>OW240914.1:127731008-128046898 GCA_933207985.1 Pelobates cultripes | reverse complement strand
GTCGCCGCCCACTGTGGAGGGGGGGGGGGTGCCAGGCAGGGCCGGCGCTACCATTAAGGCGAATAAGGCATTCGCCTAGGGCGCCGGCCTCTAGGGGGCGCCCACCGAGACGTTTCCCGGTGGGCTGCCCTGCTGTAGCTGTCCGGGGATGCCAGCGCAGCCACTCACCTGCTGGGCTCCCTCTGTAGCAGATTACCTGCTCGGGCAGTGGGGTTTGCTGTAACCCGAGCAGAGCACTGTGCTTCCTGCAGGCAGGGGGAGCCTGTGAACACCGGAAGCACTGTGAAGGGAGCAGGAAGTAGCCTGTGCTCAAAGTGCACAGCTCTCCTGCTCCCCAGGAGAAAGAGCAAGATCCTGGATCCTGCAGCCTGGACCTCTGCTCAGCACAGCACCCAGGTATGGCATGGTTAAGGGGGATTGCTTATTGTGTGCATGTTTGTAAATGGGGGAGTGTTAAATTGGTGTGTTTGTGTGTGTAAATAAAGTGTGACCTTATGTAAAGTTTGTGTTTGAGTGACAGTGTGTGTGTTAGGGAGAGTGTGCAAGTGACTCTCTCTCTCTGTGTGTGTGTGTGTGTGTGTGTGTGTGTGTGTGTGTGTGTGTGTTAGTGAGAATGTGCAAGTGACTCTGGGTGTGTGTGTTAGGGAGAGTGTGCAAGTGACACTGTTAGTGAGTATGTGTTAGGGAAAGTGTACAAGTGACACTGTTGGTGAGTATGTGTTAGGGAGAGAGTGCAAGTGACAGTTAGTGAGAGTGTGCAAGTGACACTGTTAGTGAGCATGTGTGACACTGTGTGGTGTTAGAGTGTGTAACTGACAATGTCTATGCCAGTGATAGTGTGTAAGTTAGAGTGTGGGTGTATAAGTGAGAGTATGTAGGTGACACTGTGTGTGTAAGTGACACTGTGTATGTTAGTGAGAGTGTGCAAGTGACAATGTGTAGGTCAGTGAGAATGTGTATGTGTTAGTGTTTAAGTTAGAGTTAGAATGTGTAAGTGTGTATGCCAGTGAGAGAGTGTGTGTATTAGTGAGATTGTGTAAGTGACACTGCAAAGGTAATTATTGCAATTTTTAAGAAACTTCAATAATTACCATTCAGGGTTAACTCCTCTAGTGGCTATGCATGGGGACGTCCAGTCACGCAAATACCACTGCGAGCGCGGCCATTGAGGAGCTAAGGCGGACCCAAGCCAGCACAAAAGACATTGGTGCTGGACCCAGGTAAGTGACAGAAGGTGTTTTAACCCCTGCTGCACCACGAGGGGGTATGCGCTTGACGGAGGGGGAAGCTATAGTGCCAGGATAACAAGTTTGTTTTCCTGGCACTATAGTTTCCCTTTAATATCTACTCAGTGCGCCTCTTTCCCTAAATGTCTCTTTAGTGTAATTCAGAGTTTAGTGAATAAACTTCTGAGGGAATGTAGTTGCATTCATAAGGGGGCGTCAAAATGTATTCTTGCCTAGGGCAGCAAGAATCCTTGCACCGGCCCTGGTGCCAATAAACTTGTATTTAGATGCATTTTACTTTAATTACATAAGTATTTTCATAACAAACAATACATGTGCTTGGGGGGTAAGGGTTTCTTTAACTAATCTAGTGGAAGAGACTCGAGTGCTAAAATCCACGGGTTAGGGGGCGCAAATTACTTGCCTTGCCTCGGGTGCTGACAACCCACGCTACGCCACTGGGGACCACATACCCCCAAAAAAGCCTCTGTGCATCAGATAGAAAGACAGGATACAAATTCAGAAGCTTTTTTAGACAAGGCGCAAAACCGAAATACACATTTCCTACCCACTCGCAACAGATTGCACAATGTAAGATCCCCAAACAAAAAAAGACCATATGTAGAAACAGAAGATCACCCACATTCTTCTCATTCCACGAATTGGAACAAACTCCATTAAAAAATACTGAAGGCATTTTTAACATCTCCAATATTGATCTTACTCCATATCAACTCTTCCTTTTACAAAAGGGTTTAAAATTTGCTCCAGCCGCTAATCCAAAACCTTTTTCCCCTTTTTTTTCGACAACCAAAAATTGACCAGAAAAGGATTTTTCGAAAAACGTCAGAAGGAAAGAATTTTAGAATCAATACCTAATGATATTGATATCTCTGATAATCGAGAATTATTACCGATCCCGATAGTACATTCAAAATAAAAAAATAAATCTAACTTTTATCCCCGTATGGAAAAGAATAAATATCTGGAATTATTCAATGAACTTGTCCAAGATGATCTGGATAAAATCACCCATAATAAATACACTCAAAATCTTTCTAAGAAAGAAAAGGAGGCAATAAAACAATTGACTGAAAATTTTGACTTGATTATAAAAGAAGCCGACAGGGGGGTGGGGGGGGCATAGTAATAATGCGTAGACAATTTTATATGAAAGAGGCCCATAGGATTTTAGGGGACAATACTACTTATAAAATTTTACTTAAGGACCCTACACAATCATTTCTACAGGATATTAAAGGACCACTCTAGGCACCCAGACCACTTCAGCTTAATGAAGTGGTCTGGGTGCCAGGTCCAGCTAGAGTTAACCCATTTTTTAATAAACATAGCAGTGTCAGAGAAACTGCTATGTTTATGAATGGGTTAAGCCTTCCCCCTAATCCTCTAGTGGCTGTCTCATTGACAGCCACTAGAGGCGCTTGCGTGCTTCTCACTGTGATTTTCACAGTGAGAGCACGCAAGCGTCCATAGGAAAGCATTATGAATGCTTTCGTATGTGACCGGCTGAATGCGCGCGCAGCTCTTGCCGCGCGTGCGCATTCAGCCGCATGGGAGGAGAAGAGGAAGATCGGAGGAGGAGAGCTCTCCGCCCAGCGCTGGAAAAAGGTAAGTTTTAACCCCTTTCCCCCTTCCAGAGCCAGGTGGGATGGGGTCCCTGAGGGTGGGGGCACCCTCAGGGCACTATAGTGCCAGGAAAACGAGTATGTTTTCCTGGCACTATAGTGGTCCTTTAAGACACTTCTATCAGTTGGAATAGAAAAATAAATAATTACAAAGGAAGAATTTGATTATTTATTTAATATAGCATGTAAGACAGCGATATTTTACTTCCTTCCAAAAATCCACAAGGATCTAACAAACCCCCCCGGTTGTCCCATTATTAGTGGGATAGATTCTTTATCTTCTAGATTATCCGAATATGTAGATTTTTTTCTCCAGCCTTATATACAAATGGTTCCATCTCATATCAAGGATACTAAACATATATTATATGACCTTCAAAAAATAGAATGGAAATCTACTTATTTTATAGCTACAGTTGATGTATCCTCTTTATACACTAGTATCCCCCATTGTAAAGGGCTGGCAGCCATTAAAGACATTTTAGTATCTAAACAGCAATTAAATATATGTCAAATAGACTTTTTGATTGTATTAATTTTGTATTAACTAAGAACTACTTTTGGTTCGACTCTACTTTCTTTTAACAGCTATGTGGCGTCACCATGGGGACAAGATTCGCCCGAGCTTTGCCAAACTCTACGTGTCCCATTGGGAAACCACGGCGATCACTGTGTATGAGGCGGCCGGGGTGGTCTTGTCCTATGGTGACGCTACATAGACGATGTCCTAATTATATGGGAAGGTCAGTCAGAGGGACTCATAGCCTTCATAAATAACATCAATTGTAACGACTACAATTTACATTTTACATCAGTGATTCATTCTACACATATCGACTCTTTGGACCTTACCCTCTATGTTGAAGGAGGACAACTTGAAAGTAAGACTTTTTTTAAGAGTACGGATTGTAACACAGCTATTACTAAATCAAGTCTACATTACGGCCCATGGCTTACAAATGTCCCTAAGGGACAAATGATGCGTTTAAGACGTAATTGTACAGATTTATCAACGTTTGAGGAACAAAACCAAATTATTAAAAATAGATTTTATGAAAAGGGTTATGACGTGAATAAAATGAATTTAGATGAGAAACAAGTAAAAAGTCTAGAAAGACAATCGCTGTTAAATAATCAGGGTAAAATAAAAAAAGAATAGAACTGACAATAGTTTTGAATATGCCTTTATTACCAGGTTTAATTCTCAGGCCAAAAAAGTAGAAAAGATTTTGAATAAACATTGGCATATATTAAAGAAAGATCATGTTTTAGGAAAAGTCATCCCAGAAAAACCAATGGTGATATATAAAAAAGCAGAAAATTTAAAAAAACAGTTAGCATCCAGTTTATTACGGACCAAGAGAATAGATACTCAGTTGTTTAACCTTAAAGGTTTTTACAGTTGTGGAAAATGTTCCACCTGTAAATTTCAGAAAAGAACCACACACGAGTTTAGAGGTACTTATACCAACAAAAAATATGAAATTAAAAAGTTTATTCAATGTTCTACTACGTTTGTTATTTACATCTTACAATGTGGAGCCCAATATATAGGGTGTACAATCCGAAAATTACACACTAGGTTGGCAGAACATTTTTATAATATTCTGAATAATAAAATAGAACACAGTGTTCCTAAACACTGCAATTCATGTCCATCTTTTTCATGGGACAATTTTATAGCGATCGGGATAGATAGAGTGGAAAAGAATTAGAGAGGAGGCAATAGATCCATACAACTGAATAAAAAAGAAGCTCAATGGATCTATAATTTAGGCACTCTTAAACAGGGTCTGAATAGTGATATAGACTTTCCAGGTCTAATTTAACATCAATGTAAAACACAGAAGAATACATAAATACCCCCCACTCCAATTTAGTATTTTGTCTCTTCTATGTATTTATTGGGCTGTTTCCATGAGTTTTTTTCCTTCCTTTTCTTTCTTGTTTAAGTTTTGTTTTATAGTAGCTATTGTGTTTAACATGTGTTTTGTTTTTAAGTTTTAGATATCTTCTGGAGTACAGTATATAGCTTGATTATTAACCATTATTGTTGTTATTATATAATTTTTCATCTGTATTCCATTATTTTTATTATGTACTATACCTAAATGTTATATCTGTGGAAGAGGTGTCCTATTTGGATTGTGTCATATATATCAACCAATTTTTTTATATTTTTTTTCACTTGTATACATTTATCATCATTTATTATTTATTCCTTTACCATTTTGCCTTATCGATTTTTTTATTATATATTTTTATTATATATTTTTCTTTGAATATTGTATATGTACCCCTTCTAGATAAGACACTTCAATACATGTTTTTTTCGATTTATTTTTCTGGTCCGTTCCATTTTTTCGCTGTTGCGTTCCAGCGTGGAATAGAATCCTGTTTTTAATAAGAAGCTATGAAGCGAATGTTACCTTTCCGATGTAACTGATTATGCGAGAGCGAGCTTACCCAATGCTGACTACGATACAAAGCAAAACATTTCCCTGTTTTATGGTATATCAGAAACAAGGTAAATAGTAGGTTGTGCATACATTAGCCAACACTAGGCATAGTCATGTGAAGAGAACGTGGATTCAAACTTAAACATAACTTGTCATGATTTAGTTCAGGCTAGGCAAATTATGAGGTTAACGTTTACGAATATAACAGAAAAGGTAAGGTAGGCACGCAAGTCAGCTGGTGTACACTGGGCATGTAAAATGTCAATCACATATGACGTAGTAGAACTGATATGTGGGCTCACCAGGTGCGTAAAGGCTAGTTAATACCTCGATAGGAGCATACATGTATAGGCTGTACAACAGAATTATGACAAGCTATTCATGGTTAGCCTGGGCGGCATTTCTATGAGACTGTGGAGACGTGTGTGTCTTGGTGCTAGAAATGTAATAATGGTACGCTGGGTAATTTGTATATACATATAAGGAACTGGCTTAATGCTGTATTCAGTGTCCTGAATGTGTGGATCACCCCACTCCCGCTCTCACCACGGTGGTCCCACTGTAAGACCAAAGTCCAGTATAGACCTGCCCTATGGTATAGTCTAGGCCTATATACCGTGCATTTGGAGTGGGTTAATTTTTGTAGGCATTGAACGGCATTTAATGTGTAGAGGCTATTCATTCATAGCTAAAAGTTACTTATGTGTGGCTTTAATAGCCTGCTTGTGAAAGTTGGGCCTATGCACATGAGTGGGGAGTCTGCGGCAAGCATGGCGTTCCACCGTGACAAGAGTATGTGTGGTGATAGATTTCTGGTGCCGGTGGCTTACATGAGATGTCACAGTGGGTTTAATATGCTTGTGAGTGGAGGGTGATAATGTGGACATAGGTGCCTGAGCTGTGTCGTCCACCTTAAATTAATATTATAGTAATCCTGTAAGGCATCATGTTATGTGTGTTGAGGTTACATGGCTAATGTATAGACATACAATAGGACCAACTGACTGGTGTCTCAAACCAAGGCTGGCTGTTCAGGTATGTGAGCTAAGACCCATAGAAGTAACAGAAAATGCTAAAAAAAAAAAAAAAAATCTTTTGAAAAATAAAATGTAGTTCAACTATGTTAGTCCGATTGTCAGGCTTGGCGCCCCCCTGTGGTGCACAGGTCAGACTCTCGGGCTGTCAGGGGGTATTGGTAGTGTTGTATAGTTCCCCATGCAAGTCCTGCAAGGTATGTCCTGTTTCAAGTGGTGGCCGTGGCGTATGGGTCCGTGGTTGTTCTCCGGGGTACAAACTCCGGGGCATCGGTTGAGTAATTTCTTTGTGGGTGCGTTGGGCCTGCTGGTCGTGTCATCGGTGCCAGTGAGTCCGTGGGGAGGCCAAGTAGACTCAACGTCCCAGTAGCCTCTTGCATGTCGTGAAGAGTGTGTTTGTTACCTCCTGCTTCAATGGTGAGGGTGCGACTTGGTCCCCAGCGGTACTGTATTTGATGGAGGCGCAGGAGAGGTGTGAATGGGCTCATGTGTCTCCTCCACGCCAGTGTCCCTCCCGACAGGTCCGCATAAAATGAGAGGGTCATTGCCTCAAAGGGATACGTTGGCTGTCCTCTAACGGTTTCTAGGACTGCTTTTTTATCCTTAAGTGATCGAAATTGGAGAATTAGGTCCCCTGTTGCAGTTGATGGGGCCTTTGCTGGACGCAGTATACGGAATATGCCTTCCAAGGCGGTTGCTTTCGCTGCTTTTGGGGTTAGTAGCTCTGTAAGTAATCTCCTAACGAAGTGTGGGAGTTCGGTCTCTGGAACGGTGTCGGCTACCCCCCTTAGCTTTATATTGTTCCGACGATTTTTATCTTCGTGAGCGGCAATTTGCTGTTCTTGGTGCCAAGCTTTTTGTTGCAGGTCTCGGATCGCTTCTTGGAGGGCGGCAATCTGGTTGGTGTCACCGGTGGAGGAGGCTTCTACTGCTCCCAACCTGTTGGTGATGCCTTTAATGTCCTCTCTGAGCAGGGCTACATTATCTGCAATTTTCTTATGAGGTCGGCCATAAGTGCTCCGATCGCCTCCATTGTGACAGGGGTGTGGGGCTTAGTGAATGGCTGCGCCTGGGTTGGTGACTGGGTCGGCATGGACCCCATGGGGTCTCCCCCGTCATCCTCCGAGGATCCGTCCGTGAAATCTGAGCAGCCGCCGTGCAAGGACGCCATCTTGGCTCCTGCAGCATCGTGCGCCTGCCTCCATAACTCTCCGATATCCATGCCCTGGCGGGGCTTGTCATGTCTTGCTTTTTTAGTTTTTCTGCCCATCGTGTCTGTGGGGTCTTGGGATCGTCCCGGGAGAAGTTTGGCATGGGTTGGAGTGTCGGTAATAAGGCTTATTTTGCTTGTCGGTCCGGAGCTCCACGGCCATGCGACCGTTCGCTTCAGACGCTAGGCTCCGCCTCCCATGGCGGCCATTTTTTTGGAGCCACATGGGCTCCGTGCGTTGCAAACAGCCCGGTCTCACCCACCGAGCTGCCCTGCTGCTTGCTGGCCATGTGGTCAGCCTCCCCTCTCCCTGTATCAGGGGAGATAGCCAAGTTTTTCAGCTATCCCTCTACTTAATGTGCCTGTCTCACATGTTGCATATGTAACAGATCCTGGATAGCAGGATCTGTCCCAGGCACTCCCACAGCTCACAATTGCATCTTACTATACTGTCTGATGCAATGTGATCATGTCTTCTATCCTAGCAGTAGACTTGTCACGCTTTTTACTAAATAAATGTGAATTTTAGATTTAAAGGGGCATGTTACAGCTCAAATAAAAATCATTGTTTAAAAAGATTATGCCACATGTGACATCTGCTAATCAAGTCTTTCCTTAAGGTTCAGTCAATTTCTCATAATAGCCCGTTTTTCAGCATCTAGCTCCCCTGTCTAGGATTTGCTGCCCTTCCTGCAGGGGACTTCAGTTTCTTGCCACTATACATACATTTCAACAGTGTAACCTAATATAATACCTGAGTGGTCTGTAGATGTGAGTCAGCTTCTATCTGTACGGACCCTTCTACCCCTCAGGGGGGCTAACTGGCTCTACATACAACCCTGTTATTACAGGGGGTGACCCCCCCCTGTCTATATTTCTGCGGCACTGCCCTCTACTGGACCATAATAATGGACGTGTGACACTATTGTGGGTTTGGTGACCCCCTCCCTCTGGCGACATGGCTACCAATGAGTACCCTGCGGGCTCTACAACGCCCTGTAGGATTAATGCTGAGGGTGACCCCCTCCTTCTTCCTACACTAATGCAACGGCAATGTCCTGTTATTATCATACCGAGGGTGAACCCCTCCTACAATATGCACTGCTGGACCGGCAGCGTCTGGGCATACCCACTGTTGTGGAAATAAGGTCTGCACATATTTCCTAGTTAGTGAAAAATGTCTATTTACTCATTTCACGATATATATATATATATAGCTAAGCACACACGTTATAATTAAGATGGCTGCTGGAAGCTTCTAGCTCCTTCCCCCTCCCCTCCCTTTCTCCTTCCTAACATCGACTAACTACCTCGTGCACCAAGATGGCGCCGGTAAACCGTGGGAGACCCTCATGGCCCCGGTGACATCACCTACAGTAGGCAGAGCATTGAAGCAACCACTTAACACCTAACCAATAACTGATGTATTATTCCATGTTATCTCTGACAATGCTTATGATGTAATTTTGCTTTAAAAGGGACTTGCCGTCCCCTCTGAATAAACTTTCCTCAAGTTATTCAACAACCTGGAACCTGTGTCTGGTGTGAATTACTTCAGGGAGCGTGCACGCATTGTTTCATTGATTTGGCCAGGGGCAGATACACAAAGAAATAATCAATACTTTAATTGATTTTTCCACTTCAATTGGCGCCCAACGTGGGGCCCACCGGAGAGCCGGTTCGGAGGGCCGGAACCAACGGACCGGAGCGGACCTCCGGAAAGTGGGACAAGCGGAGCCTGATCACCTCCATAATACAGCCGTTGCCTGTGTTATTCTCCTGTTTTGTGCCGGTCTGTCTCCGAGTCCACTTCCGGCTTCCAGAAGGCTACTAGAGACAGGTAATTAACTCATCCGGTGCGCCCTTTTTAAGTGAACCTGTCGATTGTCTATCTGCCTCCTGTATTCATTTATGTGTGTGTGTTTATTATACCTTTAAGATATGTTTGCTTGACTGCCTAGCGGGCAGGGAACGCATTTTATATGTTTGCTTGACTGCCTAGCGGGCAGGGAACGCATTTTATATGTTTGCTTGACTGCCTAGCGGGCAGGGAACGCATTTTATATGTTTGCTTGACTGCCTAGCGGGCAGGGAACGCATTTTATATGTTTGCTTGACTGCCTAGCGGGCAGGGAACGCATTTTATATGTTTGCTTGACTGCCTAGCGGGCAGGGAACGCATTTTATATGTTTGCTTGACTGCCTAGCGGGCAGGGAACGCATTTTATATGTTTGCTTGACTGCCTATATGTTTGCTTGACTGCCTAGCGGGCAGGGAACGCATTTCAGCCGGTGGGGCTGGGTTTTTATGTTTGCTTGACTGCCTAGCGGGCAGGGAACGCATTTCAGCCGGTGGGGCTGGGTTTTTATGTTTGCTTGACTGCCTAGCGGGCAGGGAACGCATTTCAGCCGGTGGGGCTGGGTTTTTATGTTTGCTTGACTGCCTAGCGGGCAGGGAACGCATTTCAGCCGGTGAGGCTGGGTTTTTATGTTAGCTTGACTGCCTAGCGGGCAGGGAACGCATTGCAGCCGGTGGGGCTGGGATTTTTGTTTGATTATTGCAGTTTTTCCTTTGGTACCAGTGTTTTGCCGGGACCAGCCTGGTGGGTGAAGACTGGGGATTGTTATACCCTGAATATCCGACACCGGTGGTGTTAACACGTACATGGCTATTTTGCTTTCTATCATTCTGTGGTTTCTGTTTAATTGTTGTTACAGTGTGGGTACCCTTGGTGTGTGTGTGTGTATTGTGTGGTTAGTTCTGGATTCCGGAGTTTACGCTCATTTGTATGTTTGTGATTTTTGCAAATGTCTTCTCATTAGCGCAGCCACGTTCATTTTCTCCTTTGTTCTTTATCTCTCCTGTGCCTGTTGCCCAGAGCTGTGTTAGTCACCCACGCTCATTCGCTCCCGTCCGTGACCACCACCCCGGGTGGGCGGATCTCCGTGACTGGTCTACGTTTGGGGAAGACGCACGGGGCTCAAGTTCTCGTGGCAGTCGAGCACTGTAGACATTCTTTTTCCCTTGTACTTACTATACTTCTTTGTCTTCCACGTGTGGCACGCTTTGGTTACTCAAAAATGGGACAGGAACACGCTAGACCTGCTAAGGGCTTGCTAGCTTGTGACATTGTGAAAGAAAGGGCAGGGGAAGATGCAATGTTGAAACTTAAAAAGATTGCTAAGGTGTGTGGTTTCCAGATGTTGCCCAGTGGGAGATTACAACCTGAGTTTTGGAGAAAGCTACTCATAGACAAGGAAGGGTTGTTGTTGGATAATGGACTTACGAAAGTTGCAGAGGCTTGGTACCGGGTAGCTAGAGGTTTGAAACGGGAAGGATGGGTCGAGGAAGAACTGGAGTTTGAGGGGCAAATTGTGTATGTTTATCACAGGAGTGTTCATAATGATGATGTTGTTTCTATTGTTCCACGACCACCGCCCTATGATGGCGCCCGGAGCGCAACACTTAATTCCCGCCCTGCTTCTCCCGTCACGACACAGACCCCACCCTCGGGGGGTGTGTCTTCAGCTCCCACTCCCCTGTGCCCCGTACTCGGTGCGGATGGTGCTTACTATTATCCAGTGCCACTTCACTCGTTCCCTCCTACTCCCATGCCTCAACCTTCCTATGACCCAACCCCCTCCGTTAGCCATCCTTCTGTCATGCCTGCCGAAGCCCCTCCGCCTTCATGTCCTTCGCTACCTCTCCCAGTGACCGTCCCCACTCCAGACCTTACCATGGCTTCCCTCATCTCACCCATTGAAGTCCCACCTTCCTCCTCCGCTTCCCTCTCAACCCCGAGTACCCCTTCCTTAGTAGCTTCCGTTCCCTCACCCTCTCCTTCTATCACACATCCAACTCCCCTACCCCATACCCTTTCCACCGGCCCCATTCCTCCGGATCTCTGTCTTCCCGCTGACCCAGGACCCCTCCCTCCCACGGCCGATTTGCCGTCCCTAATCTCTGCCCTCACCGCCCTGACCCAGCCCCCTGTTACCACCTCTCCTCCAGTGTTACCTCCTCCTCCCGAAGTCCCAGCCCCCTCTACCTCGTTATCCCTCCCTCCCACGGCCGATTTGCCGTCCCTAATCTCTGCCCTCACCGCCCTGACCCAGCCCCCTGTTACCACCTCTCCTCCAGTGTTACCTCCTCCTCCCGAAGTCCCAGCCCCCTCTACCTCGTTATCCCTCCCTCCCACGGCCGATTTGCCGTCCCTAATCTCTGCCCTCACCGCCCTGACCCAGCCCCCTGTTACCACCTCTCCTCCAGTGTTACCACCTCCTCCCGAAGTCCCAGCCCCCTCTACCTCGTTATCCCTCCCTCCCACGGCCGATTTGCCGTCCCTAATCTCTGCCCTCACCGCCCTGACCCAGCCCCCTGTTACCACCTCTCCTCCAGTGTTACCTCCTCCTCCCGAAGTCCCAGCCCCCTCTACCTCGTTATCCCTCCCTCCCACGGCCGATTTGCCATCCCAACCCTCCGCCCAAGTTGCTCTGCCACAGCCCCTTGTTCCTATCCCTCCAACCCCTTCCCCGGCAACCCTTGACGCACCTATGTCCAATGACCTATCTACTTCAATATCCGCCCTTTTCACTGCAGTCACTTCCCTGGTTAACTCCGCGATCCCTGCATTGCCTCCCATTGATATACCTCCTCTTCCTCCTCCTCCTCCCCCCGAGCCTTCGACCCCTCCCTTGTCTCCCGTTAATCTCCTCGAGCCTTCCGATCCAATCTCTGCTCTTGCACATGTCCTAAACACCCACCTCTCACGGCCAGCCCCGCCGTCCCCCATGATGGCCCCTTCCACGGCTTTAGTTCCCCGTGCCCCTTCCGCCAGCACCAGTTACCCAATCATGGTGGTTGGGTCCGAGGTGTCTGCGACTTCGGACCAGCCCTATGCGATGGGTGCCTCCCCCCAAGCCTCGGGTTTCCACCCAATTACCTCTCCTATCACCCCCTTCCCAGTTGCCCCCGCTACAGCTACCCCTGAGGCTACTCTTCACCGTGGTCCAATAGTGCCCGAGGAGGTCGTTGTGGTGGACCAGAGCCCACCCCATCTGGGGGGGGAAAGGCTTCCCCAACGGCACTCGATTCCCCAGGGGTATACTCAGATCAGTCATGGTGCGGATGGTGCACCACCTATGTACGTTACTTTTAACCCTTCCCAAGCCGCTACCCTTGTAACCTCACTCCCTGATCCTGAGAAACACCCCATGCCCTTTTTCCGCAGGATGGCTCAGATCCGCAAGACATATTCCGCTGCATGGCGGGATCTTATTAGTTTATGTGAAATTAAGGCTGGAGATGCATACTGGCCAATCATGGAACGGAGCTTTAGTGATGCTCCACTTACTTCTGATACTGATTTCCGTTCTGGTGAAACTTTCTGTGAACAACTTCGCGCCTGGGCGCAGGATAAACTAGCTGACCAGGCTACTTGCATTAATGACATAATACAGGACAAACTTGAGACCGTTGAAAAGTACCACTCTAGGTTGACTCAGACATTCTCGGACTTAGGGTTCAGCACTTACAACAAGGCACACACCCAGATGCTCTCTGCAGCTTTTGTGGCAGGATTGAGAGAACATATTCATAAGGGGTTGATTTTAGCTCGCCCTGAGTATAGAATTATTCCACTAGACACCCTTTTGTTGGTAGCCAAGGGCTTAGAATCTGTTTTACAACCCACACAGCGCAGGGCTAGCCCACTGATGTACACCACCTCCACACCTATCGCTAGTTCTAATCAAGTTCCTCAGGTGTTCCCCCAACAGTATACCCAATCACCCCAGACACTGCCTGCACCAATCCCTTTCCCCCGGGACCGGACCATTATGACAATCTGGACCTGTTTTAATTGTAATCAGCCAGGCCACTTTAGAAGAGATTGCCCACAGCCTAGAGTGTTCCGCCAGCCAACTCCCCGGTACCAAGGTCCCCATGTCACTGGCTACAACTACCCTTCCCCTGGTTACCTCCCCGCCCTTCCCCATCCACAATTGCCTCAGCTTCCCCCGCCACCTCCTCCTCCCCCTCCTCCTCCTCCTGAATACACTCAAGCTCGGCTCCCTGTATCAGAAGCTCGTGCATATCCTTCACCCTCTGCAGAAGGGTTTGATAATGATGATTTCCAAGACGGCCAGCCCCGTCATACCCTCCGCCCATCTCGTCCCCCCATGCATTCTGCTAACCCCCCTTCTACTTCCCGCCGGTACCAGGGACCAGACCAGGCCCATTTAGATTTATTACAATAGGTAACCGGCAAGCCTGTGTCAGCAACCCCTGCCATGGCAGTGTCTGCGGGGGATGGGGGAGGCCCTCTAGCTACTGTAGTTCTCCCAGTGGAGGGCCACCCCACCACTTTCTTAGTTGACACAGGTGCAGCCCGTAGTGTCCTTAGGGAACAAGACCTGCCTGACCCTTCTTTCTTGTCTGACACTGATGTTTCCTGTGTTGGGGTGGATGGTACCCCACGCAGCAACCCCCTTACTAAGCTTCTACACGTAGGTTCCCACATCCTCTCACGCTTTGTTGTTTCCTCTACCTGCCCCATTAACCTCCTAGGTGCCGATGTTCTCTCTCGGCTCCAGGCCTCCATTACCTTCACTGCAGATGGGCAGATTGAATTGACAACTCCCTTATCACAAAAGGATACCTCTGTCCTCTGTTCACTCCCTATTTTGTTAAACCTAACTGACAATACAGGGGATGCACGGGTCCCACAAACCCCCAGTGCTCTGGATCGTATCCCTCAAGAACTTTGGTCCACTGGCCCGGATGATATTGGGCGTTTACATGTGCCCCCGGTCTTAGTTCAGCTCCTGCCTGGGGCACTGCCTCCTCGCAGGCCACAGTATCCTCTGAAGCCTGCACAAGCTGAAGCCATCACCAGACAAGTTGAAAGTCTCCTTGCCAAAGGTGCCCTCATCAAGTGTTCATCTCCATGTAACACTCCACTGTTTCCTGTTAAAAAGAGAACTGTTAAAGGCCAGCCTGACCAGTACCGCATGGTGCAAGATCTCCGTGCTGTGAATGATGTGACCATCAAAGACACTGCAATTGTTCCTAACCCCCACACCCTCTTATCCCAAGTCCCATCAACTTCAACAATATTCACCGTGGTGGATCTAGCTAATGCCTTCTTCAGTGTCCCCCTTGACCCTTCCTGTCGGTTTCTGTTTGCCTTCACCCATGAAGGACAGCAATACACCTGGACTGTCATGCCTCAGGGGGCTCAAAATTCCCCCACACAGTTTGCTCACGCCATGTCACTGGTGCTGGATCCCTGGCAGAAGTCTCATTTGGATGTCGTCCTGCTTCAATATGTTGATGATCTCCTTCTCTGTGCTCCTGATTTGCTCATTGCAGAGCGTGATTCTGAAGATCTCCTATGTTTCCTTGCTGCAGCTGGTTGCACAGCCTCAAAATCCAAGTTACAATGGTGCCGGCCCTCTGTGGTCTTCTTGGGACACTGCCTTTCCCATGGCACCAAACATCTAACCTCACAACGTGTACAAGCCATTCTGCATCTTCCACTACCTGCTAATCACCAGGCTCTCCATGCTTTTCTGGGCCTTATCACGTATTGCAGGTCCTGGATACCTGAAGCATCAAAGCTCATGCAGCCACTCTATGATACCCTCAGGAGTGAGCCCTTCCATCTCACAGAAGAAACTATCACCTGTTTCCATACTCTGAAAAGAGCTATTGCTTCTGCACCTGCCTTGGGCCTGCCCAACTACCAACTTCCCTTCCACCTGTTTGTCTCTGAAAAATCAGGACATGCTTCCGGAGTCCTCACCCAGAAACATGGATCTAGACAACGCCCTATTGGCTATTTTTCCTGCATGCTTGACCCTGTTGCAAGGGGAAGCCCCTCTTGCCTCCGAGCGGTGTTTGCCGCCAGCGCTCTCCTGGACAAGACCAATGACTTTGTTCTTGGCCATCACCTCACAGTGCTGGCCCCTCACGACATTACTGCAATCCTACAGCAAGTTCGACCTAAACACCTTTCTTCCCAACGTCACCTTCGCCTACAGACATCCTTACTCCTACCTGATAATGTGAAACTCCAGAGATGCCTTTCCCTGAACCCAGCCACTCTTCTGCCACTTCCCAAGGGGGGAATTGTGCATCACTGGTACAGCCTGGATATCAACCCAGATGTTCGAGCAGATTTACAGTTGCCTGCAGATTTACAGTTGCCTGTGTTCACACCTCCCCCTGATGAACAATCAGAGGCCCCACTCCACTGTGTCTTGTGGTTTAGGGACGAACCAAGTCCTGATGTGGACTATGAGGAAGAACTATTTCAGCTCAAAGAAATTCAAATCACCCTGACTGACTTATTTTGGGACTCTACAGGTACCATGCTCATTTTGGTTCACCTTCCAGATAATGTAGCACACTTCTACCACCATTGGGAAACAGCTATCCCACACATATCTCTCACCAAATCCCACAACACCTTATGGGAGAACCTAGGCCCGATGGCCAAAACTTGGAACCAAATGACTCAAGAACAACTGACTTCTACGGGAATAAATAAAAAGACCATTAACTACTGCACAACAGGATACTCCAGGTACCACACAGAGGCCTGTGAGGACCCACCCACCATAGACTGCAACCTCATCGATATTCCCCATGACTGTTTTGAACAAATGAAAATGGAAACTACACACCTACCAACTGTTTATGAAGCCGCATTACTCAACCCGGATCAAACACTATTTGTGGATGGCTCAAGGTTTGCTGATGAACAAGGACAATACCACACTGGATATGCAGTCACCACAGGATGTCAAATATTACAAGCAGCTGCCCTACAACCAACTAAGTCTGCCCAAGAGGCCGAGTTAACAGCCTTGACTGTGGCCTGCAAACTGTCCGAAGGCCTACGTGTCAACATTTATACGGATTCAAGATATGCCCTGGGAGTGGCACACGATTTTGGCTTAATCTGGAAGACCAGAGGATTTCTTACAGCCACCGGCACCCCAGTAAAACATGGGGCAGCCATTGCAGAACTGATGGACGCATTGGAACTCCCAGCAGAAGTGGCAGTATTGAAAGTAAAAGCTCATGGAAGATTAGACACAGAAGAAGCATGTGGCAACAACCTAGCTGATCAGGCAGCCAAAGAGGCAGCACGACAAGGATGGGAAGTGGACAGAAGAGTGGCTACAGATACATTACCCATTTACACTATGCAAACATTGCCTACAGATCTCAGGCTGCTGAAGGAACAACAAGCTGCCGCCACTCCTCAGGAGAAACAAAGTTGGAAGAACAAAGGAGCAATACTCCGTGATGAAGTTTACACCATTAATCTCAAGTTCTGCCTACCTAGAAGTATGTACCCAGCAGTGGTCCAATGGGCCCATGGGCCAGCACACCTGTCAAAGCTCCTGATGAACTCACTGATTGACAAGTATTTTGAAGCACCAGGCATCACTACCTTAACACAGAATTACTGCAAATCTTGTACTAAATGTGCTAAGTGCAATCCTGGAAAGGTCATAAAGACTGCACCTAATCATCTAGCCAAGCCACAATACCCCTTCCAGAGGATTCAGATTGACCACATTCAAATGCCAAAGAGCGGACGTCATGAATATGCACTGGTTATAGTGGACATGTTTTCAGGATGGCCAGAGGCCTTCCCAGTGACTAATCTCACCGCGAGGACTACAGCCAAGTACCTTTTGACAGAAATTGTTTGCTGCTACGGGGTTCCAGAAGTAATTGAAAGTGACCAAGGGACCTCCTTCACTGCCTCGCTAACACGGGAAGTCTGGTCAGCACTGGGGGTGACCCTTGCATTCCACACACCATATCACCCACAGAGTAGTGGTAAGGTAGAGCGCATGAATGGCACTTTGAAAGCCAGAATGCTTAAAATGTCACTAGAAACTAACATGCCCTGGCCCGAGAGTCTCCCACTAGCATTATTCAGTGTAAGGTACACTCCCAGAGGAAAATACAGTTTGTCACCTTATGAGATTTTGTTTGGTACAGCACCCAGGTTAGGTTGCTACTTTCCCCAACAGCTTCAGATTCAGTCAGACGCTATGGTAGACTATGTGACTGCCCTTTCACATGCCTTGACCAAGATACATGCCCAAGTGTTTTCTTCTATTCCAGATCCTGAGTCGAATACAGGTACACACAAGCTGCTTCCGGGTGATTGGGTTATGGTTAAGAAGTTCCTCAGGAAACACACCCTAGAACCGAGATTTGATGGTCCTTATCAAGTGCTCCTGATTACAGCAACGTCAGTTAAACTAGCTGGAAAAAGTTCCTGGATACACGCTTCACATTGCAAAAAAGTGCCTGCTCCAGAAGAAGCTGATCTTGTTGAAACATGAATTTATTATGTGTCTTGTGTTTTCTTATATTGTTGCATTTTGCCTGGGCCCAACAAGTGGCCATAACCAAAGATAATCATGTTTACACTTTCTGGTACAATTCTTCTGATACTGATGTAGCTACATACACCTTTGATTACTGTGACATAGTTACCTGTACATTCCCACAGACACAACATGCAGCCATATACAAAGACATACCTAACAAAAAGGACCCATACATTTGTGTGACTGGAGGAGCTTGGGGACACCACTGTAGTTCATGGAAAGCTGCCGGGTGGAATACAGGTAGACCATGGGGCTACAGACCTCAGGTTGCACTAGACAGACTTGACAAAGACGGGAAGCCCTTACTTTCTAGAATGACTCTGAGTAAACCCACAGGGTCGACTCCCATTAAACTTACCCTGAATATAGAACACCCTAGTCCAAGGGACGCGGGGGAATATGTGATGGGGATGTACTGGAAGGGAGGTGGCTCACACAATGCACTGGGGACATTCTACCTACAAGACATGCTCACCTCCCCAGACTGGGTAGGGACCACTCACATGATCGTTAACCCATTAAAACCACATATTAAGACACTACATGACATGGTAGCTATAGCCAACCCCACCTTTGAAGACACTATGGCAGTGGAAACTGGTTTTTCAGACACTAATTTGTGGCTAGAATGGATGAGGTATAATGCCAACTCACACAATAAGACCAATTGTTACGTGTGTGGAGGAGCCAGGCCCCATCTGGGCACAGTTCCTCTGAATTTGCCTCCTGAAGTAGAATCATGTGTTCTGAGCCTTTACACACAGTCCGTCACCAACTCCTCGACATGTGAATCGTGGAAGAGAATTTACCCGATCACTCACGGACATGTAAAACCACCTGATGGAGTCACCATCTACCCAGGTAATTACACATGTTATACAATATCTAAAAACACCGGTTTGTATCTGGGCAAATTCCCATCAGGATATTGCTCAACTTACCATAATCCACCTGTATCACTGCTAATGAACCACACAAAGACAATCGGTGATATCTATTGGTTATGTGGGGATAAACAATTGAGGTCCCAATTAACTGGGCAATGGTGGGGGGAGTGTGCCCTAACTAAAGTCATAATGCCTATCCATATCATTCCAGATGGTGACCATAACACGTTAAACCTCACACATGTACACTCTAGAACCAAACGAGAGACTCCTATTCGAGGGAGTTTCGACCCCCATGTGTATATTGATGCCATAGGTGTGCCAAGGGGGGTGCCTAACGAATTCAAAGCAAGAGATGAAGTGGCTGCAGGATTTGAGTCCCTAATTCCAATGATAACTGCTAACAAAAATGTCAATTGGATTAACTACATTTACTATAATCAACAGCGTTTTGTCAACTACACTAGGGATGCCCTACAGGGCCTGGCAGAGCAATTACAAGCCACTACCCAAATGACATTTCAGAACAGAATGGCCCTAGATATGATTCTAGCTGAGAAAGGGGGTGTATGTAAAATCCTCCCTGAGACCATGACATGCTGCACATACATTCCAGACAATACGGGGCCCAATGGTAAGGTGACTATGGCCATAGAGAAGCTAGATAGTCTTGCAGACGAGCTAAAGAAAAATTCAGGAGTCATTGACACTTGGGACAGATGGTTTGGATGGATGAATGGTTGGCAAAGGACCCTCTTCCAGGTGGGGACAGCTGTTCTCATAATGATCGTCATTTTCTTATTTTTGACCTGTTGCATATTCCCCTGCATACAGAAGTATCTACAGAAAGCGGTAGACAAGACTATAGATGACGTGACCCCTACTTTCATACACCAAGACATCACAGACCTCGAAGATGATACTCCACATACACCCCTTCAATCACATCAGTTCAAACAGACAACTGCTTTCCTGTAGGGACAGTATAGGGAAAGCGTCTGTCTTAACTGGCAAGTCTCACGTGTGGAGATGTAGTGGACTAGCCACTGCGGGTTACCCGCGGAGTGAAGTGTTCGATGCTAGTTAAGGCAGATAGGTTGCAGGCAACTAGGGACATATTAGGGACAGTAGCAGTTGTTATGGTAAATAGCCATTTTAGGGGGGACTGTTGTGGAAATAAGGTCTGCACATATTTCCTAGTTAGTGAAAAATGTCTATTTACTCATTTCACGATATATATATATATATAGCTAAGCACACATGTTATAATTAAGATGGCTGCTGGAAGCTTCTAGCTCCTTCCCCCTCCCCCCCCTTTCTCCTTCCTAACATCGACTAACTACCTCGTGCACCAAGATGGCGCCGGGAAACCGTGGGAGACCCTCATGGCCCCGGTGACATCACCTACAGTAGGCAGAGCATTGAAGCAACCACTTAACACCTAACCAATAATTGATGTATTATTCCATGTTATCTCTGACAATGCTTATGATGTAATTTTGCTTTAAAAGGGACTTGCCGTCCCCTCTGAATAAACTTTCCTCAAGTTATTCAACAACCTGGAACCTGTGTCTGGTGTGAATTACTTCAGGGAGCGTGCACGCATTGTTTCATTGATTTGGCCAGGGGCAGATACACAAAGAAATAATCAATACTTTAATTGATTTTTCCACTTCACCCATAAAGGAGGGTACCCCTCCCACTGATTGCGCTACTGTTCTTACAGTGCCCTGCTATACGCAAATACTGAGGTTGACCCCCTCCTGTGGACTACTCTGCTGGACCTACCGTGTCCCGTTATAACCATAATGAGGGTGACCCCCTCTCACTGACTGCACTACTATGTGTAGAGACCCCTATGATACCCACACTGAGGGTGACCTCCTCTTACCTATTGCACTGCTGGATCTGCAATGTCCGGTTATTGTTATATGAGGGTGACCCCTCCGGCTGACTGCACTGCTGGATCTGCAGTGTCTGATCTTTATTATATGGCTAACCACTACGGCACTGTACCTACAGTGTCCGATTATGTTCAGACTGAGTGTGACTCCCTCCCCTGCTGGCCTATACTGCATGGTATGCTTGTGCTTGTTGGGTGATCCCCTCTTGCATGTTGGGTGACCCCCAACTGGCCGCACCAGGTATCACTCCGACAGTGTTACCTCTATGGCAGTTATGCAATCACGGCTGTCCGATGCCTTGATCGGCAGAATCATACAATTTATAGAACTGCACTCTCAGGATTGTTAATTTATTGATTTTTGGCTACTGTAGAGGATATGTATCAAAAAGTGTTCAAAATAGTGATCCAATTAACCTTAACTTTTCTTTTAATATTTAATGTTCTAAACATGTAAAAAGTTATATTTTTCTTTTTATTAAATTCCAATAACTTTTGAAGTTTAATTTCTGAAAATTAGAGTGGAAGAATAAAGCTAACCAGAACATCTTTCTGCCTAAAAAAGTAACATAAAGATTGATAAAATCATTGCTATGCTGAGTATTATCGCTGGGGTGCAAAATAACCAACAGTTGGAAAAACCCAACAGAGTTAATACATTACATAGAAGTATCTGCGACAACTGATAAATCTCCTCCTATACAATGTTTGTGGTTGCATTGTATACCCATGCATTACAAGGGCCCCTGGAGGAGTGTAAACTTTTTGAGGGCTGAATGAAAATATCTTGCATTGTATCTAGATTGGTGGAGTTTATTTTTATGTTGATGGTTCTAGTGGTATATGGTGGACACCAAATGTAAATACCCAGCAAGGTGAGTGCCGGTCAATAATGACAGCATCTACAGCACACATGCAGTAGCTGATTTGAAGGCGAGCAGTAAAAAATAACCTGTAGGAAGTATTACCTAATGCTTGTCAATCAAACCTCAACATACACCCTATGCCAATGATCTCAAACTGTGGTTCCCCAGATGCTGGTGGCCTACAACTCCCTGAATTCTTCCTATGCAATAGATGGCCAGAGAATCATGGGAGTTGTAGTTGATGCCTTCCCTGTATCTTTGACTACACATGCAAAGAGTATATTTTTAGTTAATGTATAATGATGACATCTATTATTCTCTACTTATACCTCTTGATCTTCCTTCAACTTTTGACACTGTTGACCACCTGCTTCTCCTCCTAACTCATTGCAAACTTGGGCCTTGGTGACCGCTCTTTCCTACCTCTCTTCCTACCTCTCCAACTGCTCCTTCAGTGTCTCCTTCTCTGGTTTCTCATCCTCTTCTGTACCTTTCTGTCACGGCCCAGGGGGTCTGTAACGACGCGGTAGCGCCTGATCAGTGCGGCCACGCCGATACTTCAAATAAAAGTAAGTCCCTGATGAGCACGGCCGCACATGAGCTGGGCGGTCGCGCCGAAAAGGAAAAAATTCACTTACCTGGATTACGGCGAAGTGCCGCCTGATCCTCCAAGAAGATGGGTTACGGCTGGTGCGGTGTTCTAAGGGCTGCCGGCTGCTGCAGTCCCATTCTTACTGTTAAAGGGAACACTGCCCACATTAAAGATGGCGCCGGCGTGCATGTGACATCACATTATCGACGCACATTTTGGGGTCAAAGGCCATGTACTAACCAATCACAGCACTGAGAGGCATATTTAAACCCTGTAATGCCTTTTCTCAGTGCCCTGTCGTGGTTTCCACTTGTTGTTGTCAAAGAGCGCGTTCTTGGTATATTTTTCTGGTTATTGACTTTGGCTATTGTTTTTGACTTTCCCTTCTTCTGGTATCCTGACCCTTGGCTAGTTATTTGTATTGTCTCATTCTTACTTCCCCGACCTTGGCTTGTTCTTTGACCGTTCTCTTTTATGTTAAGTCCAGCCATTCTAAGGTCCGGTATATGTTGTTTGTGTTAATATAGTCCTGCTTGTTGGGTCACACAGTAATCGTGACATTACGACAGGGACATGGACCCTGCAGGATTGTGTCAACACATGTTGATTTGCGAGAGGAGACTGGAGGAAAATTATCGCATGGATCAATTTGCCCAGGCCTTCCAAACACTTTTAGCCTGCACGGCTCATCTTCAGCCCACCAGATCCACCATCAGTTCCTACCCCTCCTGTTGTGAGTATTTCTATTGTGTATAATGCTCCTTCGATATCCTTATCACCTCCTCCTCATTTTGGAGGTGATGGTCAGGAGTGTCGCGGATTTCTTAATCAAATAGAATTTCAGGCATCTCCTGGATCATTCCCTTCTGATAGATCCAAAAAAGGTTATCTAATGAACCAATTGACAGGTAAGGCCCTAACATAGGCCAATCCTCTATGAGAGAGCAATAAAACTATAGCTTATGACTAGAATTCCTTGCGGAGTTTAAACTGACATTTGAGCCATTGGGTAAAGAGAAAACCGTTGCCAAAGCATTAATGTGTATAAAACAAGGCAAATAGGTCTGTTGCAGAGTACGCCATTGAATTTCGTACCCTTGCTTCAGAGGTTGACTGGACTAACAGCGGTTTAATCACTGCCTTTTCCGAAGGTCTGTCTAATGCAGTACCTGATGAGACTGCTGCTAATCAAATCCCAGAAAAACTTAATGAGTACATCACTTACATTATGCATAGAGACAGAAATAGAACTAGACGTTCAAACTTGTCTATTGACCCCCCGTTTTTCCACTCCTATTTTACCTGCTCCATCTCCACCCTCCTGAACCCATGCAATTATGGGTGATGAGATTAACCGAGGCTAAAAAACTATATAGGAGAAACAAAGGGCTCTGTTTATATTGTGGAAAAAAAGGGTAATTTGACAATAGTTTGTCCTATTCGGCCGGAAAACTTGGAACCTAAGAACGGTCCGGGGAATGGCCTTAGTTGTGATGTATATGTCCCCTGGTATGCCTCATAATAAGTTTTTGCTTTCTGTTTTTGCCCAAAGCAATAATGTAAATTTCTCGTGTTATGCTTTGGTTGATTCTGGTGCAGCAGAAAACTTTATAGACCAACTGTCTTACCAACCATGTAGTGCCACTCAAAGAATGAACCACACCTTTGGCCACTGTCCCAACCTTTGATCACACAGGAAACCTTACCTCTTACCTTAATGGTAGGGGCTTTACACAAGGAACTTATCACCTTCCAAGTTATTTCATCTCCTTCTTGTCCCATAATACTTGGTTTTCCGTGGCTTTTCAAGCACAATCTGCGTATTGATTTGGTTAAGGGTGAGAATCTAGAATGGAGTGGTGAATGTAGACTTAAGTGTATTTAACCCATTTCTAAGAACTTTGGCATGGTTAATGTACCTACTACTGCTCCTCTTTCTACTGAAGTTCCTGTCCCCTATTTGGTGGTTAAAGAAGTGTTTAACAAAGTACACACTGATGTTTTACCTCCACACAGGTCTTACAATTGCTCCATTGATTTGCTTCCTGGAACTAAACCCCTTAAGGTTGGTGTACATACCTTATCCCCTCAAGAAAGCAAAATCATGGAGCAATACATAAACGAGTCCTTGTCTAAAGGTAATATATGCAGATCTTCTTCTCCAGCCCGTGCTGCTTTCTTTGTTGTATATAAAAAAGGAGATCAACGTCCCTGTATCGACTATAGTGCATTAAATAAGATCACTGTAAAAAATGCTTATCATATACCACTCATTTCCGAATTATTTGACAGACTATAAGGTGGCCAAGTTTTTACCAAACTTGACCTTAGGAGTGCGTATAATTTGGTAAGGATAAAGGAGGGACATGAGTGGTAAATGGCTTTCAATACTAGAAATGGGCATTATGAGTATTTAGTCATGCCTTTTGGCTTATGTAATGCCCCAGACGTATTTTAGGATCTTATAAACAATGTACTTAGAGAATTCATTTATTCATTTGTATTGGTGTATCTCGACGATATAGCCATATATTCTTCTGATCTCTCCACTCACCACGGGCATGTAAAACACTACTTAAACATAGATTATACTGCAAACTAGAAAAGTGCCTATTTGATCAGAGAGAGATTCAGTTCATGGGTTCCTAATTTCTGCTTCTAGTTTCCAAATGGATCCACGAAAACGTGAGGCAGTTCTGCACTGGCCCCTACCCAGTGGACTGAAAGCTATTCAGCATTTTATAGGCTTTGCCAATTTTTATTGTAGGTTCATAAAGGGGTTCTCTACTGTTATAGCCCCCATTACTAACCTAACTCCTAAGGGTGTAAACTGTCACATATGGTCATAGGAAGCTAAATAAGCATTTGATAATTTCAAGACCTTGTTTGCTTCTGCTCCCATACTAGTGCACCCTGATACCAGTACACCTTTTATACTTGGGTTAGGTGCATCAGAAACTGGGGTAGGTGCTGTTCTATCACAGCGGGAAAGACAGGACACCCTTTTACACCCTTGGGTTTTTCTCCAGAAAACTGTCGCCAGGAGAAAGAAACTATGATATAGGCAACAGAGAACTGTTAGCCATTACCCTGGCCTTAAAAGAATGGCAACATCTTTTGGAGGGTTCTAAAGATCCACTTTTGATCATCACTGATCACAAGAATCTGACTTACATAGGTGAAGCTAAGAGATTGTCTTCCAGATAAGCCAGCTGGTTTCTGTTCTTGTCATGCTTCAATTTCGTGATTACATACAGACCAGGCACAGGAAACGTCAAAGATGACACCCTATCTAGGCAGTATGATTCCGAGGAAGAACAGGAGCAAGAAATTTCTCCTATTATTCCTCCTGAATGCATTATTGCCTCTACTGTTCTTACGTTGTCCTCGCCTCTCCTTAGTACCATTATGACAGCTCAGCTACAGGCTCCCAGCGACAAACCTCAGGGTAAATTGTACATACCACTTAAGGAGAGAAAAGAAATATTGAGGGTATTTCATGACAATGTAACAGCAGTACATCCCGGTGTAAGCAAAACGATATCTGCTGTCACTAGAACATTTTGGTGGCCTTCTCTTAAAAAAGATATAAGAGAGTATGTTACAGCATGCACTGTTTGTGCTGTTTCCAAAGTTCCACATAGACAGGAATGTGGTTTGATACAACCACTTCCTATACCTCACGTTCCATGGTCTCATCTAGCTATCGACTTTATTGTCGAACTTCCAGTCTCAAATCATTTTAACACCATACTAATGGTCATTGACCGGTTCTCTAAGATGGCGCTTTTCATTCCACTTAAGAAGCTGCCTACCTCCCATGAATTCGTACACATATTCATAAAGGAGATATTCAGGTTACATGGTATTCCACTGAATATTGTGTCTGACAGGGGTTCTCAATTTGTATCTAGGTTTTGGAGATTTTTCAGGAAACAATTAGGTATATAGTTATAATTCTCCTCATCCTATCATCCACAGACTAATGGTGCAGCTGAAAGAGCTAACCAGTCCCTGGAACAATACTTACGTTGTTTCATTAATAACAGGCAAGAGAACTGGTCTATTTTGTTGCCATGGGCTGAGTTTGCTAGGAACAATACCACTCATGATTCCTCAGTTCTAAGTCCATTCTTTGTTACTAATGGTCGGCATCCTACTGTCTTTTCCAATACTGCCATTCCGTCTTTGGATTCTCATTTGAATCTCATACGTGACACTTGGACTCAGGTTCATGATGCTTTAAATGTTGCTGCTGCTAGTTTCAAATGTCAGACGGACAAGCAGGGTGGTGCCACGCCTGTGTACCAGGTTGGTGACAAGGTTTGGCTTTCTTCACGACATATCGGGTTGAAGGTACCCTCTATAAAGTTTGCAGCCAGACACATAGGCCCTTTTTGTGTCCTTCGCAGGATCAACCCTGTTTCTTACTGTCTTGCCCTTCCTGCTAATCTTCGCATTCCGAATACCTTCCATGTCTCCTTGCTTAAACCTTTGGTTTGTAATAAGTACACTATTTCTTCGGTTCCTCCTCCTCCTGTGGTTGTTAACGTTCAAGAGGAGTACGAAGTCAGTTCTGTTGTTGATTCTAGGTTGTCTTGTGGTTCTCTTCAATATTTGGTCGATTGGAAGGGTTATGGTCCCGAGGAAAGGTCTTGGGTTCCTGCGACTGAGGTTCATGCTGGTTGTCTGCTCCGATCTTTCTATGCCAAGTTTCCTCTCAAACCTGGTCTGGTCCGGCCCGCCCGGTGGTCTTCGAGTTGGGGGGTACTGTCACGGCGCAGGGGGTGTGTGTCGACGCCTGATCAGTGTGGCCGCGCCGATACTTCAGATAAAAATAAATCCCTGATCGGCGCTGCCGCACATGAGCAGGGTGGTCACGCCAAAAAGGAAAAAAATTTACTTACCTGGATTGCGGCTGAGTGCCGCCCAATCCTCAGAAAAGACGGGTTCCGGCTGGTGCAGCATTCTAAGGGACGCCGGCCACTGCAGTCCCGTTCTTACTGTTAAAGGGCACACTGCCCACATTAAAGATGGCGCCGGTGTGCGTGTGATATCACGTTATCAACGCACACGCACGTTTTGGAGTCAAAGGCCATGTACTAACCAATCACAGCAGTGAGAGGCATATTTAAACCCTATAATGTCTTTTCTCAGTGCCCTGTCGTGGTTTCCACTTGTTGGTTGTCAGAGAGCGCGTTCTTGGTATATTTTTCTGGTTATTGACTTTGGCCATTGTTTTTGACTTTCCCTTCTTCTGGTATCCTGACCCTTGGCTAGTTATTCGTATTGTCTCCTTATTATTTCCCCCGACCTTGGCTTGTTCTTTGACCATTCTCTTTTACGTTAAGTCTGTCCATTCTAAGGTCCGGTACACATGGTTTGTGTTAATATAGTTCTGCGTGTTGGGTCACACAGTAATTGTAACACTCTCCCTCTGAAACACACTAGACAAGTTATGTTGGGGGGGGGGGATTTTCAACTGTGAGTGAACTGCAGGTCTTCAAAACACCTCAAGTACAGGTATATGTGTGTCTGTGTGTTGGGAGAAGGCCAGAAATATATCTGCTCTCCACACGTGTATTTACGCTGATAACCACAAGGTGGTGCAGAAACACAAGAACAAGATGCGCTGCAGATCTCCTCGCTGTGCTGAGCTGCATGTCACCATGGACAGAGAGGCTCCTACTGGTATTAAGATCCTGTTTATATAGGGCAGTTTTGTTATCCCTTCCATTAGCTTGGGCTTTTCCAATACAGACCCCTGGCAGCTGGTGTAGCTTTAGTGCATTTCCAATAATTATTGCGGAATGCAAAATAAATACACTTTTGGAGAGAGATGAAGGAGGCCATGTTCTGTAGTTTGGGTTCAGACTGGGATAAGTGCATGTGTTAGAGGGCTCTCTTGTGTGGTCGTGTTAACTCTTTACAAGACAGAACGTGGAGCACTCTGTTACTCAGAGGGTTAAAATGTGACTAGCTGATGGTTTCCTGTTTCCATGGAAACACCTGGCAATGCAGACACACAGAAGGAGGGGCTGCCAAGTACCAGAGAGCCTGTTTCACTCTCTGCGCCCCCTCTCTTTGTGCCTCTCTCCCCCCTCCTTCCACTTTTACATTGTTCTGTTTCTAATTCCACCTCCTCCCTTTCCTCTCCCACCTCCTTCCTTTCCACCTTTTCCCTCCTCATTGTTCAGCTGGGTAGCTTTATCCTTTTCTGTGCCTGCCCCCTCCCCAAACCTGCCTCTCCTGTTCTTTCCCAGTCTCTTGCTGTGCCTCCCTCCCCCTAGCCATGTCCTCTCTGTCCCCCTCTCCTCTGCATCACAAGCTAGTTACACCCTGGAATGTGTTAAGGTGGATCCTGACATTATACTATTAACTCCTTCCCTTTCAGATTTTAGAACTTAAACCAAATCATGACTGTTAATAATCACACTTGATCTCTGTTTATGCTGGTTAAAGTTAATTATACACTGGGTCAGCCTTTGAGGTGTGTGATCTGAGCAGCCTTAAAATATGCCAGACTGTTAAGAATAAAATTTACAACAGCATCTGCAGTCACTGCAGAATTTCAGAGCAATCTGCTTATTTTTTATAGGGAATGCCCACTAACGGAGGGACAATGTTTTACAAACTTGGACAGGGCTAACGAATCATCAGAAGTCAGGGGATGAGCTATTGTGGCCATGTGTTATTAAAGACCAGGAATCTCCTTTTGGTTGGTCTGAGTATAATTAACAAGTACCTGGTTTAGTGACACATCCTGATTTTGAAATCAGAAGATAGTCCAGTAACCCATGTTGTTTGCTTAGGAGAAATCGGGTGCAAACTTGATGATTAGAATAGTTGAGAGTGTTAAGATGAGTCTTTTGTAGACCAGAGAATATTATCTTTAGGAATCTTGCTTTGGCCAACGTCGTTCATGTAAAATTAATTCAAAGAGTTGCCAGTAGGGATGTTTGGACAAAGACGCAATGTTCCAGAATGTATTCTAAAGCAGCCATCACTATAATAAGAGTTAAGTGGAACCATCTCGAATTTAAAGTAGTACAGCAGAATGTACGCTAAAATAACTGACTGTAGTTGGATAATTTTTCCAGATCTAGTAATTTTACCTAAATATTGACATTCAACCATTATATATGCTAGTTAATAACAAACGGTGTGGGTGTGTGTGCGTTTTTATCATATAAGTCTATAGATGTTGGTTTTTATACCATGGTATAGAGATTTCATTTAAATATTCTAGTAAGAGAAACTATAAGCCTGAGGCATCTGGATCTTTGTGTTCAACTCAATGTCGGTGCACAAAATCAAATTTGGACGAGTCTATATTTTCAGTTTTAATCTAAAATGTACAATTCCCAGTTTAGTGAAAAAAAAATCCCATAATAAAACATCCAGGCTGGGAAAATTTAAGATTTTTTATCCCGTTTGTCTACTTAACCTACAATTTGTAAATCCTATTTTCTTATTAGTTTACATAGTTTTACATATCAATTAAAACAATAATTACTGGATTAGCCAGCTTTTCTTTCAAGGTCTACATTTACCACAGCTCTTACATTTCCTCCAGAGGAAATTTGTGTTCTCTATACAATTTTATATTAAATTGAAATTCAATTTAACACATACCATGTTGCAGGGTATATTGTAATTAACCCCGTCTCCCAAGCCCCTGTTTCCAATATGCATGTTTGTAATTCAGGTAGATTACATTTACATTGCAATTTTTGTGCACGCAGGCTTGCAAACATGGTAATTACAAGGTACCCAGACTGAGCTTTCTTAAACTGGCATCACTCAAAGTGTGCTCCCATCTACCCCCCTCCTCCACCTCCTATTAGAAAGCAACATTACTGTCTGTATCCATGACAACAAGAGTCTGTTAGGGCACAGGGGGGAGAAAGGGGGTGTGAGACAGACACTACTGGCAATTTATCTACATGGTCTTTATATATGTCTTGCTTCCCTAAATCCATTTCTCATTTCACTTCCCCACCCCCCACAAAAATATATACCCTTCCTGCATTGCGCCACCCATTATTCATAATATGCGCCTTTCCTCTCGGCAATGCGGTTTATTCAAATGCACCACTTTTAGATAGTAACCGATTCGATCATCCATTTCTGTTTCATTCCCCTGCATGTTTTGCCTTCCCTGCGCTCATGATTGGATCATCAGCCATATTTCACAGTCACCACCTACCCACTTAGCTCTGCATTCCCCAAGACAATTATGAAGTGGGCATATACACTCACATAAACAAGTTAACCCAGAGCCTTAAAACTCTTCTATTCTTCCAAATCAGGTATTTTGTTCTCACTTCTCTTGTGAGTTCTCCAAAACTCCTGCTTTAGTGGAAAAAACCCTGTAATTAATACTGAGCCCCCCCAAAACTCTTCTCCCGCCCTCCCCCCCACTCCTATTCTCACACATTATTTATAAAGCGCCAACACATTCCGCAGCACTTTGCAATGGGTGGACTAAATGCTAGGTAGAAGGACGGCGAGCTATATTAGGAATATTTACTAAACTCCAAATTCTAGTTAAAGCAACTCTGTCACTCCCGTATCTAATATGAGTATTTCATAGGTAAAATCTTTATGAAATACTCACTTGACTGTGTTGGAATTTCACTGAAATCAGGTAAGTATAACCTAGCTTCCACTGTGCCTTATGGCCACCAGACCCTCTAACGGAGATGTCACAGTTGGGGACCTTCGCAAATGATGCAAAGACCCCAATACTGTGACATAGCCACATTAACTAAAATCGGAATGGCCAAATAGCTGGATGGTTTTTCCAGATGATGTATTTTAGCCTACATGTCACCATTCAAATTTGGAGTTTAGTGAATAAATCCTTATGATGAAAATGTATGCAGTCGTGATGAATAAATTGTGATGTAATTATACTTGCTACATGCAGGTACAAAAAGCTTGAGATCATTACACCGCAATCCCAAGAAAGAAACAATATTACACAACAATTGTACTTTGAGGGTTATGTATAAAAACAATTGTGGGCAAAGTTCTAGCAAAGAGCAATCAACATGGGAGCTAATAAAATGCTGGTTGCACTTTCTTTGTTTTAAACCATGTTCTTGGTGTGGATGTTTTTATGGTGGTGAAAATAAATTTGCAGGTCTATGTGTCAACTACCACCATTTAAATCTCCTTTTCAGGAAACACACAACCATTGCCACCAGGGACAACTAAACTCGCTGAAATGTATTCCCCCTTTTCCATTTATATTGCTCTCCAATCTTCATTCCCTTCCCTGCCCTTTCTTGCCCTGTTCTGATACAGAGTTCTGTCATGCTTCCCCTTACGCTGCAGGGTGCTAAGCCATTTAGTTGAGAACATGATACCATTCTGACACCCACTATCAATAAGAAATGCATTCTGTTCTATGAAAAAGCACGAGAGAGATATGTGGTAAGTGTTAGCCAATCTTATCAATTTAGCAGCCAGTGACAGATAGGAGCACACACCACTAAATGGACACCAGCCAGTGACGTATAACAACACACACAAGGTGACAGGAGAGTACCAGCCAGTAATAGAGACACACACAGCTAAACCGAAACACTGAGTGCCCACTGTCATACTACAAATGATGATAGCAGTATATATTGCTAAACTGGCACACTGAGTGCCCACTGTCATACCACCAATGATAACAGTACATATTGCTAAACTGGCACTCTGAGTGCCCAGTGTCATACCACCAATGATAACCGTACATATTGCTAAACTGGCACACTGAGTTCCCACTGTCATACCACCAATGACGATAGCAGTATGTATTGCTAAACTGGCACACTAAGTGCCCAGTGTCATACCACCAATGATAATAGCAGCACACAGGGCCAGATTAACATAGAAACATAGAATGTGACGGCAGATAAGAACCATTCGGCCCATCTAGTCTGCCCAATTTTCTAAATACTTTCATTAGTCCCTAGCCTTATCTTATAGTTAGGATAGCCTTATGCCTATCCCACGCATGCTTAAACTCCTTTACTGTGTTAACCTCTACCACTTCAGCTGGAAGGCTATTCCATGCATCCACTACCCTCTCAGTAAAGTAATACTTCCTGATATTATTTTTAAACCTTTGTCCCTCTAATTTAAGACTATGTCCTCTTGTTGTGGTAGTTTTTCTTCTTTTAAATATAGTCTCCTCCTTTACTGTGTTGATTCCCTTTATATATTTAAATGTTTCTATCATATCCCCCCTGTCTCGTCTTTCCTCCAAGCTATACATGTTAAGATCCTTTAACCTTTCCTGGTAAGTTTTATCCCGCAATCCATGAACCAGTTTAGTAGCCCTTCTCTGAACCCTCTCTAAGGTATCAATATCCTTCTGAAGATACGGTCTCCAGTACTGTGTACAATACTCAAAGTGAGGTCTCACCAGTGTTCTGTACAATGGCATGAGCACTTCCCTCTTTCTACTGCTAATACCTCTCCCTATACAACCAAACATTCTGCTAGCATTTCCTGCTGCTCTACTACATTGTCTGCCTACCTTTAAGTCATCAGAAATAATTACCCCTAAATCCCTTTCCTCATATGTTGAGGTTAGGACTCTATCAAATATTCTGTACTCTGCCCTTGGGTTTTTACGTTAATATAGGGGCTGATGGAGCTGCAGCTCCAGGCCCACTGTGGGGCTAAATATTGCACTCAGAAAGTACTCCGTGACATCTTAGCTACATCACCATTTATGCACCACCTTGCCCACAGTCTCTCCCTCTCTTCCCTGCATACTGGCATAGAGGCCGCATAAAGAGAATACATTGAATGCTTTTTGCAGTTTTTCTTATCTATGTTTAACATAATCCTTTATCTTTATCTTTTAGCTAGGTTATTATAAGGTTGCAGTCACTGTATTGGTATTTTGGTCACATATCTATAAAGTGTACTGATTCACAATTTGCTTTATATTTATATACTAAAGAGCCAGATTGCATCGTAAACAAAGCAAATTACGTCAATCTGAAGTATTACCGTAAAACCAGCATTAGCTGCTCAGAATTCCACATAGCATGCCATGCTGTATCTGTCTGTGTCTGTTCTTGTATCTTTGATGTCACAGTTCCCTAAGCCTGAGATATTAACATGCAACTGCAGCATACAATGGGTGTCCAGAACAAATTCCATTTAATATTTTCTATAGGGATTACTAATCCTATACTGCCCACAACATTAAAAAATGCTTTTTTGTTTTTAGAGACCATGTGAAGACACAAGTCTTAAGCTTTGCCTCTGCATTTATAAATAGCAGTAACAAGAAACAAGTGCATAGAATGTAGCGACACAGCCGTGCATTAAACGGTAACTGCCACCTCCCAGGATTTTTAATATGTTTGAGGTATGAACCATAAAATGCAATATAGAAACCCACACTTGATCCTGCAAATGGCTGCTTCCATCTTTGCTCGTTGTTAATCATTGTTATAAACTGTGTACTTTGCACCTGGCACCCAGCATAAGCAGAGCCTAGTGAGATGAAGAAATTGGGAAACATTGTTTCTATTTCTCCTCCTCATTTGCTATAAATGCCTTGGCTATCGTGTTAAAGGGACACTATAGTGTCAGGAAAACTGCTTGGTTTTCCTGACACTATAGTACCCTGAGGGTGCCCCTACCCTCAGGGTTCCCCTCCCGTGGTGCCAAAGGGGTTAAAACCCCTTCAGCTACTCACCCTTTTCCCCCTGCCGGGCTCCCTTACCTCTCCTCCCCCGCCGACGTCAGCATCCTTGTCTGACGTCACTGGCGCCAAATGCGCATGCGCGGCACTTCAATGCTTTCCTATGGACGCTCTTCGTGATTGAGGCATCATTGCTGATGCGCCTCTAGTGGCTGTCCGGAAGACAACCACTGGAGGCTGGCTTAACCCCAGATGTAATTATAGCAGTTTCTCAGAAACTGCTATGTTTACATCAGGCAGGGTTAACCCTAGAGGGACCTGACACCCAGACCACTTAATTGAGCTAAAGTGGTCTGGGTGACTATAGTGTCCCTTTAAAATAACTATTTGGGTGTCTACCCCTGTGCAGTAAATATGTGTTTTATCCATTATATCAGCCAATCCAAAGCTTTCTCATAGGAGAGCATTGCAAGGTAGTGCACATACTCAGCAAAACACCACGCTGCACCAATCATCATCTCCTAATAGGGATACATGGAATCAATGCATCTATATGGGGAACGTTCAGTGCCTCCATGCAGTGCGTGGAGACGCTGAACACCAGTGCTTCACACTGTGCAGATCTGGACTACAGAGCACCTCTAGTGGCTGTCTGTGTGACTAGAGAAGTTACTAGGCTTTTCTCGGAAAAGGCAGCATTTACATTGAAAATCCTGCAGGGATTAAGCTGTAGTGGTTCTGGTGACTATGGTGTCCTTTTATATACATTTTGAAGAAAAAGCAGAGCATCACATGGAAAATAAATAAATGAACGGTTCAACACAATTTATCGGTGAATTTTTAATGTTTTAAAGTTTTACTCAATGGCATCATTTCCATAGAAGTGTTGGTTCCCCTGTTGCACAGAATTGATTTAGTAAGCATTGTGGTTGTGAATACACCAGTAATTTTGAAAATAATTTGGAGCTTGGAAATTTGTTAGGATAGTGGTTCTATCAACTTTATGGGAAATTCTAAGAAATTAGTTTTGAGGTGCCGCAATAGAGAGCAGCAGTTTGACAGAGAACAAGCTGCTAAAAATCTTATCCAAATGATTTATGAATCAGTTGATAAATATGTCACAGATGCCATAGGAGATTGGTGACAGAGATGGTGAAGTAAAGACAGGTCCAGAAGGAAGGAGGTCCATCGTGTTTTTTTGAATTGCTATGTAGTATGCAGAATCTAGATGGTATGGAGAAATCCTAAAGCAGCTGTCTTGATTAATTTATTCGCTCTTGCATCACAGAAATTCTCTATGCCAAGGAGAGCATGGTAAATCTGAAAACCCAGGTTGGGACATTGTTATTTTCTGCTTTGCGGAGTGTGAGTTGAGTGTTGACGACAGAAATAAGATTACATGAGAACAAACAAAAAGATAAATGGGGGGAAAAAACAAAGCAATTGCAGACAAGTTCATTTAAATTACTATTGAGCTAGAAGTTGCAGGAAAATAATTTAGAGGAGAGGCAGGGTGAAGAGAGGTGTTAGAATAGGATGGGTGAGTATGGGGATAGTGGGACAAATGTGACTGCACCAGTGATAGAAGAGTGGTTAAAAAGAATCATTTTAATGTCATATAAATTGAAACTTTTCTACCTCCCCCTAGTGTTGTTATATAGGTCTACAGATATACTACAGAGAGAAGGAAATCATTCCATACACAACTTATATTGTTAAATAGAGAAACACAAGTTCAATTAAAGTAAAAGAGGAATCCTGTCTTGCAGAGCTTACATTTTATACAGAGAGATGCTGGTACAATATAGTAATGGGTTTCACAGCCATGCAGAAATTAGTAGAAAATGTAGAGATTATGAAAAGTGGCCTAAAGGGACACTATAGCCGCCAGCACCAGTACAACTTAATGTAGTTGTTTTTGAGTATATAGTCTCTGCTGGAATTTTTATGTAAACAACTACATGTCTGTTCGTCCACCCATTGTAAAGCGCTGCAGAATTTGACGGCGCTCTATAAATATAATAATAACAATAATAAACACTGCCTTCTGCCTTTCCAGAGAACCTAAATAGGGATTTTACCACTATAGTGTCAGGAATACATGTTTATATTCCTGACAGTATAGCGTTCCTTTAACAAATTAAGAAACTTTATTACAGCAGCTACAACACTCGTGTGGACTTACCTCCTATATACCACAGCCAACCAAACATAATAGTGGTGCGCTTTCATTAACTTTACCTATAGTGTAGGGTTTCAGTTTGCTTGTGCCAATATATAGAAAACAAAGAAAAAAAATAACATAACAGTTTAAAAATTCATTTATTACTGGTATTGATAAAGCGCCAAACATATTCCACAGCGCTGTACAATTGGGAAAGACAACACAATAAGAACAGACCGATACAACAAGTAGAGGCCCGTGGGCTTACAATATAAAATGTGTATATTGTGAGTAAAGAACCACTCACATATGGTGGAGCCTAATATAATGGCTTGGATCTTTGAAGCCTCTGTGCCTTTATGGTAGCACATCACGTCTACAGCAGCCTATTTAAATATGGTTCTTTGAAAAAACAATCAGAAAATAGACAGAATCTAATGTGTTATGCGCTATATACCATAAACACATACACAGCAGTTCAGTTTTCACATTCACCTTGTTTAGAGCCTGGCTGTGGGACTCTCAGACAAATAAAAAAATAAAAATCAATATCCACAGTGGTATCCCAAAATGCATTTCACCATGAGGCTTTTTCTATTGATATGCCATTGAAAAAGCCTGAGGATGAAACACGTTTTGGGATACTACTTTGGATATTGATTTTTTTTTAAATCAGTTTTTCTTTTTACTATTTTGTTGCAATAAATTGTGAGTATTTTACTTACCTATCTTCTGGATATTCCTTCTTGACTGTTCCTGAGCTTCTAATATCAGGAGGAAAGGAGTGTAGTCCCAAAATTGACACAAAGTTTGAGGGACCCAGAGTCGATACCACAAATGCTCTAAACAAGGTGAGCACAGAAATGTAAGTGCTGTTTCCAGTATATAGAGGATAACACACTAGATTCTGTCTATTTTTGCTTGCTTCCTCAGAGAAAAATATTTTAAAAGTCTGCTGTAGAGGTGGTGTGCTACCTTAAATTCACAAAGGTGACAAAGATCCGAGCGTCATATCAGGCTCTATCATATGTGGGTGGTTCTTTACTCACATTATACACTTGTAATCAAAATTGTTCAACCTCATTGAAAATCAGTTTTATTGTGAAAATTTACAGACTTTCAGCTGTTTGCAATGAAAAACTCAAACAAAAGCAATTAAAATAACTCAACACAACAAATGCTTCAAGTGATTTCCCTAAATTCAACTGAAAATGCACCTTATAATGACTTCTTCAGTCTAAAATTATTCAATCCCTTAATGGCAAAGATCTTTAGTTCTTAGTAGAGCATCCCTTTGCTGTAATGAACTGCTGCAAATGAGATGCATCTCCAGACACCAGCTTCTAGCAGTGTTCCTGAGGAATGTTAGCCCTTTTCTCATGAGCAATGGACTCCAGCTCAGTAATATTCTTGGATTTGCGTGCTGCAACCGGCTTCTTCAAATTCCACCAGAGACTTTCTATGGCAGGGCCGGACTGGGAAAAAAATTAGGCCCGGGCATTTTTCAATTAGAGCGGTCCCCCAAGAAGGGGGCGGGGCCAGAGAGGGTGTGTTTTGTCATCACTAATGACAAGTACACCCCCTCTGAAAGTGAGCATGTTGGTACAATGCGCAGAGCCCCGCTGAAGAGCTCTAGCATTAGAAAAAGGCCCTGTATTTGTTCTGCGCAGCGCAAGCAAATGTAATAACATGCTTGCGCTGTGTTTGCTTTTAAATTGTCTCTGGTGTCTCCACAAGTGGGACAAAAGGGCCAGGAAAGTGTATGGTGCATGTGTTTGGCGCCTGCTTGTGGGATTGCCTGTGTGTAGAGTGTGGTGTCTGGGGGTGCTGTGCGTGTCTGGGTGTGCTGTGTGTGTCTGGGGGGGCTGTGTGTGTTTGGGGGGGCTGTGTGTGTGTGTCTGGGGGGTTGGTGTGTGTGTCTGGGTGTGCTGTGTGTGTCTGGGGGGGCTGTGTGTGTCTGGGGGGCTGTGTGTCCGGGTGCTGTGTGTGTCTGGGGGGGCTGTTAGGGAAATTATTTTAAATATATATTTTTTTTATTATTAAAAATAAAAAAGTTATGCCCCCCCCCCCTTCTTACCTTTAGCCTGGGAGGGGGGGAGCCGTGCTGTCATGCTTCCCTGGTGGTCCAGTGGTGAGAGTGAACTCTAACCTGCAGGCTAGAGTTCACTCTCGCGAGATCTGAGCGTTGCCGTGGTAACCACGGCAACGCTCAGAATCCCGCGAGAGGACCCGGCGGAGCTGCTGGTTAGAGCTCCACCGGTCCTCTCTCCTGCCTCCCTCCCTTCCCAGCCTGCGGCCGCATGTAACACTGCCTATGGGCCGGTGAGGGAGATCTTTGATCTCCCCACCAGCCCATGGAGGCACACAGCGGGCCGGCACTCGGGTAGCGCTGGCCCTGCACGGGCTGGCAGGGGAGATCCTGTGATCTCCCTGCCAGCCTCGGGCCCACGGCCATCGCGGCCCACCGGGCATTTGCCCGGTATGCCCGATGGCCAGTCCGGGCCTGTTCTATGGGGTTTAAGTCAGGTGACTGTGTTTGGCCACTGTAGAATTTTCCATGACTTATTCTGCAACCAAGCCTTGGTGGAATTTGAGAAATTCTTGGGATCATTGTTTTGTTGGAAGGTCCAATGACACCAAACCTTCAGTTTCTTCACAGACAGCATGACATTTTCTCCTAGGATTTCCCAAAACTTCAGTGAATGCATCTTGCCTTCCACACGCTGTAGGTTTCCAGTGCCAGAGGATGCAAGGCAGCCCCAAAGCATCACTGAGCCACCACCATGCTTAACTGTAGGCAGAGTGTTCTTCTCAAGGTATGCTTAATTCTTCTTCCTCCAGACATACCGCTGAACCATTGGGCCAACAAGTTCCAACTTTGTTTTATCATTCCACAGAACAAAATCCCCAAACATATGTGGCTTATTTATATGATTTTGAGCATATTGGAGCCAACTTGTCTTGTGCTTTTGGGTCAATAGTGTTGTACATCTTGGAGTTCTGGCATGTAAACCTTCTGTGTTTATATTCTTTATTTTTGTTGTGCATAAGATTGACATACAACATGCATGTGTTGCCACAATAGCAAACATTAGCCGTTCAAATTGTATAATACCATGGCATGCATAGTAATGTATATGGAGCTGTGCTCCGTTAGGGGAGCTGTTTATATGTTATTATGGTGATGGCTCTGCACGCCCCGGATAGTATGACAACATAGGGGGAGGAGCTTTATTGCACGCATGTGCATGGGGAAGCAGTACACGCCAGCACACAGGTGATTGAAGTCGGGTAAGTGAACTCTCCTTATTTATAGTCAGTTAGTAATGGTACATGCTATTTATGTCCTGATGAAAGTTTACTGAATTGAACTGAAACGTTGACTATGGATTAAAAGCCATTTTTATTTTTATACAACTCTCTCTCTCTCTATATATATATATATATATATATATAGATACATATGTATTTATAATGTCATTCTAAATGTATTTTGAATTTAATATATATGTATATTAATATCAAAATACACAGTTAGAACTAATTAAAACCGGTAAGGGACGTTACATGCCGCCCTCTGGCATTTAGAGCCACCCCAAAAAGGACGGCATAGAACCCCGTCCTTAAGGGGTTAAAGGAACACTATAGGGTCAGGAACACAAACATGTATACCTGACCCTATAGTGTTAAAACCACCATTTAGGTGACTTGTCCCCTTTAATCCCCTTAAAAGATAATACAACTTACCTTATTTCAAGTAACCGCACAGGTGTGCCGGTGCTTGCCCTGCCCCTGCCCCTGCCCCTGATCCACCCCTTTGATGGTGGATCATTCAGTGTCTCCACCCTCTTTGTGAGGAGATGCTGATTGGCCAGGGCTGTAATTAACTTGTGCTGGCTCTGCCCCTGATCTGCCTCCTTGACAAGCTCAGCCAATCCAATGCAATGTGATTGACTCAAAACACAAATTCTGATGATGTCAGCCAAGCAGGCAGATCAGGGGCAGAGCCAGCAACAGCAGACTGAAATAAAGGTAAGATTTTGCTATATTTAGGGTGAAAAGGGAGTATCTAAACAAATACAGGTTAAACATAAAGAGATACGAAACCTGTCCTGTAAATCTAACATTTTTCAGTGAGAAGCAATTCGGAATAGACAGAAATCCTAGTCTGATTTTAAGAAAACACTGGTTTTGGTTAGTGTACCCCTTCCTATTTCTGCATCCTGCACCCACTTAAAAAATAAACCATAAACTTACATTTGTTCCAGTTCTGGCGGACTAATCCTTCTCTGCTGACAGGACTACCCTTTGCTGCTGAATAAGGCATGTAGGGGGTAGGCCATTGGTATGGAGGAGGGGCTGTGCAGACGTCAGATGTTCAATATGCACAGAAATAACTTCAGGCAACCCAGAACTCTTGTTTCAGGCTGGCTAAGGGTGCCTCAGTGATGCTGCCAGAGGTGGAGTTACCTCAAAGTGAAACACTGCACATACAGACTCCAGGCACCATGACCACTTCAAAAATCTTACATTATCATGGTGCTTGGAGTAACCCTTTAACACAAAAACATATGAGGGGATAAAGTGAAATACATGTACAATAAAAGAGAGAGGGGAATCCTGATCTGCCTGCAGTGCTTTAACCAGAGAGATAATTGTTTCCATAGAGCAAAATATTGTTCCCTGTTCTGTATGCACTCTAAACACAGCTGGAAACTGTGGCTTTATTAAGAGGATTTAAATTGATTTTTCTGGAATAACGTTGATGTCTGTGGGAGGTTCTGGCTGCCCTCCTTCTCAGTGGAAAACAATGAGAATGTGACATTTTAGAGGGTGAATTGGGTTCACAGCAGGACATGACTGTCGCTCACGACCCACAAGATCCCATAATTCCCAGAAACTTTTACTACAAGCTTGGGAAAATTTGGTACTAATGCCTCTGTCTGTTCTGTGTACACATTTCAGTTTTATTGACCTAAATTGGCAATTGCAAACGCCCAAAGATATGAAGTAGAAAGAGTCTCTGGCTAAGCTTCGTTACCATTTCTCTGTTTCTGCCCCCCCCCACCCCACCCCACCCCACCCACCAAGAATTAAAAATTATGCAATTTCTTTGGTAATTTTATACAATTCTCAGTTTAGTGAAAAAACAAACAAACTGTGTGTGGTAGGTTTGTAACTGAGTAAACTTGCAGAAGCCAGACACAGAGAGATGGATGCAGGTTTTCAGAAAGTAAGAGGTCTTTATTAACATACCGATCGGGCCTCAGATGAACTAATGTTCCAAAACAGGTCTAAGGGACAAACACATGGAGTACATGCTTTTTATAGAACTATAACCCCTCCCATAAATAGCTCCACCCACACTTACCCTTAACCAATCAGTGGACAAGATTTGGATTTCCTCATATGGGCAGACCACATGGCTCATCCAAAACAAAGGAGAATGGAGTGTGATTTCAGTTCCTGCATTCCTGCACATGCTCAGTACATTGATGACAGTATCTTAGCTACGTGTAACTAACTAACTGATACAACATACACATATGCCACGTGGAAATCTTGGCCTACTAAATTTACATATCACCGAAATTCCATCACCGGTTCATGCCGTCACTATCTTCATAATACTGATGGGGTGAATCGAAGTTGCAAAATACATGGTGTGTGTCTGAGGTTAGCTGCTGTCGTTTCACTGGTGCTGTGTATACGGGTCACAAAATAAGTAGTATGTGTACTCATAGTTAGTGCACGTCATACAGGTAGTTATCATGTTGACAGGCAGCATGGCTGGCCCTCAGCTATCGGGACCATGCAGGGAGCGCTGCTGATGCAATCCCTGGATTGTCCTTGTGCCCGTTGCACAGTGCGAGTGCATCTAATGATGTGCTCACCCTTTACTGCCTGAAGAAAGTTCCCTGATGTTCCCAGATGTGAAACACCAGGGAACTAAACCAGACAGCAAACAAACGTAAGGACTGTTCCCCCAAAAGCTGGACAGTGAGGAGGCATGGAAACTATCACTGTCACTACCAGGTCTGGATTTACATGTAAGGCGTTTCAAGGCAAAGAATTCCAAGACAAAAAAGAATTTCCACCTTCAAAAAAAAAAAAGAAGCAGATAAAGTGAGTTTATTTCATTAAAAAGACATAAGAAACAAGTGTCTGACAACTGCATATGTATGCATGTGCATATTTCTGCTTTTAATACATTGTTTGAATCTGTGAATATAGTGAGTGCATGCAACTGCATAAATGCAAACAGCAGCGGTTCCCAAACTGTGTTCCACAGCGCCCCGGACAGGCACATAGGGGGGCCACAGAAGGTTTCCCCAGAGTTATGATTATAGCCAGGGGGTGGCAAAAAAAGCCATCCCCAAATGCCCAGGCAGATCCCTTGCTTGCCTCGTGTCCTGGGGGGCTCAAGAGCTGGCCAGTTTACCACTTTTGAGCCCCCCCCCCCAAGGCTGGCGGCGGACAGCGAGGGAGCATACTCACCTGAGCTCTTCCTGCTTAGCACCACTTTAATGAAGCCGGGAGCCGGAATATCACGTCAGACCGGCTCCCAGCATCACTAAGCGGCATGCGAGGGAGCTGAGCAGGAAAATCTGAACCCCCTTGCCGCCTTCTCTGCCTGTCCACCCCCTGCCTGCCCGCCCAGCAGCCCTACTGGACAGGTAAGTAATCCACTCCAGCTCTCCCAGGGAAGCTGGGTGGATTTAAAAAAAAAAATAATAATAATAATTTGTGAGTGTTGGTGGTAATGTCTGTGTGTGTGTCTGTGAGTGAATGAGAGTGTGTATCTGTGAGTGAATGTGTGTGTTTGTGAGCGAATGTGTGTCTGTATGTGTCAGTCAGTGAGTTTGTGCATCTGAGAGTGTGCGTCTGTCAGTGTGTGTCTGAGTAATAGTGTGTGTCTGTCTATCAGTGTGTCACATCAGTGAGTGTGTGTGTTTGTCATTGTTTGTCAGTGTATATGAGAGTGTGTGTCTGTCAATGAGTGTATGCATCTATCAGTGAGTGTGTGTGTCTGCCAGTCAAAGTGCGGACTTGACTGGAAGGGGAGGGGAAAATTTAAATTAAGGGGGGTGGGGTCCCCAAGCACCGTCCTGCCTAGGGCAGCACAAATCCTAAATACACAACTGATTATAGCACCCGGAAACATTACTACTGAAAAGGGGCACGGTCGCGTGCCGCAGCCCTCTAAGACCGCGACCGAGCCCCTGTAATGTCAGATGGCTGGGAGGAAGTGACAGACTGTCACTTCCTCCCAGTATCATGCGTGAAGACAGTGCGGGAGGGAGAGGAGCACAAAGAGCTGCTTCAGACCCCTCACTCCCACCAGCAGCAGCAGAACTAGGATTCCAAGCCACCCACTACACATAAGGTAAGCTAGCAGGAGGTTGGCTGGAGATATTAAAAATATAGTGTGTGTGTGTGTATGACTGTGTGTGTGTCAGAGTGTGCATCTGTGTGTGTGAGGATGAGTATTTCAGGGTGTGCATCTGTGTGTGTGTGTGTCGGGGAGTGCATATGTGTGTGTGAGGTTGTGTGTGTCAGGGTGTGCATTTGTGTGTGTGTGTGTATATATATTTCAGTGTGCTTCTGTGTCAGTGTGTGTGTCAGATTGTGCATCTGTATGTGTGTATGACAGGGTGTGCAATTGTGTGTGTGTGTGTTTATATATGTCAGTGTGCTTCTGTGTCAGTGTGTGTGTCTGAGTGTGCGCACACATCTTTGTGTCAGTATATGCATCTGTGTCTGTGTGTGTGTTTTTATGTCAATGTGTGTATCAATGTTTGTGTGTATTAGGGTGCGTGTGTGTGTATATATCGGTGTATGTGTGTGTTAAGGTGTGTGTATGTATCGTGTCTAAATGAATTTGTGTGTATGTATTGTGATAAAGTGAAGGCAGATAGGCCTATAACATTTAACCCCAGGGGGAGTATGTGTAGGATGTGTTGTAGGCAACACAAAACACTGTTTAGTTATGGGCCCCTGGGGTGGAGCATTTGGAGGAAAGGGTGGGCCAATGCTCCACTCCACAGTTTAGTGGTTTTCTGGGGAGACATGGATCCAGGCCAGGGTTTTTTGGATCGTCTCCAACCCACTGCTCAGCTGCAGTTAATGAGCTGTTGCAGTGGGAATAAACTCCTCCCTGCTTGGCAGGTAAAGGAGAGGGATTGCTGGCTTCCGGAACAAAATATTTCAGAGACACCTGGTATTGTTACAAAGACTTTGAATGATTGTCCAGGAGCCGTAGAACTAGATCTGCTGGCAAAGACTACTGCTACAAGGCCTGGGCGCACTGACTACCTGGAACAGCTGCCAGATTCTGGGAACACAGTCATGGAATTAAAGGCAGGACTCGGAATACCTGACCGGCTGTTTGATACCGGGGCTGTCATGACTCAGCGAGAGGCCATGACTGCGTCTCTGGAGGGAGCAGGGAGACCGCCAGACAGCCCAGAGGAAAGCATTGCTGGCATTGAGAGGTGGCCACTCAAGGCCAAGCAAGCAGAGGATACCCCTGGGGAGGAAACCAGGCAAAGGAAAGATGAACTAAGCCGGGAGTCTGGGCCTCAGGCAGAAGAACAGCGCTCCATACCAGTCCAGGCTGAGCATGATGGGATGGAGCTGGGATCAAAGACTACATTCATGCAGGAGGAGGGTGCTCTAGACAGCCTCCCTGGCCAACCGTCTGAGGCTATAGAGATGAGACCTGCCGCATTAGCTGTAGGGAGCAAAGAAGGCTCCCGGGAATTCGCAGAACTGATGATGGATGAGCTGGTGACAGAACCAGGTCTTGAAGAGGTTGAGCACCCAGACACTTCAGCTCATGAAGGAATCATAAGTGATATACGTATAAATGATATAGAAAAGGTAGTTACACGCAAAGCCTTTGTAAAGTTTGCATTGGGAAGTAACTCGGACATTGAAAGATTATCAAACCAGAAGCTGCTGTGGATGTGGAAGCGGATGATGATTGAGGGGAACTTGGCTGCTAAGGAGCCACACAGTATTGAGCCTCAGTCTAGATCTGCTAGCAACCAAATAAGCGGGGAAACTGGAAAGAAAGAACAAAACCTGATACTGAGTCTGGGACAATATAACTATGATGGTAGAACGTACCCAAAAGTCCCATTACAGCTACGAGACCAGACTGAGAAACTCAGATGCTTCAACTGCCACATGCAAGGACATATTGCATATAACTGTCCTGAGAGTGAAGAGCGAATACAATGTGACGTAGGAATAAGGGCTCTACATAGGATAGTATTGACATGCTTAAAGATGTGTATGGTGACTGGTGGTGGTGTTACAGCACAGCTAAAAGTGGTGATGGTGGTAGAGAAGAGTGCACAAACATTGATAGATTCAGGGAGTGAGGCAACTTTGAAAAGTGTTCTGCTCCAGCCAGTGATTGATATTGTGGGTACACATGGTGACACCCGCACATACCCCATGGCAGAGGTAGAGTTTGTCACAGAGGTAGTAAAAGTTAAATGCCCTGTAGTACATGCAGCTCAAACGCAAGAGCGTATAAGTAAGGCCAGGTTTCTGAGTACCTTGGACCTGGTCATAAGGTATTGGCAGGTTCCCCTGACAGAGAAAGCAAAGGGAAGGACAGCGTTTTCTACTCCCAAGGGGTTATGGCAACATAAAGTACTGCCATTCAGGTTGCATAGTGCACCAGCCCCCTTTCCGCATATGAATAGGATATTTTGGCCCCACGGAAAGAATGCCGCTGCCTACCTTGGTGATGTGGCGATTCACAGGGTGGACTTTGAAGCACACCTGATGAAGGTCCAGTTATTTGTGAATAATGTAAGGGCTGCCGGTCTGACCGCTAACACTAAGTGTTATCTAGGATTTGAGGCAGCTAACTATTTGGGTTATCCACTTGGGTGGGGGTTCCTTAAACTACAAGGGAACAAGGTAGCAGCCATCTGCAATAGGCCACTTCCTGTAACTGAGGAGCAAGTCAGGGCTGGTACAGCCCTAGGTGACGTGATTGTTCATGGTTTGTGTTCTAAGGTCGCTCGACCCGGTGGGTCTGAGCTGGGGGGAGGATATGTGATAAAGTGAAGGAAGATAGGCCTATAACATTTAACCCCAGGGGGAGTATGTGTAGGATGTGTTGTAGGCAACACAAAACACTGTTTAGTTATGGGCCCCTGGGGTGGAGCATTTGGAGAGAAGGGTGGGCCAATGCTCCACTCCACAGTTTAGTGGTTTTCTGGGGAGACATGGATCCAGGCCAGGGGTTTTTGGATCGTCTCCAACCCACTGCTCAGCTGCAGTTAATGAGCTGTTGCAGTGGGAATAAACTCCTCCCTGCTAGGCAGGTAAAGGAGAGGGATTGCTGGCTTCCTCCCAGGAAGCAGGTAGGAGAGAGAGTGTCAGGTATAGCATGGCATGTATTTCGTCGCCGGAACCCACTTCCGGGTTCACGGCGCTCAGCCCCGCCCCTTTTTTCTGACGCGGTCCCTCCACGATACTTAGGAAGACCGCGCCAGATTCAAAGGGCTGGATTATCGCACAGGTGCTGCAGAAAGATCAGCTGCTCTACTTTTGATCCTACCTGCTCCACTTCTAGACCTCGGCTAGTAAAACGGATTTCTACCTTCTCCACTTCTCGACCTCGGCTTGTAAACGGATTTCTACCTTCTCCACTCCTAGACCTCGGCTTGTAACACTGAATTCTACCTTCTCCACTCCCAGACCTCGGCTTGTTAAAACGGACTTCCCCACTCTCCACTCCTAGTTCTCAGCTTGTTGAAACGGACTTCTAATTTCTCCTTCATTGGGTGAATTAACCCTTCCAGTGCCAGAACTGCCTTTTAGTTAAGTAATACTTTTACCAAACAAGCCAATTCCTATTATTTATGTTACACAGTATCTAAAGCTCACTAAAGTGTCACTTTGTCTAATTGTTCCTCTTATTCATAAGGGATTGCTACAAAGCCTAATTTTTCCTTCATGTGTATTTAAAGGTACAGTGACCATTGTTTCATATCAATATAAAAGGAGGTGAAACTTATTGTTGCTGCAATCAAGAAATTCTGCAGTTGAGTTCCAATTAAAGAAGTATTTCAAAATAGATATTACAGAATAATCCAGCCCTATTCAATGGAACTTTTCTTGATTTTTCTTTTGTTTCAAAAAATAAAATTCCTTGTGTTCAAAAAACTAACTTTATTCCAATCAGAGTTATTGACGGTTCATTTATATCCTCAGGACCCATCAAAGATGAGACAATCCCTCTAAGAATGATTACCAACAATGTACATTTCGAATTCATTACATTTGATATTATTAAATCTCCACTTTATCCCGTCATTCTAGGAATTAATTGGTTAAAAACCCATGATCCTTTAATTAAGTGGTCTCCCTTCTCCATCTCCTTTGCTTCTGATTTCTGTAAAAAAACGTGCTTACAAAACATTCCTATTCTCCAAACTACTAAAGAACCAGTTATACCTCCATTCTACTCCGATTTTGCAGATGTTTTTTGTAAAAAAGAAGCGGAAACACTTCCTCCTCATCGGGTATATGATTGCCCAATAGATCTCATACCCGGAGCTCCTATTCCTTATGGTCATATTTATCCACTCTCTGAAAAGGAGTTAGAAATTTTAAAAGAATATCTTAATGAAAATTTACGCAAAGGGTTCATCAGACCCTCGACCTCCCCAGCTGCTTCTAGTATTTTCTTTGTGAAGAATAAAGACCAAACCATCCGTCCTATTATAGATTACAGAGCCTTAAATAAAATAACTATTAAAAATCGTTATCCTCTTTCACTAATAAATGAATTAATTGAAAGGTTAAGAACTGCAACTATATTCACTAAACTCGACCTTCGAGGCGCATATAACCTCATTAGAATAAAACAGGATGATGAATGGAAAACCGCCTTCCGGACAAGATATGGTCTCTACGAATATCTAGTGATGCCTTTTGGGCTCTGTAATGCCCCTGCAACATTTCAACATTTTATAAATGATATCTTTAGAGATCTTTTGGATATATGTGTTATTATCTACTTAGATGATATCGTAATATATTCTAACAATTTGGATGAACATAGGAAGCATGTTAGATGGGTTCTATCTAGACTGAGAACTCATAAATTATACGCTAAACCAGAAAAATGCCTCTTTGAGGTTACTGAATTCTCTTTTCTAGGATACATAATTTCACCTCATTCTTTGAAGATGGATAATTCCAAAATCAAATGTATAATTAACTGGCCCGCTCCTATTACTACAAAAGAATTACAACGTTTTCTTGGATTTGCAAACTTCTATAGAAAATTTATTAGAAACTATTCGGATGTATCACATCCTCTTAACCACCTCAACAGTAGTAAACGTCCTTTCAATTGGAATAAAGATGCACAAACAGCCTTCGACGAATTAAAAAAAAGATTTACTACTGCACCTATTCTACAACTACCTAATCCAACATTCTTATATGTTCTTGAAGTTGATGCATCAGATGCAGCCATCGGAGCAGTTCTTTCTCAACAAAAGACTCCACAAGATCCACTTCATCCAGTTGCCTTTTTTTCAAGATCCTTGAGCTCTGCTGAAAAAAATTATCCTATTGGTGAAAAAGAATTATTAAGTGTTAAAGCTGCCTTCGAAAATTGGCGTCATCTTCTGGAAGATACAAAACAACCTATAATAGTTTATACTGACCATAAAAATCTTGAATATCTCTATACTAACAAAACCCTTACAGCTAGACAAGTTAGATGGAACCTATTTTTTAACCGATTTAACTTCCAATTAATATACAGACCTGGAACTAGAAATAAAAAGGCTGACGCTCTTTCTCGAATTCCTTCTAAAACTACTACTGATGATTATCCTCCTAACAAAATAATAGGGATCCTCTCTTCTCTTCATGATGACATAAAGAATTTGAATCAGAAGGATCTTGAACTTCCCAAAACACCTATACTAACAAAAAAGGATGGTATATTTTATTTTAAAAATAGAATTTATATTCCTCCCATTCTTAGGAATAAATTACTTAAGATGGTTCATGATTCACCCCTAGCTGGACATCCTGGAATAAAGAAAACACTTGAACTAACTTCACGATATTATTGGTGGCCTCGCCAGGATAGAACCATTGAATTATATGTCAAAACATGTCTTATCTGTCAAAGGTCTAAACCAGAACATAATCAACCTTTTGGATTACTACTTAACTTACCTATTCCAGAAAAACCTTGGCAATCCATTTTTATGGATTTTATCGTTGATCTCCCACCTTCTCAACATTTCACCACTATTCTTGTCGTTGTGGATCGCTTCACAAAAATGTCCCATTTCATTTCCTTAAAAAAATTACCCTCCTCTGTAGAATTGTCTAAGGTCTTTATTGACAATATTGTGAAACTTCATGGTCTTCCTGAAGAAATTATTTCTGATAGGGGACACAATTTACCTCCAAATTCTGGAAAGAGATGTGTCTCTCCCTTCAAATTCAACGCAAACTCTCTTCCGCTTATCATCCCCAAACTAATGGGCAAACAGAAAGGGTTAATCAATGTTTGGAACAATATCTTCGATGTTATTGTTCATACCTCCAAGATGACTGGACCACATGGTTACCTATGGCCGAATTTTCTTACAATAATACCATTCATTCTAGTACGAAAATGACTCCTTTCTTCTCCAACTATGGTTTCATCCGTCTTCATTCCCCATCCAAACCATTACTTCATCCAATCCTACTGTTACATCAAAAAACGAATTTATGTCTTCTCTATTTCTCAAATTACGGGAGAATCTTCAACTCGCCCAAAATAACCAGAAAAAGTTTTTTGACAATAATAGAAGAATTCCCCCTCCTTACAAGGTAGGGGATCTTGTCTGGCTCTCTTCAAGGAATATTACCACAAGCCGTCCTTCAAAGAAATTGAGCTCTCTTTTTCTTGGTCCCTTTCAAGTAATTACTATCATTAATGATAACGTTGTTAAACTAAAACTTCCTCCAAGTTTTAAACTTCATCCAGTATTCCATGTCTCCTTGCTTAAACCACACATCCCTGATCCTTTTTATAGAGAAATAGTAACAACTCCTGAACCTATCATTGTCCAAGGTGAAGAAGAATATGAAATTCACAAAATTTTGGATTCTCGTGTCCACCGTGGCTCCTTACAATACCTTGTTAGATGGAAAGGTTATGGAGTTGATGAAGACACTTGGGAAGATTCATCTAATGTACATGCTAGGAGGTTAGTTACTGCCTTTCACAAACGCTACCCCTCCAAACCGAAATAGTCACCCAGAGGATGCCCCATGAGAAGGGGGTACTGTCAGGTATAGCATGGCATGTATTTCGTCGCCGGAACCCACTTCCGGGTTCACGGCGCTCAGCCCCGCCCCTTCTTTCCACGATACTTAGGAAGACCGCGCCAGATTCAAAGGGCTGGATTATTCGCACAGGTGCTGCAGAAAGATCAGCTGCTCTACTTTTGATCCTACCTGCTCCACTTCTAGACCTCGGCTAGTAAAACGGATTTCTACCTTCTCCACTTCTCGACCTCGGCTTGTAAACGGATTTCTACCTTCTCCACTCCTAGACCTCGGCTTGTAACACTGAATTCTACCTTCTCCACTCCCAGACCTCGGCTTGTTAAAACGGACTTCCCCACTCTCCACTCCTAGTTCTCAGCTTGTTGAAACGGACTTCTAATTTCTCCTTCATTGGGTGAATTAACCCTTCCAGTGCCAGAACTGCCTTTTAGTTAAGTAATACTTTTACCAAACAAGCCAATTCCTATTATTTATGTTACACAGTATCTAAAGCTCACTAAAGTGTCACTTTGTCTAATTGTTCCTCTTATTCATAAGGGATTGCTACAAAGCCTAATTTTTCCTTCATGTGTATTTAAAGGTACAGTGACCATTGTTTCATATCAATATAAAAGGAGGTGAAACTTATTGTTGCTGCAATCAAGAAATTCTGCAGTTGAGTTCCAATTAAAGAAGTATTGCAAAATAGATATTACAGAGAGGCTGTTCTCTCCAGATAGAGTCAAGGAGACTAGGCACTGGGAGTGCGGAAAGGAAAGCAGTCAGGGCAAGGCTGGCTTGGAGCACTGGGAGTGCAGAAAGGAAAGCAGTCAGGGCAAGGCTGGCTTGGAGCACTGGGAGTGCAGAAAGGAAAGCAGTCAGGACAAGGCTGGCTTGGAGCACTAGGAGTGCAGAAAGGAACTCAACAGGCTAGCCAGCAGAGTGTTGCTAACTAATAAGGTTGGTGCCATATGTTTTGTTAGTTTAACCCTAATAGAGAGGGATGTTCAAAGTGAGTTAGTGCTCAGACCGAGCTAGGTTTTTGTTTATAGGGTTTTGTGTTACATTTATGTTTTAATTTACTGCTGTATCCTGTGTGGATTTGCAAATAAAGTGACTGGATTATATGCAATTACAAGGACTGTGCATGTTTTTGCCCTAGAGGACCGTGCTACCTGCTGACAAGGATCACAGTATGTATTTATAGAGAGAAAGGGGAAGAGTCTGCGCTGACTCAATTGAGCAGCAACCCTAGAAGGGAATCCCTCACAAAACCCTTATAAGACAAAAAGATACAAAAAAAGGAGTTGAGGGCTGCGCTTTACAAAGGGTAAGTAAAAAAGAATAAAACTAAATAAAGGTAAAAAAACAATGCGTTCATCCAAATATAAAAGGAATATAAATTAAAACAATCTCACTGATGTGCAGTAATATAATATAAGTCCTCAAGTGTCACTCCGTCCTTATGGTAGGTGGTCCATATATGTGAAGACAAAAATGAGAGAGAAAAAAAGGCTTATAATGGTGAAATATTATATGTCCAAGGTGTGATATATATTCAAAGGAAAGGTATTTCACTCACATTTGTTGGAGCTTTTTTCCAGCTCTCGGAGAAGAGGCACTTAGTGGTTTGATCCCCACTATCGGATATACTAAACGGTTGGAGTAATTATAAAAATAATAATATATTGTAAAAATATACCAGGAGTAAAAAAATATAAAAGTGTATGGGGTGCAATAAAATAAGTTTAAAATTGGTCCTATAGTAAAGCTTAACCAAAAATAACTTTTATTGACTAAAATACACTTATAATAACCATTTACGCGTTTCACCTTAAAGGTCCTATAGTAAAGGGTAACCAAAAATAACTTTTATTGACTAAAATACACTTATTATAACCATTTACGCGTTTCACCTTGGTGAAACGCGTAAATGGTTATAAGTGTATTTTAGTCAATAAAAGTTATTTTTGGTTACCTTTTACTATAGGACCAATTTTAAACTTATTTTATTGCACCCCATACACTTTTATATTTTTTTACTCCTGGCATATTTTTACAATATATTATTATTTTTATAATTACTCCATTATTTTTATTTTTCTCTATTTTTACATTACTATTATATTATTTTATTATTTATTTATTATTTTTTATCACTGGAGTGTATCCCGTCTAAAGAAATCCTGAGGTGGGGATAATTCCACCAGTGCTGCGGCAATAGAGCAGTATCTGTCTGCTCTATTTTTGTAAGTATAGCTTATTTATACATATTACTGTGTTGTTCAACTGAGAGCACTATCTGCTGTTTTATATATCTCGTGGACACCTACCATCCAATACCGGAAAGGCGGACCTATCTCCCCAGCATAACGAATATTGCACATCTGTGTAGGTCCTAGCCTACACTAAAGAAACTCCAAACCGGACGGACGGACCAACCGTTTAGTATATCCGATAGTGGGGATCAAACCACTAAGTGCCTCTTCTCCGAGAGCTGGAAAAAGCTCCAACAAATGTGAGTGAAATACCTTTCCTTTGAATATATATCACACCTTGGACATATAATATTTCACCATTGGAAGCCTTTTTTTTCTCTCATTTTTGTCTTCACATATATGGACCACCTACCATAAGGATGGAGTGACACTTGAGGACTTATATTATATTACTGCACATCAGTGAGATTGTTTTAATTTATATTCCTTTTATATTTGGATGAACGCATTGTTTTTTTACCTTTATTTAGTTTTATTCTTTTTTACTTACCCTTTGTAAAGCGCAGCCCTGAACTCCTTTTTTTGTATGTATGTATTTATGTATGTATGCGTGCATACATCTAAGCAGTCACAAACCAGCATAACATACAAACACACTCCTGCAATATAACACAAATATTACATACAAACACACCCCTGCATTCAAACTCCAAAAGGATATATAAACACATCCAGTGGCGTACAAAACCCTTATAAGACAAAAAGATACAAAAAAAGGAGTTGAGGGCTGCGCTTTACAAAGGGTAAGTAAAAAAGAATAAAACTAAATAAAGGTAAAAAAACAATGCGTTCATCCAAATATAAAAGGAATATAAATTAAAACAATCTCACTGATGTGCAGTAATATAATATAAGTCCTCAAGTGTCACTCCGTCCTTATGGTAGGTGGTCCATATATGTGAAGACAAAAATGAGAGAGAAAAAAAGGCTTATAATGGTGAAATATTATATGTCCAAGGTGTGATATATATTCAAAGGAAAGGTATTTCACTCACATTTGTTGGAGCTTTTTTCCAGCTCTCGGAGAAGAGGCACTTAGTGGTTTGATCCCCACTATCGGATATACTAAACGGTTGGAGTAATTATAAAAATAATAATATATTGTAAAAATATACCAGGAGTAAAAAAATATAAAAGTGTATGGGGTGCAATAAAATAAGTTTAAAATTGGTCCTATAGTAAAGCTTAACCAAAAATAACTTTTATTGACTAAAATACACTTATAATAACCATTTACGCGTTTCACCTTAAAGGTCCTATAGTAAAGGGTAACCAAAAATAACTTTTATTGACTAAAATACACTTATTATAACCATTTACGCGTTTCACCTTGGTGAAACGCGTAAATGGTTATAAGTGTATTTTAGTCAATAAAAGTTATTTTTGGTTACCTTTTACTATAGGACCAATTTTAAACTTATTTTATTGCACCCCATACACTTTTATATTTTTTTACTCCTGGCATATTTTTACAATATATTATTATTTTTATAATTACTCCATTATTTTTATTTTTCTCTATTTTTACATTACTATTATATTATTTTATTATTTATTTATTATTTTTTATCACTGGAGTGTATCCCGTCTAAAGAAATCCTGAGGTGGGGATAATTCCACCAGTGCTGCGGCAATAGAGCAGTATCTGTCTGCTCTATTTTTGTAAGTATAGCTTATTTATACATATTACTGTGTTGTTCAACTGAGAGCACTATCTGCTGTTTTATATATCTCGTGGACACCTACCATCCAATACCGGAAAGGCGGACCTATCTCCCCAGCATAACGAATATTGCACATCTGTGTAGGTCCTAGCCTACACTAAAGAAACTCCAAACCGGACGGACGGACCAACCGTTTAGTATATCCGATAGTGGGGATCAAACCACTAAGTGCCTCTTCTCCGAGAGCTGGAAAAAGCTCCAACAAATGTGAGTGAAATACCTTTCCTTTGAATATATATCACACCTTGGACATATAATATTTCACCATTGGAAGCCTTTTTTTTCTCTCATTTTTGTCTTCACATATATGGACCACCTACCATAAGGATGGAGTGACACTTGAGGACTTATATTATATTACTGCACATCAGTGAGATTGTTTTAATTTATATTCCTTTTATATTTGGATGAACGCATTGTTTTTTTACCTTTATTTAGTTTTATTCTTTTTTACTTACCCTTTGTAAAGCGCAGCCCTGAACTCCTTTTTTTGTATGTATGTATTTATGTATGTATGCGTGCATACATCTAAGCAGTCACAAACCAGCATAACATACAAACACACTCCTGCAATATAACACAAATATTACATACAAACACACCCCTGCATTCAAACTCCAAAAGGATATATAAACACATCCAGTGGCGTACATACCAGGGTCGCAGGGGTCGCGGCTGCGACCGGGCCCGGCCCACCAGGGGGCCCGTCCGCCCCTGCGACCCGGTATGTACACACTGGGCCAGCCTCTTCTCCAGGGGGGCCCAGGAACCGGCCACCTCAGGGCCCCCCGAGGCTGGCCCTGCTGACACCCGGCAGGCAGGCGGGAGGGCGCGCGAGGGAGCACTCTGCTCTGAGTGCTTCCTCTTCAGCTCCCTCGCGCACCGCATTGATACAGGAGCCGGAAGATGACGTCATCTTCCGGCTCCGACATCCCTATGCAGCGCGCGAGGGAGCTGAAGAGGAAGCACTCAGAGCAGAGTGTTCCCTCGCGCGCCGGCCAGACAGCCTGCCAGCCAGCCCAGCAGCACCACTGGACCACAGGGAATCCCCCCAGCACTCCAAAAGGTAAGGAGGCTGGTGGGATTAAATTTTAAAAAAAATGTGTTAGTGTGTGTGTGTTTGTGTGTGTGTGTGCTAGTGTGTCTGTTATTGGGTGTGTGTCTGCTAGTGAGTGTCAGTGAGTGTGTTACTGAGTGTGTTTGATGTCTGTTAGTGAGTGTGTGTTTGTCAGTGAAAGTGTATGTTTTGTAAGTGAGTGTGTATGTATGTCTGTCACTGAGTGTGTGTCTGTCAATAAATGTGTGTGTCTGTTAGCTTGTGTGTATGCGTCTGTTCGTGAGAATGTGTGTGTGTGTCTTCAGCATTTACCTTTCTCCAGCGCCGGACTCCCTTGGCGCTGGGGATCCCTCTGTATCTCAGCTCCAAATGCACATGTGCAGCATGCTTTCCTATGAGACTGGCTGAATGCGCGCGCGGCTCCTGCCGCTCATGCGCATTCAGCCAATGACGTCGCTAGGAAGAAGGAAAGGAGGAGGAAAGCTCCCCGCCCGCGCTGGAGAAAGGTAAGATTTTAACCGCTTCCTCTCCCCAGAGCCCGGCGGGAGGGGGTGCCTGAGGGTGGGGGCACCCTCAGGGCACTATAGTGCCAGGAAAACGAGTATGTTCTCCTGGCACTATAGTGGTCCTTTAACCCCTTAAGGACCAAACTTCTGGAATAAAAGGCAATTATGACATGTCACACATGTCATGTGTCCTTAAGGGGTTAAGTGTGTGTGCATATCGCGGTCGCGGGGTCGCAGCCCTGCAACCCCTGCGACCAGGTGCCCGCCGCCATGTGTTGCGGACCTGACCCACGCGCGGGGGGGGGCCCACGGATCAATTTTCGTACAGGGGCCCCATGGGTCATGTGTACGTCACTGAACACATCCCTTCTCTTAAACACAAATACTTCACACAAATGTACATCCACATTTAAAAGTGAACATTACATTCAAACACAACCCTGCAATCAAACCCAAACATTATATACAAACACACCCCGGTATTAAAACACTAAAACTATATATAAGCACCCCTTCAAACACCAACACTGTACATTACACTAGAGCGCTAGTAAATGCTGCAGCTCTGTACAGATATACAACCTAGAAATTTTTACTTGGGGTGCTTGGAAAAATATTTAAATATTAAAGGCGCCTTGAACATAAAAAGTTTGGGAACCACTAGCATACAGTGTTAAAGATAATGTTAGAAATTGTTGGGATAAACATAGGATGTTTAGGGTTAATAGGTTTAGCAGCTTGAGAGTGGTTACAACTATAATATAAAGGTTTTTTAGAACTATTGGCTTTAGGGTCAAAGTGGCTATAAATTTAGTATTAGGGTACATGAGATGTTTAGTTTTTAAGTTAAACCTAGGATTAAACGAGCACTATAGTGTTAGGAATGCAAACATGTATTACCAACACTATAGTGCGGGAGTAGCAGTTTAGACGCCCCCTCAGAGTAAAGTTAAAAGGTGTTTAAATTTACCTATTTTCCATTGATGCACCAGTCTTGCCACTACTGGACCCTCTTCAACGGCTGGGGTTTAAAGGTTATTTGCAAAGTACACAGCCACCTATGATTGCTAGTAGGTGTGCAGGAGCTGTAATACACTATGCATCATTCAATGTTGTCCCTGCTCCTCCTGAATGGTATTTCCTGTGTGAGAGGCTGTTAGTGGGCAGATGGGAAGTGGAGGAACTGGGACAGTACTGAGTTTTACACTGTCTATTACTGTTTCTGCAGGTCTGCTACCAATCATATGAGGATGACTAGATACAAGGACACTGGCTGAGGCTCCTTGTACTTATCTACCTCACCAGCCAACCTAATCGCCAAAAAAGCACATTATAACTGTTGTAAATAGGCACCTGGTGCATTCTTTTCTAATGGGAAATCCCATCCTGGTCACTACATAAACTGAATATACAGGTCCTCATTGTGTACACATGTATATTTTGAACCACAAAACATGACCTATTATACCATGTCATGATTTATTTAACAAAAATAAAGCCAAAACAGAGAAGCCATGTGTGAAAAGCTAAGCACACCCTTACTGTTTTAATAGTAATTAAGAGGCTAAGTAGCAGACAGGTGCTGCTTAATAAAATGCCTTTGATTAATTAATCATCAGCAAGTGTGACCACCTCTATAAAAGCTAACGTTTTAGCAACTTGATGGTCTGGAACATTCAGTTATGTGTTAACACAATGCCAATGCCTTAAAAAGTGGAAAACATTCAAGACAGTTTCCAGTCTTCCCAGGAGTAAATGTCCCAGCAAATTCACCCCAAGAGAAGAATGTGCAGTGCTCAGAGAAATTGCAAAACACCCAAGAGTTACATCTCAGACTCTACAGGCCTCAGTTAGTATTAGAAAAAAACTGAGCAAGTATGGTTTGTTTGGAAAGGTTGCCAAGAGAACGCCTCTTCTCTCTAAAAAGAACATGGCAGCACGGCTTAGGTTTACAAAGCTGCATCTGAACAAACCACTATACTTCAGGAACAATGTCCTTTGGACAGACAAAACCAAAGTGGAGATGTTTGGCCATAATGCACAGCGCCACGCTTAGCAAAAACCACAGCATATCAGCACAAACACCTGATACCAGCTGTCAAGCACGGTGGTGGAGGGGTTAGGGCCGGTGCATCCTATAGGCTACTTAGGCAGTCGCCTAGGGTGCACCGGTCCGTGGGGGGGGGCGCAAGTTTTTATTGATCCGGCAGGAGGGAAGCGCTCCCTGCTGTCAGTCTCTCTGTGTAGCGTGGCCAGGTGTCGGAGACCGCGGTACAGGAGCTTCCTGTATCCAGCCGGACTGAAAGGAAGTGCTCTCTCATTGAGCACTTCCTGTCAGTCCGGCCGAGTACATGAAACAAAAGCTCCTGTACCGCGGTCCGCACCGCCCGACCACGCTACACAGAGGAGCTCAGGAGAGAGACACACAGAGTCGCTTGTGAGGGAGACACACAGAGGGGCCTGGGGGAAAAGAGACACACCAAGAAGCTGGGAAGAGTAAGACAAAAAAGGGGCTTGGGGGAGTATTCCCAAAGTGGTTGGGAAGATGTAGGAGACATACAAAAAGGGGGGAATAAGAGACACAGAAGGGGTTTGTAAGAGATACACTAAAGGGGAGTGTAAGACACAAAACTTAAAGAAAAAATATACAAAAAAATCATATTAAAATAATAAATATAATAATAAAAATAAAGAGCTGCTCCCCTCTCAGCCCCTATCCTACCCCACAAACTCTCTCTTTCACACTACACACATACACAATGCATCCTTACACATAGACAGAAATACACGTGCACAGAATCCCTACTCTCTCACACACACACACAGAAACACACAATGCATAAATTACACACACATAGTGGTTTCCTATGGGTGGTTTGAATGCGCGCACGGCTCTTGACGCTCTAATGCGCATTCGGCCCTGACGTCGGCAGCAGGGGGGAGAAAGGTAAGTGTATTAACTCGGCACTGGAGAAAGGTAAGTGTTTTACCCCCTTCAATGACCTTTAGCCCAGGGGGAGTGGGACCCTAAGGGTGGGGGGGACCTAAAGACCCTATAGTGCCAGGAAAACAAGTTTGTTTTCCTGGCTCTATAGTGGTCCTTTAAAGATTGGAATTAAAGGTTAGAGCAGCAATAAGGTTGTGGGATAGAAGTTCTTTCCAGCAGTCACCTTCTTTTTAACATTCTTTATTTTTGTGTGCATAAGCATGTCCAAGACTAGTAAACAATATTATAAAATCAAGTAATCAAGTTGCATGTCCAAATAGTGACAATCGCGTAGCTCATTTTCTATTATTAGGTAAGAGTAATGCAATGGTCAGCTTGTAGAGGTAACCCATAGTCCCCTTATTGTTTTTATGATTTTGTCTGAACTTTCTTATATTTCACCATAATGCCCTTGTTATCCATATTTTAATCACTAAAATGGAGGACCACCCCTATATCTAAGAGTCATATTATTGCTAGTCGCTTCAATGCTTTATTCAAACTCCAAATTAAACATATGCGTAGATACTTAGTTTCTTTTTCCATGTCTGTTACCGTACGTAAAATTTCAGCAGAACAGTTTGCAATAATCATCATAATTTGGATTTTAATTTGCTACAATTTTGAGTTTAGTGAATAGTATTGTGTCTCTTTGAGAATTCTGAAATGATTATTATAATTTTATTATTATTGCCATTTATATAGCGCCAACAGATTCCGTAGCGCTTTACAATATTATGAGAGGGGGATTTAACTATAAATAGGACAATTACAAAAATATTTACGGGAACAATAGGTTGAAATTATGACTATTCTGAACAATTCCTTTGTCAATTAGAACAATTCCTTTGTCCATTCTATTGTACTTTTTTAACAAGATACATTCAACATTGATAACTATGCAACATTTAACCTTTTAGTGACCAGACCACTTTTCAATTTCCTTACCATTTGGGACTAGGGCTGTTTATACATTTCTGTGGTGATTATCATATAATTTACTATAAAAAAATTATAAAATATGATGAAATTTTATTTTAAAAACACACTTTTCTAACTTTAACCCCCAAAATCTGTTACGCAAAAAACATCCATGATAAATTGTTTCTAAATTTTGTACTGAGTTTATAAATACCCAATGTTAACATGTTCTTAACTTTTTTTTAGAAAGTTATAGGGCTGTAAGTACAAGTAGCACTTGCTATTTCCCCAAAATTTTTTTCAAAATTAACACAAGTTACATTGTTACACTGATATCTGTCAGGAATCCCTGGATAACCCATCACGTGTATATATTTTTTTTAAAAGAACACAACCTAAGGTATTAAACATGGGGTATTTTGACTCTTTTCATGGAACCATTTTACCACCAATCTATGCCACATTTTAAAAAAATCTAATAATTGGTGATTTCTTTGTTTTTTTATACATGTACTGAGAACTTTAAGGGTTACTGGCAATGAACACCCCAATATGTGTTTGGCAACATCTCCTGAGTACAGTGATACCATCCATGTATAGGTGTGTCGGGTTCTCAGGGGGGCTAAAATACCTTATTTGGGGGCGTGCGCATTCCAGTTTTCCAACTTGGAATTTTCACAGCTGGTCATCATGCACCCATGTCCTATTTGGGACATTTTTTAAAGCGGCCAATGTAATTTATCCCCATCAAACCATATATTTTTGAAACATAGACACCCTAGGGTATTTCAAATGGTGGTATTTTAACACTTTCCATGCACTAATTTTACCACCAGTCTTTATCAAACGTTTGGGTAGTCATTTTTTGTGTTCTTTTTCTCTCACATTGTACTTTAGGCTTGGATTCTCAGTTCCTGTTACGTGTTACTGACAAAGAACACCCCAATATGTGTTCAGCGACATCGCCTGAGTACAACAGTACCTCCAATGTACAGGTTTTATGGGTTTTTGCAAACTTACAGGGCTCATGTAGGGCTTTCCCCTTTTCCATGTTTGCACATTGAAATTTGCCAGATTGGTTTGCTGGGCCTATGTTGCCTTTGAGAACGCATAACAGCCCAGGAATGAAAATTAACCCCATCATGGCATACCATTTGAATGCAGCAGCGTGGCTCATCTTCCTGTCTGCCCGCACCTCCCATGCCACACCCTTCTGTCAGTCCCTACATTGGCTTCATAGAAAATATAGAGCTCAATTTAAAATTCTGGTTCTTGCTCTTAAATCGCTACATAATGCTGCTCCTACCTATCTATCCTCCCTTATACACAAGTATGTCCCGTCTAGGCCCTTACGATCTGCTGAAGACTTACGTCTATCTTCTGTCCGTACTCACATCTCTGATGCTCGCCTTCAAGATTTCTTGGGGCTGCACCATTCCTGTGTAACTCACTTCCCTCCTCCGTTAGATGCTCATCCAGTCTCCACTCCTTCAAAAAATCATTAAAAACCCACTTCTTCATAAAAGCGTATCAATTAAACTGTTAATAGCTCCTGACTGATTCCTGCTACTGTCACTATTCTAATACTATCGTTACCTTTTTGTGTCATTATACCCCATTCCCTCTAGCATGTAAGCTCATTTAGCAGGGCCCTCAACTCCTATGTTCCTGTGTGTCCAACTTGTCTGGTTATAACTACATGTCTGTTGGTCCACCCATTGTAAAGCGCTGCGGAATTTGATGGCGCTATAAATATACCATAATAATAATAATAATAATTATATATGTATAATATATTATAAAATGATTTAATTATTTTATAATATATTAAACCTATACTATATGTATAATATATATATATATATATATATTTTTTTTTTATTTTTTTTTTTCCTTTTTAGCAGCCTGCTGGACTGCCTGACAGCTCAGACAATCCCCCTGCTGGCAGCTCCATAGACTCCTTTTGCGGCGATGTGATCATGGTGATCACAAGGCCCTGGAGGGCTAGGGTGATGGGAGCTGCTACAGGGGGACTGCTGGGGTCTCCAGCATTCCCTCCCGACCATGATCGCGGCGGATCGCCAGTCCAGGTAAGTCCAGTTAAGGGGATATGCATTTATAACGTCATTCTAAATGTATTTTGATTTAAATATATATGTATATTAATATCAAAATACAGTTAGAACAAATTTAAACTGGTATATAATTTTTTTTCAATTTAATTTCATTTAATTGTTTTTCAATTTATTTAATGATTATTTTTATTATATATATAATTAACTTTATTCTAAGTGTATTTTAATATTAATATATATATATATATAAAATTATATAGATTAATATTAAAATACACTTTTAATAATGATTTATGTATGTGTATATAAAAGTACTTAGATCATATATAAATATATATACGATCTAAGTACTTTTATTTACTTTTTTAAACTTTTATTTAAGTTTTACAAACTTTGTAAAACTTTTCTGCAGGTATTATGGGGACTGCCTGAGAGCTCAGACAGGCCTCCTGCAGGCACTGCACAAGCCGGCTATTCCGGCCATGTGATCACGAGGACCCTGTGATCACATGGCACGGAAGGGCCGGATCGGGCAGTGGGAATCTGCTAGGCAGGGGGATCGCCAGTGATTAGGTAAGTGGCGATTTACTATAAACAACCATTTTTGTCAGACGTACCTGGTTGTCCAAGGTCGGGAAGGGGTTAAAGGTGAACGGTAGTCTTGGTGTCCTAGAATTTAGGAAGTATTATAGCTGAGGTGGCTGGAAATGGAAGCAGAAAAGATTAAACCATATTCTATTAAAGAACTGTTTTGGCTGCCTTGAAAAGGAAGCCCTAAGACTAAACACGTTTTCTTCAACCAAAATCAACCTCAAGGCATATTATATTTTTATTGTTAGACCAGTGGTCCTCAAACTACGGCCCGTGGGGCCACATCCAGCCCGCCAGGGTCCTGAACCCAATTGCAGAACCTGCCGCTGTCTTGCCACAATAGGACACAGCCTCCCCGGCCCGGGTGCTCGTCCCCACCCAGCCGCACCAGTGCACGGGAGCTCACCCCCGCCCGCTCGCCCCTGCCATAGGCGTGGGTTTTAGTGCAGTGTGGAAACACAGCAGGAATGCCAAGTACCCAGTGAGTGTGTGCGGCACCCCCAAACCTCCTTGCACACCGTGACACCTGTATGAGATGGAGACCTGGGTGAAAGGGACACCTGGATAAGAAGGAGAGCTGGGTGAAAAGGACACACGGGAGAGAGGGAGACCTGGGTGAGAGGGAGATTTGGGTTGAGAGGGAGGCCTGGGGTGAGAGGGAGAACTGGGTTGAGAGTGAGACCTTGGTCGAGAGGGAGACCTGGGGTGAGAGGGAGACCTAGGTGAGAGGGTGATCGGGGTTGGGAGTGAGATCTGGGTGGAGAGAGAGACTGGGTAATGGGTGATGGCCTATACCAGGTTTCACCTATGGAACTACAATTCTCGATAACCATCTGTCCGGCTCTGGCTAGCTACCCATCAAGGGAAATGTAGTTCAATGAACACTCTGCCAGAGGTTGAATTGAACATGTTTCATGATTTTAATGTATTTAGCACTGACAGTGTTTGTCTTTTTAATTTAAGCATGCTTTTGTATGGGTCACTCAATGGCACCCACGCAGCAAGAGGAGTCCCCAATAATGAGTGCCATCTGGGGTGAGATGTGCCTTTTACCTCTACCCCCATTAGTATGCCACTGTATTTAAAAACTGCTTGTAAAAGCTGCAATTTTCTTGACTGTGCCATTGCAAGTTTCCCTTCTAACCCCGACCAGACTTTTTTGTATTGTTTTTCCTGTTTTTTTGTGCAAACTATAATCCGCCCCCCAACAGTGTCTGAGGTACAGTGTACTGGCCCCCTGTTTAAAAAGTTTGAGGACCCCTGTGTTAGACCATCCTCCAATGCCATTATCCATTCTAAATTATTACTTACCCCCTCTAGATCTAAATTTTTGGCACCAGCACAAAGCTGCCTACTATGGACGGGACAGCCAAGTCTGTGGACTAGTGATGCTGGCCCTCATGCAGGCCCAGGGCCGGAGGAGATCCCTGCCCCAAAGCGTCAGATACCCACCTGGACTATCCAAAACGCCCTGCTTCCATTCTTGCTATGGAGTTAGGCTGATCCAGAAATCACCTGACTGATTGGTATAGGCTGAACTTAGGCGTCAAGACAAGCTGTCAGACCTCCAGATTTCTGTCGAGTTACTTATTATTTTATTTTTAATCATTTTTTTCTATTCTTCTTTATGAGAGTGGTCCCAGTGCTCATATTACCTGTCAGCTACTCCTGCTATCTTACTATCCTCAGTTGCTGGCAGAGTGTTAGCTAGCATGTGTCTGTCATATATCTTTGGTTTCCTTTCTGTTGTTTTCTGCCATGCTAAGACAACTTTATTTCATGTTATATATATATATATATATATATATATTTTTTTTAATTGTGCTTTGTACTTAACATTTCATGTGGCATCTTTTACTGTTTATCGGCATATATTATTTCGCTGAAATGTCTGAATATGGCTTGTACTTTATACACTGCACTAAAAATAAAGAATGTAAAAAATATCTTAACATCTAGAATTCAACATATTCAAACTGTAATTTATTTGTCGTACAAACCTGTTTTATTCATTTTACATAGATATATTATAATTGTTTTATTATCATCGATTAATATAGACATATTATTATTATATTTATCAATAGTATACAAAAATATTGTACATTTGGATGGATACTACCCTCCCTTCCTCCCTCCCCCCGTTTCCCCTTCCATTTTTTTTTTTTTTTATTATTGTTCATTTGAATTATTGTTATTTTTATTTTGTTATAATGTTAAATACCGAATAAAACCTATTTGGAAAGAATTCTGAATTGAACCACAAAACTGACATTTAATGTTATCTAAAGAAAAAAAAAACACACTACATTGCCTCTAAGCTTCAGAGTAGTTCAAGTGAAATTACTAATATTTGTAATTGTAATTCTTTCCTTTGCCGTCATCACCCTCACTGGAATCACTCCATTCCTTTCTCTGTACACACATCTTCCACTGCTTCTGCTGTCATATCTGATGCTGAGTCACAGTGAGTCACTCACTGAGAGCCTCATTCATTTTTTACTCACTGCAATTTTGAGTCAACAGAAATTTAGCAACTTAGTGTGTGGCAACATTTACACAAAAAGGTACATAAATAGTGGAATAGTGGAATTTCCTTTTTTTATTCACGAACAAATTAAAGCTCTTCTTAACATTCCTTTATAGAGAGAGACCTAAGTAAACACTGGAACTGCTGTTTGTGTTATCTTAACCCTCTGCACAGCAAGCTTTTATCGTATGAGGATTTTTTCCCTGGTGTGCAAAAGGTTTGCGTGCAGCTGCAGGCAGACCCACTAAAAAGTGCACTGAGGGAAACATTAAAAGTATGTTACAGGCTTGTGAAAATAAGTGGTATGGTTGTATGATGTAGTAGCATCTTATTTGGTTTAAAAGGGAGATGTCTACAAGAGTATAAATTTTTCCTAGCGCCAAAGGGTGTCAATAGGTGGTGTACTCTGAGTGCCCCTGGTGAGTGGGCCAGAGAAAATAATTTCAATTAGAAAGATTGGGGCAACTCCCTAGAGCACTGGACATTAAAGGGGTTATTTGTGAAACTCTGAATTTTAACAAATGAAAAATTGAGGCAAAGAAACAAAACAAAATGCTGATCTAAAAAAAATCATAACCTGGCTATTTATATTCTGTTTCACAATTTGGCTTTTATTGTATTTAATGTACATCCAGAATTTTGTGAATTACCCTGAATCTATTTGCCCTTCTGTCCCACCCCATAGAATGTGTGTGTGTGCAATGTGTGTGTAGTGTTTACTGCCTGTATGTAATGTGTGCAAAGTGTGTGTTGTGTGCATGTTCGTGGGGTGCTTATTTGCTGTTAGAGCACGACTGGCCCACTGGGAGACCAGGAAATTTCCCGGTGGGCCGGCATAATTAAAGGGCTAGTGCACGGCTGCCTAGGGCGCACCGGTGAGTTCCGGGGGTGGGGGGAGGCGCAGTTGACATGTGACCAGTAGGAGGGGAGAGCACAACACAGCGCTCCCCTCGTGCAAGTCACTGCATGTAGTGTAGGAAAGGGACAAAGGGAAGCAGCGCCTTAAAGATATGCTCAGAATCTGAATCAAGGAAAGTCAATGTGTAAAAACAAAAGGACGAAGTACAAAATCTGGTGTAGTATTTTGGAATAATTGGTGGAATAAATAAAGGGAAATGCATTTACACTGTTTTGGAGCTGATAATTACATCCCCATCTGTGGATTTGCTGGGTTTCTTGTTCTTGCGCAAGGGCCCTCCTTGAAGGAATTCCATCTCTCAGCCGTTTAATTGCTATTTAATTTCAAGCTGCCAGCGGTATCCCAATATACAGGGAGTGCAGAATTATTAGGCAAGTTGTATTTTTGAGGATTAATTTTATTATTGAACAACAACCATGTTCTCAATGAACCCAAAAAACTCATTAATATCAAAGCTGAATATTTTTGGAAGTAGTTTTTAGTTTTTAGTTATAGCTATGTTAGGGGGATATCTGTGTGTGCAGGTGACTATTACTGTGCATAATTATTAGGCAACTTAACAAAAAACAAATATATACCCATTTCAATTATTTATTATTACCAGTGAAACCAATATAACATCTCAACATTCACAAATATACATTTCTGACATTCAAAAACAAAACAAAAACAAATCAGTGACCAATATAGCCACCTTTCTTTGCAAGGACACTCAAAAGCCTGCCATCCATGGATTCTGTCAGTGTTTTGATCTGTTCACCATCAACATTGCGTGCAGCAGCAACCACAGCCTCCCAGACACTGTTCAGAGAGGTGTACTGTTTTCCCTCCTTGTAAATCTCACATTTGATGATGGACCACAGGTTCTCAATGGGGTTCAGATCAGGTGAACAAGGAGGCCATGTCATTAGATTTTCTTTTATACCCTTTCTTGCCAGCCACGCTGTGGAGTACTTGGACGCGTGTGATGGAGCATTGTCCTGCATGAAAATCATGTTTTTCTTGAAGGATGCAGACTTCTTCCTGTACTACTGCTTGAAGAAGGTGTCTTCCAGGAACTGGCAGTAGGACTGGGAGTTGAGCTTGACTCCATCCTCAACCCGAAAAGGCCCCACAAGCTCATCTTTGATGATACCAGCCCAAACCAGTACTCCACCTCCACCTTGCTGGCGTCTGAGTCGGACTGGAGCTCTCTGCCCTTTACCAATCCAGCCACGGGCCCATCCATCTGGCCCATCAAGACTCACTCTCATTTCATCAGTCCATAAAACCTTAGAAAAATCAGTCTTGAGATATTTCTTGGCCCAGTCTTGACGTTTCAGCTTGTGTGTCTTGTTCAGTGGTGGTCGTCTTTCAGCCTTTCTTACCTTGGCCATGTCTCTGAGTATTGCACACCTTGTGCTTTTGGGCACTCCAGTGATGTTGCAGCTCTGAAATATGGCCAAACTGGTGGCAAGTGGCATCGTGGCAGCTGCACGCTTGACTTTTCTCAGTTCATGGGCAGTTATTTTGTGCCTTGGTTTTTCCACACGCTTCTTGCGACCCTGTTGACTATTTTGAATGAAACGCTTGATTGTTCGATGATCACGCTTCAGAAGCTTTGCAATTTTAAGAGTGCTGCATCCCTCTGCAAGATATCTCACTATTTTTGACTTTTCTGAGCCTGTCAAGTCCTTCTTTTGACCCATTTTGCCAAAGGAAAGGAAGTTGCCTAATAATTATGCACACCTGATATAGGGTGTTGATGTCATTAGACCACACCCCTTCTCATTACAGAGATGCACATCACCTAATATGCTTAATAGGTAGTAGGCTTTCGAGCCTATACAGCTTGGAGTAAGACAACATGCATAAAGAGGATGATGTGGTCAAAATACTCATTTGCCTAATAATTCTGCACTCCCTGTATAGCCTTTGCGAATGTGATGGGAGTCCTTTCATTGGGCGCAATAGCAACAGCAATCAAAGGTCATGGTCAAATGGTCTATGGAAAACGTTTTAGAGAAGGTTTCCCACCTCCCTCCAGAATGTAGCTAATTTTTGGCAGCCCCACCAAATGTGGTGGTAAGATCCTTTATGACAGCAGTTCCTCTAACAGAAGCCCCGTAGGGGATGTCTTATGATGTAACTGAACCAAGGTCATGTGCCAGTAAATACAATTTGATGTATTTGTTCTTGGGAGACAATGCAGACTGAAACTTTAATGGCTGCCTCCCACATGTCTTCCCATGCAGTGCCCTCCAACTCCCAAATCCTCCTTCCAGTGGCTAACATAACATAGGCATTCTTTGGAATATGAACAGATATATTATATATGAATGTGATTAAGCCCTGCTAGAATTCCCCTCTAAAGCACAACCCCTCAAAGAATGTCACTTCTTTTACTGTTACTGTGACGGAGCTCTTGTACTCCGACCTAATACCTCCGCCCAGTCTGCTTCCTAGCCACTGTGGAGGGAACCAGGAACACTTCAGACCCAGTTGCCGAAGCTTCACTGGGGTCTCTCTGGAGCTCTCTCTTTCCAGGCAGATATTGTCCCCTCTGCCTATTGCTCTGCAGCCCTCATTCCAGGAAGGTATCAACTTGTGCCTGCACTGGGACAGTTCCTGTCTTTACAAAGACACTCGTGGCTCTCAGGTATAGCTCTCTTTGAATGGTTCTGTGCTACAGGGACCATGTAGCCAGCCAACAGATCCAAATACTCTGTTACTAGAATGCCTGATCAAATCCACGCAGGACACACAGTTCCAAAAGGAGCTTGCAAACAGAGTTTTATTGCAAACCTCTACAGTCTCATTTACATACAATATAGTTACAGTGGTACACAAAGTTCTTCACCAGGTCCTCCACCATAACCCCCTTCCCAAACAGCACAGTAAGCCCAAACAACCAATAGCAGTATGGACTTAATCATTAATAATAATTAGCAATTAAAATTGATGCAGTACTTTGTTTACAAGGCAGGGTAAGGACAAACAATAACAAGGACTGAAGACCACATGGGAGTTTTAAGGGTGTGGCAGAACAACCAGTTTGAACTAGCCTGAACAATGGGACAACGCCCTTGTCGGAAAACAACAAGGACAATTGCTGATTTGTAGATATCAGAAATAATAGTAGTAAGAGGTAACACCGACTTAAATTCTTGAAATGTGGGAATCATGTCCTCTCTCTACAAATATAAGTACTTTTGAATCCTCACATTCTATAGATTCCTAAAATCCCAAGGCCTCAATCCTGGAGTAAGAGGCAAGGGTCTCGAGGCCAGATCGAACTGCACACTAAGTTTGTTCCATACGTGTACATGGACCTTAAATGGTGATAACACTGTCTGTCACAACAAAGGTGCATAATTCATTGTTGTAATATAGAATATTGCTATTTAATGTGATTTATTTTTTAGGTAGTGGATTATTTTGTTATGCTAAGTGACCATTAGCACTCAGGAGACAATTGTTTTCCAGTGTCATATACAAAAGAAACATTAAGAATAACAATTATTTATTTATATCTATTTCTAAAATATTTTACCAGGTAGGATACATTGAGATTTCTCTAGTTTTCAAGTATGTCCTGAGTCCACAAATCATTGCATTGTTACATTAGGGTACAATAAAATGCACAAACAATATTAATACACAATATATACAAAATTTAACGGGGGGCGGGCCTGGCTGCTGACTGAACAGGACGCAGGGTGAGGGAGCTCCTCAACCCTAAAGCATATTTATGCTAAAAACACGAAAATCTGCCCCACAATCTCACCCAACAAGGATATACCTTGATACAGAAGCAAACAGGCAGCATTGGTGTGAAAACCCGATGGCAAAACACGCCCGCGGTGAAGAGGGCGCCTTGCGGCCTACTAATAGACACCGGGCGGGAGACGCGGCCGGTCTCCTGTCCACTACTCGACTCACAGGCAGCTTGGGTCTCGCTTTCCCCCCCTCTGGGCCGGTGGGGGTCATCCCGGTCCCCGCTGGGCCACATGCTAAGGTCCTCCCGGGTCACTGTGAGCTGCCCACACGACAAACAAAATGCCGTGCAGAGACACCCAAGATGGCGGATGCGCCTATGACTCAAACGTGGGAGCAACATCCAGCCGACCTTACTGAAGCACTAGGTCAATTTGAAGCACGACTGGATGCAGCCTTCGGAAAACTCTGGGCCAACCTAATTGAGCTGATGAACCGAGTGCCTCCTGCCGCGCTGCCACGGGTGAGACAGCAGACACTAAATGAGAAGAGGCAAGTGAGACCCCCCAAATACTCGAGACTTAAAAACAAAAAATGTGCTGATACTGCATGCCACAAAATGTTTAAAATGTGTACTTCTCTTTGCTTGCATTTGCTGTTGTGGCAGTACAAGCGTGTTTGTTTAACTATGCACTGCAAAAATATTAAATAAAAAAATAATAATAATTTAACATAGAACAGGTAGGAAATATATAATCAACCATGACAGGTGCATTCTGTTTTGAGGTATGTAGAGAGGGATCTCTTAAAGGACTTTAGGCATAGGGAAGATTTGAAATTGTGCGGGAGGTCGTTCCACAATTGCGGCGCTCTGTAGGAGAAGGAGGATCAGGCTGCTTTCTTTTTGTATTGAGGTAGACTAAATAAAGTGCTGGTACTGTATTGGAGGTTATAGGAGGTGGGAACAGCCGAGGAGAGCATTCTGCTCAGGTAGGGTGGGAGCTTCTCCGGAAAAGCTCTTAAACACAAGGCTGGAAAGATGAAGGGTGCGTCTGGATTCCAGCGACAGCCAGTTTAGTTCTTTTAGCATGTCACAATGGTGAGTCCTGTAATTACATTGTAGCACAAATCGGCAGAATGAGTTATACAATGTATTAAGTTTATTAAGGTGGGTTTGCGGTGCAGATGCATATACTACATCCCCATAATCAATGATTGGCATCAGCATTTGCTGTACAAACCTTTCCTTTACTGTAGGGCTTAGGTCTGATTTGTTTCTGTACAGGGCACCTAATTTTGGATAAAGTTTAGATGCAAGTTTTTCTATGTGGAGGCCAAAAATCTTTGTGCATAAGTGGAACGGGAAAAGCATACTCTACGAGTATAAATATGGCTGGTGCAGCTTAAGCCATTTCGAAGGGATTGAGAAGTCCACTGTATTAGGTCATAAGTAGTAAGTGTAACATATGTATGGAATTTAAAAATTGCAACAAATTCATACATGCAACAACTATTTCTATGGCATGCACAAAAGAGAAATCAAAATAAAAAGTTTCTATTTGCATTGGCGTTGGTCTGAAACGCAAGGAGGAGGTCACTTATTGTTTCTACAGGTACGCCTTCCATGAACCTATACCATCTCTGGGCCAGTTTCGAAACTTAAGATAAATACAGGAGGTATAAATCCAATAATCCTCTAGATTCAATATTTTTCCAAGTTGTCCCAAGTCAAAACAAAGTTCTAAGTTGTATATCTATATAGCACTGCAGAATATACTGGTGCTATAGTATAATGTATAGTGTTGGTGTTTGATTGAAGGGGTGCTTGTATATAATTTTAGTGTTTTACTACAAGGGTGTGTTTGTATGTAATGTTTGCATTTGATTGCAGGTGTGCTTAGACATAATATTCGCACATTTTTTGTGTAGTATTGTGTTGGAGTGAAGTGGTGTGTTTGTATATAATTTTGGAGTTTGATGGCAGGGGTGTGTTTGTATGTAATATTTGTGTTAGACTGCAGGAGTGTGTTTGTATGTTGTGCTGGTGTTTGATTGCTTGGATGTATCCACATACCCTGCCACATACATACTTACACAGATATACATTAACATACAGAAACATATAACTACACTGACACATACACACAAATTCATATTGACACCGACACACACACACCTTGACACACGCATACACCAACATATATACACACACATACACATGCCCCCCTGACTCAGATACATGCACCCTGACACAAACACTGACACATGCACACACCATGAAACACAGATAGAAACATAGAAACATAGAATGTGACGGCAGATAAGAACCATTCGGCCCATCTAGTCTGCCCAATTTTCTAAAAACTTTCATTAGTCCCTAGCCTTATCTTATAGTTAGGATAGCCTTATGCCTATCCCATGCATGCTTAAACTCCTTTACTGTGTTAACCTCTACCACTTCAGCTGGAAGGCTATTCCATGCATCCACTACCCTCTCAGTAAAGGAATACTTCCTGATATTTTTAAACCTTTTTCCCTCTAATTTAAGACTATGTCCTCTTGTTGTGGTAGTTTTTCTTCTTTTAAATATAGTCTCCTCCTTTACTGTGTTGATTCCCTTTATATATTTAAATGTTTCTATCATATCCCCCCTGTCCCGTCTTTCCTCCAAGCTATACATGTTAAGATCCTTTAACCTTTCCTGGTAAGTTTTTTTTTTTTGTCAATCATATTTATTGAAAATATTTTCGAAAAGTTCCGTAAGCATACGGCAAGTAAAACAGTACGAATAACAAGATCTAATACAAGACATGTATGAACATCAATACAATCGCAATTATTTCCCGCCTTTGCTAATCCGGAATGTGCCCTCGTGCGGTCCTAAACCTTCGGTAGTGGTCAAGTGGAAAGTCTGTCAGTCTACGGTCAATACAGTGGATTGCCTCCAACCCCGTGTCTGCGTGAGCACCATACGGTGCGCATCTTGTGCTGAATTGTCGACCCTGATGAGTGATCTGTCCTAGGGTCTATGGTAGGCATCCGGGCCTTATTGTCTAGGTGTGATCTGGGTCACCTAGCTCCGAGTGTGAGTGAGGCACCAACTACCCTCTGGTAAATGGAGGTCAGTCTGGTACCCGTGAGCCCTTCCTCTGCTTGTATGTCTAGGAGGATGGCAGCCTCCTCGGCTATGACAACGTGATCCGTCCATGTCAGACGAGTCCGTCCTGGGTTGCTGTGTTAATTGACCGTCTGAGGATGTGTCTGTCGAAACCTATCTGGTGCAGGGTTTCCGGATTAAGTGTAAATAAAGGAAAGAGAAGAAAAAAAAAAAAAAGAAAAGAAAAAAAAGTGGGAGAGGATAGTTAGAATAGTATGCGCAGAGGAGGATGGGGGGGGGGAAAGGTGGGGATATCGGGTATGAGGGCCGCTGGAGCAGTCCCCTCAGGGGTGCCCCGGTTTCTCGGGAGCCCCCCTGGGCTCCACCTGTCCGGTCTCCCCCCTCGTGGTCCCGGTGACCCTGGTTGGACCAGTGCTTCCATGATTTATGCCACCCCACCTGAGATATACTGCCTCCATGGATACCAAGTCAGAGCGCATTTATCCGTGCGCTCTCGCAGGGTGGCCGTCAGAATCTCCATGTCATAGATGGCCTCCACCTTGTCTATCCATTGTCTCAGAGTTGGAACTGTTGGACCCTTCCAGTGCAGTGGAATAAGAGCTTTTGCTGCGTTTAATAAGTGTATCGTCAGTGATTTTTTGTAAGCCTGCGTGGGAGTGGGTGTGTGGTGTAGAAGCATCGGTAGTGGTTTCCTGGTAAGTTTTATCCCGCAATCCATGAACCAGTTTAGTAGCCCTTCTTAAAGATTGCAGTTTATTGATAAGCCTTCTATGTGCAACAGTATCAAAAGCCTTACTGAAATCTAGGTAAGCAATGTCTACTGCACCACCCTGATCTATAATTTTAGTTACCCAATCAAAAAAATCAATAAGATTAGTTTGGCATGATCTCCCTGAAGTAAACCCATGTTGTCTCTGATCTTGAAATCCATGTGTTTTAGATGTTCATCAATCCTATCCTTTAACATGGTTTCCATCACTTTCCCCACTACTGAAGTGAGGCTTACTGGCCTATAGTTGCCCGACTCCTCCCTATTACCTTTCTTGTAAATGGGCACAACATTCGCTAACTTCCAATCTTCTGGGACTACTCCTGTTAACAATGATTGGTTAAATAAATCTGTTAATGGTTTTGCTAGTACACCACTAAGCTCTTTTAATAGCTTTGGGTGTATTCCATCAGGTCCCATTGACTTATTTGTCTTTACTTTTGACAGTTGAAATAGAACCTCTTCCTCTGTAAACTCACGTGTAATAAATGACTCATTTATCCTTTTTCTCAACTGAGGTCCCTTTCCTTCATTTTCATCTGTAAATACAGAACAAAAATATTCATTGAGGCAGTCAGCTAGACCTTTATCCTCTTCTACATACCTTCCTTCTTTTGTTTTTAATCTAACTAATCCTTGTTTTACTTTTCTTTTCTCATTTATGTATCTAAAAAATGTTTTATCCCCCTTTTTTACTGACTGTGCTATTTTCTCTTCTGTGTGTGATTTGGAAGCTCTTATAACTTGCTTAGCCTCTTTCTGCCTAATCTTATAGATCATTTTGTCTCCCTCACTCTGGGTTTTTTTATAATTCCTAAATGCTAACTTTTTGTTTTTAACTATTTTGGCCACATCTGCGGAGTACCACAGTGGTTTCTTGAATTTTTTGCTTTTACTGACAAGCCTAATGCAATTTTCTGTTGCCTTCAATAGTGCAACTTTTAAATAATCCCATTTTTCTTGGACTCCATTTAAATTGCTCCAGTCTGATAATGACTCCTCTACCCATATTCTAATTTTAGAAAAGTCTGTTTTCTAAAGTCTAAAACTTTTGTTTTTGTGTGGTGTGACTCAGTCACTGTTCTTATATTAAACCACACTGACTGATGATCACTGGATCCTAAACTTTCACCTACAGTAACATCTGATACCAAATCTCCATTTGTTAACACTAAATCTAGTATGGCCTCTTTACGAGTTGGCTCCTCAACAACTTGTTTTAGAGACAATCCCAGTAGAGATACACACACTGACACACATACATATAAACAGATGTACATCCTGACACACAGATGTGTGTGTACACACACTGACACATATACACTGACACACACTGACATATATAGACATAAACACAGACGCACACCCTGACAAAAAGATGCACACACACACACATACACACACTGACATATACACAGAGACCATATATACACAAACAGATGCACACACAGATGCACACACAGATGCACACCCTGAAAGACACACACAATCTGACATACACATATGCACATGTATGTTTACAGTCCTCCTGTTAGGTTACCTTGTATGTCCAGGAGGATGGCTTACTTGTAAGTCTGTTCCTGCTGCTTGCTGTAGGGAGTGAGAGGTCTGGAGCAGCTCTTTGTGCTCCTTCTCCTCTCACCTCCCCACCCATCATGCTGCCTCTGCAGCTGCCTTCTCTCCCTCCCGCGCTGCCTCCCTGCACAAAACTGCGAGGAAGTGACAAGCTGTCACTTCCTCCCAGTCTGCCAACACAGGTTGCAGTCTTAAAGGGCTGTGGCACTCGACTGACCCACTGTTCAGCAGAAATGTTTCCCAGTGCTATCGTAGCAACGGGGAAACATTTTGCTGCGCCCTGGCACACGGATTGGGAACCGCTGCTCTAGGCTGTAAGCTCGTTTGAGAAGGGTCCTCATCAACCTACTGTTCCTGTAACATTTTGTACTTGTCTCATTTATTGTTAAACTTCCCCCTTCTATAATATTGTGAAGTGCTGTGGAATATGTTGGCACTATAGAAATGCCAAAAATAATAATAATTATATACAAATGTCTAGTGTGCATACTAGGGCCCAAGATCTAATTTTGAGAAAGTTGCCATCTTTTTGTGCTGGAGTTCCATGGGACAGAAAATACTGTTACTTTACCATCTAAGTGAGTAGTTAGATTTCTGCTAATTTCTTCTTTTTAATTTTATCTGTTGTTGGTGTAAATAATTTGTATGTCATCTGTCTTTGTATGCACTGTGACTATTTTTTTTCTCTTAGTAAATGTTCCTTTATTAAGTTCTGCCTTTGTCTGGTAAAGACATGCTACCCGATTAGACCAATTCATTAGTAATATATGTGTTAAATCATATTTTGTGGGTTTTAGTCTAATTATCTAAAAATTAACCCTATTTTTAAATTGTCTTGGTGGTGGAAGCGTTATAATATTATTTATATTATTATAATTAAGTGTGGGTGGTGCTAAGGGGGATATTTATATTTTTTTCTGGTCTAGAGCAGACAAATGGTGAATTTTAACCCTTTCATCACCAGAACCATGTCTTACGCATGCTTGTGTAGGGTGCGTTTGTGACTCTCTCCACCACCTGTAAGTGTATAAGCACGCTTACAAATGTATATAAACAGCTGATAAATCAGCATGAGGATAGCACTGTGGAGCTTTGATCTGCAGTTTCAAAGGACATTTACACAATGCAGGTTCCAAAGCAGTTCCCAAGTGCAGTTGCACAGTACAGGTTCATATGAGGATGCAACAAGGATGAAATTGCACTTTGCTCTCTTTAACGGAGACCGTATAAGCTCATAGTACAGGGCTGTCTGACAGTTTATTACAACTTAAAAATGTAGAGATAAACCCACCTTTTCTAAAGCGCCCTAACAAAAACATACAATAAAAGCACTTGGTATAAAATGTTTGGTCTGATGGAGACTTCCTCAAGTGTATAAGCTTACCATGTATTTGTGAGTCATATTTCTTTGGTGCCTGTTGGTAGGTCCCTCTTTTGATTTTTATGGTTGCACACCCATCCCCAATAAGTTGTACAGGTATCAAGGTCAAAACCAACATACATACCAAATCTGTATTTATATGCAGATGGTCTGCACTATATTGTATTATTTATTTATTTTGAAGGTAATGTCTAAAATTAGTCTAAAGATAGAAACATAGAAACATAGAAACATAGAATGTGACGGCAGATAAGAACCATTCGGCCCATCTAGTCTGCCCAATTTTCTAAATACTTTCATTAGTCCCTAGCCTTATCTTATAGTTAGGATAGCCTTATGCCTATCCCACGCATGCTTAAACTCCTTTACTGTGTTAACCTCTACCACTTCAGCTGGAAGGCTATTCCATGCATCCACTACCCTCTCAGTAAAGTAATACTTCCTGATATTATTTTTAAACCTTTGTCCCTCTAATTTAAGACTATGTCCTCTTGTTGTGGTAGTTTTTCTTCTTTTAAATATAGTCTCCTCCTTTACTGTGTTGATTCCCTTTATATATTTAAATGTTTCTATCATATCCCCCCTGTCTCGTCTTTCCTCCAAGATAACTGGATTTAAATATTATACTCCCTTTTTTGCACACCATTTTTGTTTGTATAGTTTGGATATATACATACATACACATAAAGAAGATTCCTTTCACTCAAACTTACTATAAATACATCCAAGTTGCCGGATGCCAGTCCTGGGCAAAAAAATATGCAAAAGTGTAGATCATAGGCTGTACTCAGGGTCTTTAAACAAGATTTTCAGGTGCTTTTATTGATGTCCATCAAACAACATCCCACTATACTTATTGGAAATGTGTACCATCAAAAAATTACAATTACATAGATAGCCTTTATTAGGAGGTTCTATTATAATTATTGTTAAATTTTTGTATATTATTGTAACTATAATCATTAAAGTTTTTTTGTTTTTCTGATTTTAACTGGATTATTTCTCTTTATGAAGGAATATCTGGCAGGTGATATAGACAATTCTGATATGTGTGCTATTTAGCAACTAAATGACAAATTCCACTTTTTGGGAAACACTTTACAATTCATTTTCAATTACATACATAGGTTTCACCATGGAATGCATGCGATCAGCACAGTTGAGCTCTATATGTGCATCTTACGATCTAAATACATACGCTAGAGATTCCTTGTTCATATACATATTATGCATAGAATGATATGTAGATGCACTCCACTGTGGAACACACACATCAACTCATGTCAGCTATTATGTGTGCGTCCCTAATGGGACACAAACAGAACAGCTTTCAAATTCATGATAAATATGGCCCACAAGAAATATACATTGTAAAAAGAAAAAACATAACCCTAGAAAAACACATCTTTAAATGATAAAATTTTAATTTAAAAAGGTTATATAAAATTAATGAAAAATAACATAACTCCAACTTAAAACAGAATATTGGAAATAATAAATAAATGTGATATATTGATAATTAAAAAAAAAAAAAAAATTCCGGGTAGGTCTACAGAGAATAGGCCACATGTTCCAGGGGGGAGTAATAGTACAGTTTGAAGACCTTAAGCAACATCATAATCTAACACCTTTGGACTTCTTCAGATACATGCAACTTAGAGACTTTGCCAACTGCCCCCACATCAAAATAGCAGCCTGCAGACAGCTGACCTTCTTCGAGAAGCTGTGCGCAACAGAGAAAGCACCTAAAGTTTTAATAACACTGCTGTATGTCCACCTTAGCTCCAAAAACACAGAGTGGGGCAGACTGACCTACACAGACCAGTGGGAGCGGGACCTTGGCGAGGTCCTGGAAGGAATTGAATGGCAGGAAATCTGGGAAGCAAACAAAAATACATCAATGTGTGTGACGCTTCAGGAGCAGTCTTGGAAAACCATGTTCAGATGGTACACCACCACAGTGAAGCTTTTTAGAATGCATAAAATAAACACAGATGACTGCTGGAGGGGGTGCGGTAATAGAGGAACGTACATACATATGTGGTGGGAATGCCCAACTATAAATAGATTTTGGAACTCGGTCGAGAACTTAGTGCAACAGATCTTCCAAAGATCACCAGCTTTGGACCCTTGGCTCTACCTCCTGAATAGGTCTCTAGAGGGGTGGACCAGGATGGAGCAAATACTTTTGCACAAGATCACATTAAGCGCACGTAGAGCGATAGCAACAGCGTGGTTGCCACCAGAGGGACCAAGCTTCACCGAAATATTTTTTAGGATCAAAGATAGCAGATTGATGGATGACCTAACAGCTAGGGTGAAGGGCACAACAGTAGCGTTCCAAAAAATATGGGAACCCTGGGATAACAGCCCATTGTGACAGGGAGGTGAGTGAGAGGAGCCCCATGAGGAGCCGGGAGACAAGATAGACAGTCGCCATAGAGAGAGCCAATAGGAATGCAACATAGTCACAAGTGTTAAGGACCGGCCGCCCCTGTTCCCCGCAGCGCGCTCCAGTGCCCCCTCATCTCTTTCTAAATGTCTATCTTTTCCTTTCTTCTCTTTCTTTACCATTCTCTTTTCTTATCCCATGCTGTACATGGGACCAAGCGTATGTCAGATACAAAGGATAAGCAAAAGGGCGGTACAAGCACTGTAGATACAGAAGGTGAGAAAAACAAATGGTGCAATGGCAGAAGTGCGAATTGGCTGCCGGTTATCGCTATCTTCAGTGTACTCTTCTAAAAATACACCTTGGTTGACAGTAGAATTGAGCAGAGTAAAAAGATAATGTACTGAACTACATAATGTATAACAAAGTGGAATTGCACAACATGTACTATAGGCTTTTGCACAAGCCAATATACTATACCATTTGTCTTACTGTTTATGCCAAGTTAAAAAAATTGAACAATAAAGAATTTAAAAAATATATATATATATTCCGATATAGAAACATAAATGAAAACATTACATTAAAATGAATAAATAAAAGAATGGATAATGAATAAGAAATGTAATTATTAAAATGGAAAATAAAATATAAAAACTAAAAAAAGAGGAAAAAAATATATAAAAAGTAACGTGGATATTCATGGGAGTCCATGTGCTGTAAAATAAATGTGATAGATCTGTAAAATATAAATATAATTTTTAAAACAAACAAAGATACTTATAATTATAAGATCCAGTAAAACAAAATGTCAATTATACCAATATATACCAAATCAGATAAAATTGGTGGGGTCAATATCTAAATTGAATCCATGTCCTAAAGTTTTTAAAGGCATTGGACTCACCTTTTAATTCATTCTTAGAATCCATTGCCTCCTCTTCAATTGTTAGCAACCCAGTCAATTAATATGAGTTAAAATTATTCCACTGAAAGGAAGGACAAGAATTAAAGTATTTCAATACACAATGTACATAACTACGATTAATGATATTCTAAAAATGAACTAGTAACTGTACATGTAGTTTGCAGCAAGTATTTCCCACATATAGGTTTATTCTTTAAACTTTATTTATTTTGCTTTTCCTATATTCTTCCCTAGTTAAACAAATTAACATATACATTAACAGTATTATAAATTAAAACAATTTATACACTATAACATAGGGAAAAAGGGGAAACCCGACAAGCAGCCACATGTATTTCTCTCTCTCTCTTCCACCCAACTCCACCTCACACAATCCCCACTTATCGACTATTGGGTCCAGATCTAAAAAGAAAATACAGATAGCCAATCAAACTAGACTATCTGCTCTATTCTTCATAAGTTTAATTAAAGGCTTTAACCAGTATATCCAGAACATCTCCTTTTTGCTCTTCCATTAAACACTCACTTTGCAATACGGGTTCAATATTACTAAATTAATTCACTTTACAAATCAAATTCTCTGTTGACGGACACATAAATTTTTTCCATATGCTAGCAATTAAAATTTAGGAATGTCAATGAGCCTACTATTGAATACTTAATAATTAAAAAATAATTATGAAAAATACAAATTAGTTCAGGAAAAAAATTTCATTTTTTCCTCCCAATATTTGACAATAATAGGAAAATTCCAAACAATATATAATCCCACTTACGGAGTTAACATCTCTAGCATTTCTGGACAGTAATTTAAAAACTTGCTCTTGATATTTAACTGCCTTTGAGCGTTTTTTTTTAAAATTAAATTGAAACATTTATTCCACTTCTGAGGTTCCAAGGCTAGTCCCAGATCCATTTCCCACAATCTACAAAAGTAACTCTGAGAGATGTTTATCAATTTTAGAAAGATGATGTGATACTTTTTCCCATTGAGAACACCTTTTTTTTAAAACTTTTATTGGGAATACGAGATTAGATTTTAATGATAAAAAAAGTTGTAAAAAATTTCCCATATATTGTGTGCTGCAACCGCACTGTCATAGGTATATAATATAGGTACTTGAAAAGTGTATAAATGTATTAATGTTATATTCTTTATTGTTATAAGTACCTGTAAAACATAGGTTTTTTTTCTTCTTCTGATGTTTGCAAGTAGTGCAGTTGCCACATTTGGGGAAACATTCTGTTTTGTTTTTGTTTTTTTAAATAATTTGTTTAGAATTCTTAATCTTAGGTAATATACTAATCTATTTTTTATATCATTGGTTTGTATAAATTACACTTGCTTGATCTGGTGTTGTACCTTTTAATACTTCGGAATTCTAGAATAAACTATCATTCCTTAGGATTTTCTACATTAGAAAATGATAATAATGGAAGAGAAGGATCAGTTGTCCAATCCTTGGAGACCATCAATCATTTGGAGGAATTTTTTATATATTAGAAAAATACCCTCTTGGCTAATGGATTAAAATTTGCTCCTACAGTTAGTCCAAAGCCATTTTCTCTTGATTTTAGATAGCCAACATTTTTAAAATAAATTAATTATTGAGAAATGTATTAAAAATAAAAATAAAAAAGCATTGCTAATAATTCTAATAAATCTGGTAAGAATTAATTCATCAAAATAATAAAATTTTATATATCAGTTTTACAGTACTGACTTTTACAATACAGTTTAGATAGCAATAATATTACAGAAGAGGAGTTTAAATACATCTTTAATCCATACAGGAAAACAGTCATGTTTTATATTCTTCCAAAACTACACAAAAAAAATCTAATAAAACCCCTAGGCCAGCCTACTACAAAAGGCATAGATTCCCTTATATGCAACCACTGAGTATATATATTTTTTTTTTTTAATTCTTTATTTTTCTTGTGCGTACTGTTACAAACAGGCCTGTAGCGCCACGACAGCGAGTACAAGCTTTACATTGGTATACAATATCATGACGGAGTTGTCAGCACATTTAATTTTATAAAATATCACGCTTAGAGTACTAGAGTAGCATTCATATATATTAATTAGACTATGCTTACACACATAAGTAGATTGTCGTTGCTTCGTTAGCGAGTTTATTGACTGTTTAAGCTAGCCTCAGTCACATTCTAGTGGCTGCAGTAAATGGGTATGCATATTGTTCCCTGCTTAATACAACATTACCATTCAAGTGGTTGATAACTGCTAATGATAAAGTTTTGCATGTTGGTTAATGAGCTCTTATTAGGCTGATTACAATAGTGAGTAGACATCTTTCTTACCACTGAGTATATTGATTTTTATTTACGGTCGCATGTTTTACCTAGTCCTTCTTATATTAAAGAACACAAGCATAACCTGTGTGATTTACAATCAATACAGTGCCAGCAAGACATTTTACTAGCCACAGTAAATTTGTGGATTTTTATATTCCAAAACACCACATGAGAAAGACTTGGAAGTCATACATTCAGCATAAGCATTCTGTAAACTGAGTTGTAATAAAATGTATTCATTTTGTTTTAACCAGGATTGATTTTTTGTTTGATAAATATTTTTTACAGATAAGTAAAAAACATTTGAAAACATATACGACCCATTGGGAGTCTTCTTTTCCTGTCGGTCCACAGCTCGACGGAGACCTCATCCTACTTTATCAGACTTTATTGATAATATCTATAAAAAAAATTATAATCCAAACTTCACTTCCGAAATTAGTGCTAGGGCAATTCATTTTTGGACTTAAACATCTATATGCAAAAAGGATTGCAAAAAAATTAAAATATTTACTAAAATGACAGATTCTAATACAGCTATATATACACTCAGTGGTGTATCCTGGTTTTGTGCTGCCCTAGGCGGGACAAAACTCAGGCGCCCCCCCTCCTTCTAAATACACACACACACACATTCACTGACAAATACACATACACTCGCTAACAGAAACACACAGACACACTAACAGACACATTCACACTCACTAACAGACATACTCACTGACACACACACTCACAGGCAAACACACTCACACAGTCAGACACACACACACACACTCACAGGCAAACACACACACACTCACTAACACACAGTCAGACACACATATAAACACTAACAGACAAACACAGTCAGACACACACACTAACAGACACACACTCACTCACTAGCAGACACACACTAGCAGACACACACACTCACACAGTCAGACACACTCACTGATACACACACTCACACTAACAGACACACACACATTCACAGGCAAACACACACTCACTGACACACAGTCAGACACACACATACAAACTAAGAGACACACACTCACTCACTAGCAGACACACACACACACACTAACAGACACACACTCACTCACTAGCAGACACACACTAACAGACACACACTCACTCACTAGCAGACACACACACACTAACAGACACACACACTCACTCAATAGCAGACACACACACACTAACAGACACACACTCACTAGCAGACACACACTCACTCACTAGCAGACACACACACACTAACAGACACACACTCACTCACTAGCAGACACACACTAACAGACACACACTCACTCACTAGCAGACACACACTAACAGACACACACTCACTCATTAGCAGACACACACACTAACAGACACACACTCACTCACTAGCAGACACACACTAACAGACACTCACTCACTAGCAGACACACACACTCACACTCACACAGTGAGGCACACACACACACACTAACAAAACACACATTAACAGACACACTCACAGACATATAAACACACTCACATTAACACAATTTTTTTTATTTACCCCCCCCCCACCTCCTTACCTTTGGGAATGCTGGGGGGGGGTTCCCTCTCTCCCTGGTGGTGGGGGGGTTCCCTCTCTCCCTGGTGGTGGGGGGGTTCCCTCTCTCCCTGGTGGTCCAGTGGCTGCTGGGCTGGGCGGGCGGCTGGCGAGGGAGCTCTTCCCCTGAACGGTCTGCTCAGCTCCCTCGCGCGCCGCACAGTGAGGCTGGGAGCCAGAAGATGACGTCATATTCCGGCTCCCGGCCTCACTCTGCGGCGCGCGAGGGAGCTGAGCACACTGCTCAGAGGAAGAGCTCCCTCGCCAGCCGCCCGCCCAGCGGCGCCCGCCCGCTTGGCATGTCAGTTAGCTGCGAGGCTAACAAGACATTTGCCCTGGGCATTTGGGGGGCGGCGTTTTTTGCCACCCCCTGGAAAATGCCGCCCAAGGCAAATGCCTTGTTTGCCTCGCGGCTAATATGCCCCTGTATACACTACTATTTTAGTTTTCACTTATATTCCAAGAGGCCAAATGAACAGATTCAGAAGGAATTGTACTGGGGGGTAGACATGTGCAATTCGTTTCGTTCCGAATGGGAATTCGGACGAATTTCGGGCAATTTGGACGAATTTTGGGCAATTCGGACATTCGGATACTTTCGAATGTCCGAATAGCTGAATTGCCAAAGTTCTGAAATTGCTGAAGTTGCTGAAGTTCCGAAGTACTAATATACCCAGTGGAAGAATGTAGAATGTTACACTATATAGCAGTTTAACCCCTTAAGGACACATGACATGTGTGACATGTCATGATTCCCTTTTATTCCAGAATTCTGGTCCTTAAGGGGTTAAATAAAAAGTATACAAACATAGCCAGGATTCAGCTGTAAGCATTTGCAACACTTACAACAATCAAGTAACACATTCATATAAAATGTAAGTTACTTAGCCAGTCAATGGATGGGAAGGAATAAGTAGATAACTCCCTAATTCCCACGGTATTTGGGAGCTATCTACTAAAAGGCTGAAAGACCTAAATTGGTCTTTCAGCCAAATTTACTAATACTAAGTAAAGATTACTTAGTATTAGTAAATTCTGACCCTACTCGCTATACTGTGAGTAGGGGTATGTCTAGTAAACAGTGAGCAACCTGTGGCTGCTCACTGTTAAAAACAAAAAAGCCTGTGTCCCCTCTCCCGAGCCCCCGCCCGTGCTGCGCGAGTGGGGGCTTTTATACTGAAGGAGGGACCTATCGTCCCCCACCCCTGAGCGGCGGGTGGGGCCCCTAAATCAGAAAAACGGGGGGACCTATTGTCCTCCCCCCGTCCCCCACCCCTGAGCAGCGGGTGGGGGCCCTAAAGAAGAATAAGGGGGGGACACCTATTGTCCTCCCCCCGACCCCCACCCCTGAGCGGCGGGTGGGGGCCCTAAAGTAAAATAATGGGGGGGACCTATTGTCCTCCCCCTGGCCCCCACCCCTGAGCGATGGTTGGGGACCCTAAATACCAATAAGCTCCTACTTGACCGGCTCTACAGTGTCCTTTGCCCAAAACATCTTCCCATCTGCAACGAGATGTGATTTTTAAGGGCTCACTACTTTAAAATTAAAGAGCTGATCCTGAAAACAAGATGAACCCGAGAAGACTTGCCTACTAAATATGCATTGGTCAAAATGTTTGCTGACCTCTCGGCCGCAACATTACGCAGATTCTTTCATCAAGTGGTCACAACCCTGAGATAAAATAATGTGAGATACTGATGGGGATACCCTACAAAACTTCGGAACAACAGGGTAGTACCTATACAAACCTGGATGAACGCCTATCTACCCTCCAGGTTTGGGGTATGCTGTCCAAGACTGACTCAGGATCAACGAACGCAACTGAGTGCCTTGCGAATGGGCTGTAGTTGGAGACAGCACGTAAATGTGCAAAAGTCCATAAGATATTTCCATGCCATTATAATCCAACCATGTCATAAATATCTGCTTATTGAGGAAATATGACTTTCCACTACATTTCTTATTAGTTACTATGAAATTAAAGATACTGCTCACTGCTGACAGTTACAACTACTACCACCCATGGACACTATAGACTATGTGGTTTATAGTCTGGAGGCCTGGCATCGAATTATGCCAAATAAGGATGAAGTAGCTGAAGACTGAGAGGCTTGAAGTAAGTGGCGAGATTGCTGAATCCACTCAAGCGGAGGCCTGAGCCTGAACTGAATTTGGCAGCAGAGCTGGACCTGCAGCAGCTGGCATGTTAATGGACGCCGGCCGCTGTGGATCCAAGGCTAATTATACCCCCACGTCAGCTCACATGATTAACAACGTTGGCATGCATGTGACGTCACCCACCCACCGCGCGCGCATGTTTTGGGTTCAAAGAGCGATCCCAACCAATCAGAAAGGTAAAGCAGATATAAAAACCTAGAATTGCCTTTCCTCATTGCCCTGTCATGGTTTCCCTAGTGGTTGTCTGAGAGCGCATTCCTGATTAAAGTTTATTCCGTTTTTTTACTTTGGCTTTGATTTTGACTTCACTGTATTTCCGGTATCCCTGACCTCTGGCTTTCCTTTATCGTTGTGTCCCTTTCTGAATCCCCTGACCTTGGCTAGCACCCTGATTATTCTTTGGTACGTTAGTCCGGCCATTCTAAGGCCCGGTAATACATTACTTGTTAGTCATCTGTGTAACACAATTCCACGTGCTGGATCATACAGTAATCCTGACACTTGTATACTATAGCAAACAAAATTTTCTACATAACATACTATCTAAACTGGCACCTATAAAAAATGAGTACACATTCATATGTGGAGACTTCAACCACATTTTAGACCATAGGTTGGACACCTCTGTACAGCCATCCTCATCTAGATACAAGCTCCTCCAATCCTAATGCAAAGCCTTAAATAAATAAATCGCTTTTAGAACATGGTTTCTATGATACCTGGCGGGCAGGACACTACACCCAAATGGCATAAATTATTCACATTACTCCACAGCTCACAAAACTAACTCAAGAATAGATCATGTACTGACCATAGGACCAGCCCTAAATTTTGTAACAAACAGTTCACTCAGGGACATAACCTGATCGGACCATGCACCAAGCATATCGACCATATTTGTACAGTTCATTTCTAGGGGTCGAGCACCTTGGAGACTTAATGAATTTATTTTCCAACATTAATCTTTTCAAAAGAAGGCCAGTGAGACGATACAGGAATATTTCACTATTAATGATAATAAGGACACATCTCCACTCACCCATGGCAAGCACACAAAACAATGATGAGAGGCCTATTCCTGAGTCGAGCTTTTTTCCTAAAAAATCAATCCCAAACTACATACACTAACCTACTATGTGAACTTAGGGACACCACAATGCAACACTATGACCATCCACCTGACTCTTCCCAAATGACTAAAGATGTCATTAACAAATGCATCAATGAAATGTCTAGCCACAACTACTCACATGATGCACAAATTAGAATCAAGAGAATACAACAAGAATAATAAATCTGGAAAATTGCTAGCAACACGTCTACGTCACATACTCAATCAAAAATCCCCTACATCCTCTCAGACAAAGGGAAAAAACTACAATCCACCAGAATTAGCTCAATTTTACAGGACACTTTGCAACATGCAACAGGATAAAGCACTCAATCAACCCACCATTGAGGAAATTAAAGATTTCTTAACTATAGTTAAAGAACCACCACAACTGACGTATTCGCAGCAATCACACTTGCAGACACAAATAAAGGTGCAGAAACTCTTAGATACCATCCATGCCCTACGTAGCGGGAAGTCGCCTGACCTGTATTATAAACTATTTGCACCCACTCTTCCCCCACAATTACTGAAGTCCTTTACATCTATGAGTACATAAGGTATCACGCCTAGCGCTCTCCCCAAACCGGGGAAGATCCCTGACAAAGGTCAAAATTTTAGACCAATCTCATTAATTAACACTGACATAAAACTCTTTGAAAACATATATGCAAACAGGCTCTGAGACATTTAATTCTTTCATTATTGTGGCTCCCAAAAGACCTTAGACCTAAACAGATGACCATGCTCCCTACAACCACCCTGATACACATATGGGATTCATACAGGCATAAGCATTGCTCAGGAGGACCTCTCTTTAACTTTAGGATTTGGGATAGACATTGTCTATTATTCCTATCTCAACTATTTCATAATGGTACCCGTAAAAAATTCTCAGAGCTATAAACAACTTAAAATATCCCATCAATAGCACACGTTTCCTATCTACAAATAAGATCTTGGTCACTAAAACATTATGATCACAAAAGATGGAATGTAAAGGGGCAACAGCTGATGAGCTTCGAAAAGCTCATCTCACTTCTATACTCTAAAACTTTTGAACAACCTTTACTAGATATCCATTTATCCAGACCTGAGAGAAAGACTTAAATTTAAATCTGTCAGAAGGTCCTTTTACAGAAGGTAAAATAGCATGGGACGCATAAGACGAATGCAGGCAAATTACTATTGAGATCTCAAAGTCTTGACAGCTGTGCCCATATACGTATATGTACATACCTGAACTTGACATTGCAAAATTTAGCCTTCTGTACCTGATTAAAATGTTGGTTGACAACCTAGTACCCATTTTGACGTGGGGATGTGAACGAACCTGCCAAAGATGAATATATACAGGAGAAAAAAGTAAGGTCGACCCACTCAATCCCAAAAAATCCTTTCTCCTTCAACTTCACTTGTACCTTTACCGTTAATGTTACCTTTACCCTCCTTTCTTTCCTGCCTACCACACCCCTTTCTCCTCTCTCTTCCGCTTTATATACCCCCTACCTCATCCTATAATAAAAGGTTCACATTGTAAAGCCTACCTTTTAAGAAGATTACTGAATCCCTCAGCTATCACTGTTTATTACTACAGCTATTTGTCTGTTTTGATGTAAAACTTGAACATGCAAGCTTGTACTTAAAGGACCACTATAGGCACCCAGACCACTTCAGCTCAATGAAGTGGTCTGGGCGCTAGGTCCGTCTAGTTTTAACCCTGCATGTGAAAACATAGCCGTTTCAGAGAAACGGCTATGTTTCACTGAGGGTTAATCCAGCCTCTAATGGCTGTCACGCTAGAGGCGCTTCCGCAATTCTCACTATGAAAATCACAGTGAGAAGACACTGGATGTCCATAGGAAAGCATTGAGTAATGCTTTCATATGGGCTGGTTGAATGCGCGCGTGGCTCTTGCCACACATGCGCATTCGGATCTGACGTCAGCACGGGGTGGAGAGTTTCGCAGCTCAGAGGGAGCCCGGTGCTGGAGAAAGGTACGTGGCCCCAGTTGGAGGGGAGCCCTGAGGGTAAGGGGGACCTAATGGCCCTGTAGTGCCAGGAAAACAAGTTTGTTTTCCTGACACTATAGTGTTCCTTTAAGTGTGTACAATGTGAAAGCATAAACTGCTTTTGTAAAAAAAAAAAATTCAAATGAAGGAATTGTACCAATCTTGAAGTAGTTGAACATCAGTCTCAGATTATAAAATTTAAAATACAGGTATTTAGAAAATGGCTATGGAATTTGGCACAATAGAAGTATGAAAATATTAAGAACAACTTGCTTAAACAATTTCAAGTTAAAGAAACACTTCAGGCACCGAACCAACTTCATGTCAATTAAGTTGTTATGGTGCCTGGAGCTCTTGGTTGTTGTCTTACTTTTAGGGGTTCCACCATTTACAAATGACACTACAAATTCAGAAGACTTATATATTCCTTAGTTATTATTTTATTTGTATCAATCTATATGAATCTATATGAATATATTCTTTCCCCTTGTGCATTTTGAAGTTGTTATAGGCGCCATCTTTTACCTTCAGGGGGTAAACCAGGTGTCAGGTGTCGGGGGATCAACCATTTCCACCAGTTTAACCCTAAAGGTAAGATGACAACCAGACACTCCTGTCCCCAAAACAATTTAATTGAGATGAAAATGTTGTGGTGGGAGCATTCCTTTAAAGCAGCTATGTCACTTTCATAAAGATATATTCCTTGCTCCAATAATGACACTCCATGTCATTGTGGTGTCGATTATGATGTAGGATGCTGTTCCCTCATGTCCTTTTGTAGTGATTTATAAAGACATCATGTTAAGGGGAAACCTCCAGCTGTTTTATTGCGGCGCCGCTCACCCTTGGCATCACAGTGATGAAGATAGCCAAAAGCAAGACACTTCACTATATATCCTTGCTCAATCTAGTCTTTGCCTTGTCATGGTTCTTGGTACCAGTGCATTTATCTACTGATTTCTGTTTTCATTGGTTCTGAACCAGCAATGTTGGACTATTCAGATTTTTTGTGTTCCTTGACTTTGGCTTGCCTTACAGTTCTGTCGTACTTCTGTTAACCTTGAGCTTGGTCTGTCCCTGACTGTGCTTTAACTGCTTCTTCTAGGTGTGTTTTCCCTACTGGGCCTTACGTTAACCCGGCCACTCAAAGGACTGATAATACGTGTTTGTTCTACTCCATGCCTGCTGGGATATTCTCTCTTTTGCCCTATTTTTGGCGTGACTGGGTCACAACCCCTGACATGGAATGTCTTTGAAATGCCAATGCAATCAAATAATATATGTGCTGGACCACCATAGTATTGCCGCCAAGGATTCCCTTCCCTGTAGTATTACAGCTCCTTTCAGAGTAGGTAGTGACTATAGCTGGTATAGCTTTCCCCCCATACATTAGTTGAAACTTAATGATGTGAGTAGATCTGGTTTTATTAGGTTCAACACAGCAATTTATACACGGATCCCAGCTTGGGGTCCCTATTTACAATACAGTGATCTCGCCCTGGTGCCTCTGAGCCTGAAAGATGATTGAGTTGCTGCTTGCTAAACTAATTATCTCCTGGATACAGAGAACAAAACACAAAAACACCCTAAAAACATCATATAAAACATACAGGAACCCCACACATTATATATCCCTGGATAACTCTGCCCATGTTGACAAGATTGCACCCAGATCCATAAAGAGATGACAAAACACCACCGGGGTAAAGTTTTGACAGGCTGCACACGTGGTCCATGCCCAAAAGAGTTCCAGAGTGATTAGTGCTTTGGCCGGTCAAATGTCTGAAGTTCCTGTGCATGAGTAAAGGGGCGATTGTACCACACAGTGTGAGGCACCTTCCCTCCAAAAAGCGTTCTTGTAGCTGGTATGGAAGTAGGGGAAAACCGGAGTTAACGATAGTTGGGAGTTGGGAATAGCCATGGTCGGACCGGAGATCCAGACGAGTTGCACATGAATCCCGCTGCAATCTTTGCAGCTTTCTAGACTCCGGTTACTGTCAGGTAGTAAAAAAAAAAGGTGGAGTCTCCACTGCCATTTACCATTAGCTGTCGATCAAAACCACACTTTGGGACACAGACACCTGTTAGATTGGCAGTGCTGGGAGGAGATAAGGTAAGGTCACTTTCTCCCAGCTTATATAGTACCAAGCATAATGTAATATGTAGATTACGACTTGTGTGTATGTGTATCTTCATGTGTGTCAATGTTTGTGTCTGTGTATAAGTGTATGTGTTAGGCTATTGCTCATGCAACAAACAGCTGAGCTGCACCAATCAGCATCTCATCATAGAGATGCATTGCATCAATACATCTTATGAGAAAGGTTCTGCGCCTCCATGCAGACCATGGAGGTGCTGAACGTAGGTACTGCACACAGTGCAGCACTGAAATAGAAGCACTTCTGAATGACTGCCGCTAGAGGTGTTTCTAGGCAGCAATGTAGAAAATACAGTTTTTATATTAAAAACCCTCTCAGGACAGACTATAGTGCCTGCCACACATCCTCCTTCACCCCCCGAAAATTCAGCCAGGCACCATCAGTACTGTTAAGGCAGACACAACGCTGACAGTGGTGCTTGCCATTTTGCTGCCCCAGGTCCCTCCTCTGTTAGACAGGCACTGGACAGACAGCAGTGCCTGCCACATGGCAGCTCACCCTACCTGACTTACAGGCACCCACAGACAGTGATGCCCGCCACTTGGTCCTCCAGCTCCCCCCTGCACACTAATGTACGGTAGGCACCCAGTATTTGAAGATGTGCCTGTCTTACATTTTACAGTGTAAAGTGCCCCTCAGACCCTGCGCTAAACCCAGCACCCCAGTCACATAGTAAAATGTACCTCTGTAACAGCAAGTGACTGTTACTATTAAAGCCTGGCCTCTGGACAGGTTGCTAATTTATTTTTTGTTTGTTAAAACATTTCTCCCAATGAATCTCCTCAAGAGGATATTTTAAAACTCCAAATCTCTATTTATTTATTTTTTGTTAGAGGAATTCTATTTTATATTTTACTGTAAAATTATTTTAAAAGCAACTCTTTAAAAGATCTTGTGGCTGAATTCTGTATCACACTTATCATTTTAATTGAGTCTTAAAAACGGATTCAACTCATTAATAGGAATTTATCTATATGGTTTATTCCCTATATATGGTATCGTCCTCATATTTTGGAGGTACTCCTATTCATGATTAAAAACATTTAGTCAAATACATGTGTCCAGTCTGGCACTCCACCAACTTGAAACGTAACCAGTCGCCGCTGATCTAGGGTTTCCTATTTCTTAAGTGAAAGCCCAGTTTCTCAGACGCAAACTGCTGACCTTTTATAGTAGTGCGCTTTTATTCTTTAGTGCAGTGTTCCCAGTTCTTTTATGAGAATGTTCTGCCTTTCAGCATTGGATGTTCCTTTTTAGGTATTTTCCCTCTTCCTCCTAGAGTCTAAGAAGCAACTGTAGCACTGGAAGCTCACAACTTCCTCTACATAGTATACAACTCCTGCCTGTTTGCTTTCTGGACTTCGATTCCTTGTCAGGGCAAGCTGCACTAGTTAACTCTGGGTCTATCACAGGTGTCTCCAGGCAGACTGGAGTTAAGTCATTGCATGCGGGAACTTCAGAAATTCAGGTAAGGAAAACACATGTACAATCATGAGCCGTATGTTAGAGCTTGTATAATTTTTCTGCAAAGAGACTTTTATGGTGAGTGAATAGTCAAAAAGTTCAGGAAATCTAAGGCATTAGCATGAAGGACAAAGCAATAAGATAAAGCCTTTGTGTGTTTATCTAAGATACCAAGATACACGTATGACTGCATAGACAGGTAAATAAACAGACATTTTCTTATGACATGCAAAATGTCAGCTAAAACATGCATGACTGCATAGACAGGTAAATAAACAGACATTTTCTTATGACACGCAAAATGTCACCTAAAATGAGTTTAAAAAAGACTTAGAGGTGAAGTAAATATTATTTGCATTGCATCAAGCAACAGTAGGTTTCGTAATTGCATTTCAATATCTGACCATTTTTTTCTGTGTGGAAGTGGCTGTGGAGGAATTCACTTTTTTATTTTTCATAAATACACACTGTGTATAATAAAGTAAAATACATAAACAAAATGAACAAACATAATGTTGTTGAGAGCCTGTGATGTCAGCAGCCAATCACAGCCTGAGAGTCAAACAAACATCTGAGCTTCTGTTTAGCTCCCAGCATTCAATTAGCCAAGGAAGAGGACATTGTTTCTTGACCTTACAAATTATGCAGATGTCATTTGTATTAGCTTTAAATTCTTTACTCACGGTGAATAAAAAAGAAACTGATTTCAATGACAGTTGTGTGGGTAAAAAAAAAAAGAAATTAGCCCAGAGTCAATGATATACTCAGATAATCAAAGTGACTGCAGTACTACTGTGTGTGCTGACTTGACTAGAAAACACTCATCCTATTTTGATCCAGGACAGAAGCAGTTATGATCATGGCTCTCAGATGTTCTTCAAAACAATACAGAACAACCAGCAAATAAAAGGGGGGAAAGGGAGATCTGGCCTGCCATGTGACATGGTCAGTTCATGTGACAATTTGTCCTCAGTTCTGCTCCTCCAACACCCTTGTCACCCAGTGTCAGAAAGGCTGAGTGAAGGTGCAGCACAAGAACATGATTAAGTTTCGTGGCCGGAATGATGCATTCCCTTCATGGGCAGGTGCATTGTCTATGGCCCTAATTTTGCCATGAACACGATTAACCCTGCAATGCCCTATCTCTCTCAATACCAGTCTTGCAAATGGTAGTATTTGTTACAGAAAAAAAATAAAACATGTCCTGAACTGCAGGGAAACGTCAGCACCTAAGACCAGAGGAGGGGTTGGTCTTGGGTGTTATGGAGTTAACTCCTCATAACAAAAATTCTAGACCGCTTCTAGCGATTACCCTCACCTTTAATGGTGAGACCATACATACCAAGGCCCTACTAGACTCAGGTGCAGTTGGCAACTTTATAGACCAGTCCTTCGCTGAGTCCCACGCCATGACCTTGTACGCAAAGCCTCACCTCTAACCGTGGAAGCACTCGATGGCTGGCCACTCATGAATCCTAAGGTGACTCACGAAACTCAGGAGGTGCAACTTACTGTAGGGGCCCTACACCGGGAGAGCATTGCCTTTCATGTGTTGAGTCCCCCTTCATGTCCCATAGTCCTTGGGTTTCTATGGTTGAGAAAGCACAATGATTATAGATTGGGTCACTTTGGACATATTGTCTTGGGGTTCTACTTGTCTATTACAGTGTCTTATACCTATGCACCCCGTTTATTCACTTAACCTGCCCTCAGCCCCTCCTCTCTCTACCTCAGTGCCTCCCCAGTATGCTGATTTAGCCCAGGTCTTCGAGAAAAGAGAGGCCAAGAAACTCCCTTCCCATCGCCCTTATGATTGTGCGATTGATTTACTACTTGGGACTATGCCACCTAAAGGTCAGGTATATCCCCTCTTTGAGCATGAGAATAAGGTCATGGAAGAATATATTGAGTACCTAAAGAAAGGGTTTATCAGACGATCCTCATCTCCGGCAGGTGCTGGCTTTTTCCTTGTTTCGAAGAAAGAGGGTGATATCAGACCCTGTATAAAATATAAGGGTCTGAACAAGATAACGGTGCAGAATGTTTATCCAGTTCTGCTTATCATGGAACTGTTTGACTGCTTAAAAGGTTCCAAGTGGTTTACTAAACTGGATCTCAGGGGGCGTATAACCTGGTCAGGATAAGAGAACAAGATGAGTGGAAAACCGCTTTCAACACTCGCAGTGGCCACTATGAATATTTAGTTACATAGCTGAAAAGAGACCTGTGTCCATCAAGTTCAGCCTTCCTTACATTTGTATTTTGCTGTTGATCCATATGAAGGCAAAAACCCAGTTTGAAGCACTTCCAATTTTGCAACAAACTAGGGGAAAACATTCCTTCTTGACCCCAGAATGGCAGTCAGATTTATCCTTGGATCAAGCAGCTATTACCCTACATTGAAAAATTATATTCTTGAATATTCTGTTTTTGCAAGTATGCATCTAGTTGCTGTTTGAACATCTGTATGGACTCTGATAAAACCACTTCTTCAGGCAGAGAATTCCACATCCTTATTGTTCTTACCGTAAAAAAAACTTTCCTTTGCCTTAGATGAAATCTTCTCCTGTCCTATGTAAAATCCGTTTTGTGAACAGATTTCCACACAATGGTTTGTAATGGCCCAGAATATATTTGTATAATGTGATCATATCCCCTCTCAGGCAACGTTTTTCTAAACTAAATAGGTTTAAATTTGTTAACCTTGCTTCATGGCCGATATGTTCCATTCCTTTTATTAATTTTGTAGCCCGCCTCTGCACTTTTTCTAGTGCCATAATATCCTTCTTTAGAACAGGTGCCCAAAATTGCACAGCATATTCGATATGTGGTCTTACCAGTGATTTATAAAGAGGCAAAATGATATTCTCATCCCGAGAATGAATGCCCTTTTTCATGCATGACAATACCTTACTGGCCTTAGCCACTGCTGATTGACATTGCACATTGTTGCATATTTTGTTGTCTATAACGATCCCCACTCCTTTTCGTGTGTTGTTATCCCAAATTTGCTTCCATTATTATTACTGTTAAGGGTATACGTTGCTTGTGCATTCTTTATGCTGAAGTGCATAACTTCAACATTAAATTTCATCTGCCATTTGAGTGCCCAGTCCCCCAGTCTATCTAAATCCCTCTGCAGCAAAGTAATATCTTGCTCACATTGTATTACTTTACAGAGTTTTGTATCATCTGCAAACACTGAAACATAACTTTCAATGCTATATTCAAGATCATTTATAAAGATGTTAAATAGAAGGGGTCCCAGAACAGAACCCTAAGGTTGCCACCTCTGTCCAGCTTGAAAATTTACCATTAATGACAACTCTTTGTACTCTATTTTCAAGCCAATATTCTACCCATGAACAAGCATTTTCATCTAGACTGATTTCCTTGAGTTTGAATACTAATCTATTGTGTGGAACTGTATCAAATGCCTTGGCAAAATCCAAATAGATCACATCCACTACAACAACCTGATCTATACTTCTACTTACTTCTTCGTAGAACGCAATCAAGTTTGTTTGACATGACCTGTGCTTCATAAACCATCCTGATTTTTGCTGATAACCATGTTCTTCTCAAGGAATTCTTGAATATTATCCCTTAATAACCTTTTAAATATTTTCCCAGCCACAGAAGTTAAGCTTACAGGTCTATAATTTCCAGGCAAGGATTTTGCACCCTTTTTGAATATAGGAACCACATCTGCCTTCCTCCAATCCTCCGGAACACTTCCTGAAAGAAAACAATCTTGAAAGATTAAAAGCAGAGATTACATGCACATATGTGCTGTAGTGTATCTGCACCACCCTGACCTTTCGCTGCCCTCTAATGTCGAAGTTGATGCATCTGAGCAGTGGCGTACACATGACCCATGGGGCCCAGGTGCGAAAATTGATCCGTGGACCCCCCCACCGCACCGAGTCAGGGCCGCAACACATGGCGGCGGGCACCTGGTCGCAGGGGTTGCAGGGATGCGACCCCGCGACCGCGGTATGCACACACACTTAAAGGACCACTATAGTGCCAGGAAAACATACTCGTTTTCCTGGCACTATAGTGCCCTGAGGGTGCCCCCACCCTCAGGGACCCCCTCCCCCTGGGCTCTGGGGAGAGGAAGGGGTTAAAATCTTACCTTTCTCCAGCGCGGGCGGGGAGTTTTCCTCCTCTCCTTCTTCATAGCGACGTCATCGGCTGAAAGCACATGCGCGGCAGGAGCCGCGCGCGCATTTAGCCAGTCTCATAGGAAAGCATTTACAATGATTTTCACAGTGAGAAGCACGCAAACGCCTCTAGCGGCTGTCAATGAAAAAATGGGTTAATCTTAGCTGGACCAGGCACCCAGACCACTTCATTAAGCTAACGTGGTCTGGGTGCCTATAGTGGTCCTTTAAAGGACCACTACAGATACCCAGGTCACATCAGCTCAATGAAGTGGTCTGGGTGCAGGTCCCTCTAGTTTTAACCCTGCAGCTGAAAACATAGCAGTTTCAGAGAAACAGCTATGTTTCACTGAGGGTTAATTCAGCCTCTGGTGGCTGTCTCATTGACAGCCGCTAGAGGAGCTTCCACGATTCTCACTGTGAAAATCACAGTGAGAAGACACTGAATGTCCATAGAAAAGCATTGAGTAATGCTTTTCTATGGGTGGTTTAATTGCGCGCGCACCTTTTGCCGCACATGTGCATTCGGAGCTGAGATACAGAGGGATCCCCAGCGCCAAGGGAGTCCGGCGCTGGAGAAAGGTAAATGCTGAAGACACACACACACACTCTCACGAACAGACGCATACACACTAGCTAACAGACACACACATTTACTGAGAGACACACACTCAGTGACAGACATACATACACACTCACTTACAAAACATGCACTTTCACTGACAAACACACACTCAATAACAGATATCAAACACACTCAGTAACACACTCACTGACACTCACTAGCAGACACACACCCAATAACAGACACACTAACACACACACTAACACTAACACACTCACACAAACACATTTTTTTTTAAATTTAATCCCCCCAGCCTCCTTACCTTTTGGAGTGATGGGGGGATTCCCTGGGGTCCAGTGGTGGCGCTGCTGGGCTCCTGGGGCTCCTGGGCAGGCGGGCGGGCTGTCTGGGTGGCCGGCGTGCGAGGGAGCACTCTCCCCTAAGTGCTTCCTCTTCAGCTCCCTCGCGCACCGAATGGATACCGGAGCCGGAAGATGACGTCATCTTCCGGCTCCGGTATCCATTCGATGCGCGAGGGAGCTGAAGAGGAAGCACTTAGGGGAGAGTATTCCCTTGCGCGCCCTCCCGCCTGCCTGCCGGGTGTCAGTGGGCCAGCCTCGGTGGGGCCCTGAGGTGGCCGGTTCTTGGGCCCCCCTGGAGAAGAGGCTGGCCCTGTGGGTACATACCGGGTCGCAGGGGCGACCGGGCCCCCTAGTGGGCCGGGCCCGGTCGCAGCCGCAACCCCTGCGACCCTGGTATGTACGCCACTGCGTCTGAGTCACGTGTTGGTGCAATACTTTCTCAGAGAAAAACCCACAACGATCCTCTTCACCCATGTTGTTTTTTTCTCCAAGAAACTGTCTGATGCAGAGAAAAACTATGATGTGGGGAACAGGGAATTGCTGGCCATAGTTTTGGCATTTAAAGAGTGGAGACACTTACTGGAAGGTTCCAAACACCCTATACTGGTGATTACAGACCACAAGAACTTCTCCTACATAGCCGAGGCCAGACGTCTGTCTTCTCGCCAGGCTAGGTGGTCCTTATTTCTGTCTCGCTTCCAGTATACCATAACATACAGACCTGGATACAGCAACAATAAGGCAGATGCTATATGCAGGCAACACGAACCACTGGAGGTTGCCCCCTCCCCTCCAGAACCCATAGTCTCTTCCGCCAACATTATTGCAGCAACGCACTTGGTTATCTCTACCCTCTTTTTAAAAAAGGTGAAGAGATATCAAAACCAAGCACCACCTGAAACACTTACAGTTTTATTTTTTGTACAGGGAAGGAACAGGAGAAAAGTCATGACATTGTTTCATAGGTCCAAAACAGTGGGACACCCAGGCATCACAAAAAACTTATGATAACATAACAAGACAGTTCTGGTGGCCTTCTGTTAGGAGGGACATCAAAGCGTACGTTATGGCTTATCAAATTTGTACTCAGGCCAAGTCTCCCACAAGCAATCCACCTGGCCTTCTTATGCCAATTTCGGTGCCCAAGACGCCTTGGACTCACCTGTCCATAGATTTTATAGTGGACCTTCCCCCCTCCGAGGGTCCCACGGTCATTTTGATGGTGACCAATAGGTTCTCTAAGATGGCTCACTTTGTTCCACTGAAGAAGCTTCCTTCTTCAGCAGAGGTCTTCGCAAAAGAGGTATTCCGGCTTCATGGCATACCCATGGATATTGTTTCTGACAGGAGCCCTCAGTTCATCTCACGATTCTGGATGGGTTTCTGTACTGAAGTGGGGATATCCCTGTCCTTTTCCTCATCCTATCACCCACAGTCTAACGGGGCTGCTGAAAGCGGTATTCAGGGTCTCTTAGGCGCCTGTCCGGGCCGACTCTAGCAAGGAGTACGAGGTGCAATCCCTTCTCGACTCCCGCTTCTTCAGGGGCGCCTTGCAGTACCTGGTTCACTGGAAGGGTTACAGCCCGGAAGAGCATTCCTGGGTTTCTGCCTTTGATTTGATCGTCCCTCGTCTTGTTCGGGCCTACCATGCTCGTTTTCCCTTGAAGCCCACAGTTTCCTGCCCTCCTGGCTCTCGGCAACCTTGCTTACCTCATCACAGCGAGTGGCGTCATCTGGTCCCTGTCTCCAGACTGGCAGTGTGTCTGGTGCTGCACGCTCTAGAGCAGCTTCCTTATATGTGTGCTGAACCTGGTCATGTGACCCGACACATAGTGATGACCTCAGAGATAACAAGGGAGGGAAGTACCAGGAAGTCAGATTCACAAAGATAAACGCACTCTCGGGAACCAGGAACAGGAAACCACGACAGGGCAAGGAACTGGAGTGAATTAGGGATTTAAATATCCCTCTCTGGGCTCTGTTTGGTCAGAGGGTGACATCTGACCCCAGAACGTGCGCGTGCGTTGACGTTGTGTCGTCACGCCCACGTCAATATAACTTTGAGGGGCGGAGCTTGTGGTGTGCGCGACCACATGGTCAGCGCCATCTTTGATTTGGGCGCAACGCCCAGAAGAACCTCCAGACGACACAGGAGTGTCAGCGCACCTGGTATGATCGGGGAGCCAGAAACCGTAACTTTCAAGCTGGACAGAAAGTCCTACTCCTAAAACCCGCCCGACAGGATAGGCTACACCCTGCCTGGCAGGGCCCATGCTCTGGGGAAGGAATCCGAAGCATGTTACATGTTAATATGTTGAAGCCCTACCACGAGCAGATGGATAACGTAGCGGCTATCTGTGCTTCTGTCTCGGATGATTTTGACACTCTTCCCCTGCTGGACGTCCTAGAAAATGGAGTTCAGGCAGGGTCCATCGATGAAGTCCAACTAGAGGACCAGCTCACCAGTGAAGAATGCAGGAAAGCTCAAAAGATGCTGTCCGCAAAGCAAGCCACCTTCTCCAATCTGCCAGGGTTCACCCCTCTGGCCAGCCACAGAGTAGAAACACCCAAACAACAACTGCTAAGGCAAACTCTGTACCGAATCCCAAAGGCGGTTCAGGACAGTATGAGGCAGGAGATCTAAGAGATGCTCCGATTGGGGGTAATAGAAATGTTCACCAATCCCTGGGTCTCCCCTGTAGTTCTCATCCCAAAGCGAGATGGGACAACCAGGTTTTCTGTAGACTACCGGAGGCTTAATGAAAAGACAATCTTGGACGTTTACCGATGCCCTGCATAGATGAGCTATTGAACCGGATGGCTCGAGGTCAATATCTCACCACCATTGACCTATGTAAGGGGTACTGGCAAATCCCCTTAGCACCAGACACTATCCCAAAGTCATCATTCATCACTCCCTTTGGTCTATACCAATTTAAGGTAATGCCGTTCGGAATGAAGAAAATGAAAGATAGGCTTTTGGATGGCCTCCAGGATTACGCTTGCACATACCTAGACGACATCGCCATATTTAGCGACACTTGGGAAGAGCACATAGTACATTTAGGGGCCGTGCTGGATAAAATCCGAGAGGCAGGGTTAACTTTGAATCCCAGTAAGTGCCACATCAGAATGGCCGAAGTTCCGTACCTCGGACACCAAGTAGGTTGTGGGAAACAAAAGCCTGAACCAGGCAAGATTGAGGCTGTAGCCAATTGGCCCCTTCCCCGCACTAAGACACAAGTAATGGCCTTTATCGGGACTGCTGGTTATTACAGAAAATTTGTCCCAAATTATAGCGCCCTTCACCGACCTGAACCAAAAAAACTTACCTCGCCAAGTAAACTGGACCCTGGAGTGTGAGCAAGCTTTTCAGGAACTTAAAAAAGCCCTTGTAAAAGCATCCGTCATTGCAGCTCCTAATCCAAATAAACATTTTCTCATCCACACAGACACCTCCATGTTTGGATTGGGAGCAGTGCTGAGCCAGGTCAGGAACGATGGCGGAGAACATCCCATAGCTTACCTCAGCAGAAAGTTACTACCCAGGGAGGTGAGTTAGGCTGCCATTGAAAAGGAGTGTCCTGCGGTTGTGTGGGCCATTAAAAAGCTTCAGCCAGGGGTGGCATGGTTTGGCCTTCGACTAAGATGGCAGCATAATCCTACAGCTCCTGTCCATCCGCACAGTATCTCGCACTTGCCTGCAGCATCGAGACCAACACACAGCCTCTACCATGACCAGCACAGTTCCTGGAGCGAACCAGCCCAGAAAAAATAAAGAGTGGAGCGGGGTGAAAACCCGATCTCTGTCTCAAACATGTTTGTGGCCTTGTGGACGAACCCATCCTCCCAAGATGGCCACCACCCGAGTCCACGTGGCTCCCTCTCTCCGTTCTCTGCCACTGGTGATGGAACACCCATAGGAGACACAGCACAAATCCTGCGTCAACTCACAGAGGTGAAATCCTACCTAGCGAGGGAAATAGCCAGAACCTCCCACGAAGTCAAAGCTGAGATTCAAGCCTTGGCAGTGCGCACATCTGAACTGGAGCAGCGAGTCCATGGCACAACAGCTGCATGCCTTGGAGATGTTAGAGGAGGACGTATGAAATCACTCCAGACTATACAACATACACATAAGAGGCCTTCCAGAAAACCCGACAGAAGTCCCACCCCCACAGCGCATGGAGGAATTTTTCAAACACTTGATCCCTGGCATACCAGAAGAAAGATGGGCGATTGATCGTGCCCACCGGGCTCTGCGAGCCAGGAGAGCAGAAAGGTCCGTGGCCAGAGATGTCATAATTCGTTTCCACCACTATTGCACCAAGGACGCTATTGTCAAATATTGCATAGACAATGTGTTACAATACCAGGACACCAAGCTGGGAATGTACCAAGACCTCGGACCCGCTACCCTACAACGACGTAAGGAGTGGAGACTGGCCGCGGAACTCTTCCGGAGCCACGAAATACGATACACTTGGGGACACCCCTTCAAATTGGTGGCATTCAAGGCTGGAAGGACTCAAACCCTTACACCGGGAGCCCACCCAGTCCCCTTCTTCAGAGGACTCAACGCCGACGTGCCGCCTGACCCTGCCAAACCACTTGAGACCAAAGCTGATACCCATCGCACGAGAATGGCAGGAGATCGGGGTCATATCGGACGGTACGACTTGAGAGAGACGCTGATGGACATGCACCTTATTCGTTATGGGGAACCTTCCCTCTTATAAATGTCCTCAAAGTACAAAGTGGGTTATTATGTGGCTGCACCCTCAGATCGCGGGGGTTTTTGGCAAGTTGTGGCAGAATTACAGGTTCCTACCTACACGACGAGGACGGGCTCCCAGCCTGGGAAGGAGGGGTGCCCACAGCGGTGAGGGGCCTAAACGGAGAAAGGTGGGCCAGCCCGCCCGGTCCGGAGCATTTACCTCACCACAAATAGAGCAGTTGCCCCAGAGTTAAGTCACCAACTCTTTGCTGGGCCGCGAGAACAATTACACGGGGACAAATTTCATGTAGCTCTTAGCTGGTTCAAATCTAAAAATGACCATGTTGTCTAAGGGCTGTAGTGGCTTGCACCCCTAGGCTGCTCTGGCGATCTGTAAGACCAGACTTCATTTTGTAAATATATTAAGTTACAGTTATGTTATTATTTCAAATTGTTTGTATGATGTATTTGCGACACTTCTACACCAGGACGGCTCTCTCATGGGGCGCAGGCCCTGAGCAACAACAGGGATTGTCACCTACCCAGTTGGGGACTGAGGGGACATGGCTTAGAGACTGGGGAGCCCACAGCACATGGCAACAGCCACCCTCTGACAGCACAGTATGGCTCTAAAGGTACTCTCACTTAATGTAAAGGGACTGAACACGCCCTCCAAACGTAAACTTCTATTGAGGGAGCTGAAGGCTAAGAAAGCTGACATCGCCCTAATACAGGTCAATCTCCGTTGGACTGGCAGATAGACAGTACACAAGGATGCACGAGGCCAGAGCACTACGCAAACGCGCAGGGTTTGCCATCCTCCTGCATAAACACTGCCCCTTTTAGGTGATGGGAACACAGGTAGATCCGGAGGGCAGATATGTAACCATTACAGGCACAATAAATACAACCAAACATCACATACTCAACGTTTACGCACCTAATGAACTGGACCCACGGTTCTGGGACACCCTCACTACATTGGCCCACACTTGGGAAGGGGGGTGGTGATGGTAGGAGGGGAACTTCAATGCAGTGGAGTGTCCGGCAGTTGACAGAAGCACAAAAAGGGGAGTGCTGCGGTCACAAGGGAGGGGGCTTTCTTGGGGCACACAGGTCTACTTGATGCGTGGCGACAACAGCACCCGGACACAAGGATAGATAGCATTTTACTTAACGGACCAGGAATGGCCAAGATCGTACACTCTGAAATTAACAACATCACTTGGTCAGACCATGTGGACATCGTGATTACCCTCGACGGGCTAAAGTACGCCTATAATTGGACTTGGAAACTAAACAGAAGTCTGTTAGAGGATGAAGGCATCACCCAATTTGTGAACACGACCCTCAAAGAATTCTTCGAACATAATAGTACACCCGACGTAAACCCCACCACCATATGGGCGGCACATAAGACGGTCATACGGGGACACATTATTAAAGCAGCCACGCATAAAGAAACAACAAACAACCACCCGATTACTGGAACTACAGACGGCCCTTAAAAAAGCGGAGCTCCAGCATAAGGCAAACCACACAGGACCGTAATTAACTGAACTTAACACTCTCAGACCCTCCCTAAAATAAATCTTGCTAGGGGCGTGGCCTGGTCCATCTTATGGTCTAGATGCACATTTTATGAGAAGTCCAACAAAATGGACACACTGCTGGCAAGGTCCCTACAACCAAGACAAGGGTTCCAACACATCACTAAGATTCTCACACAGACGGGGGACACGGCAGAAACCCCAGATGACATTAACAAAGTCTTTACACATTACTATTCTAAACTCTACAACCACTCCCCACTTGACGATGGGCTTAACCCAGCATACGCAGTGGACCTCCTTCTTTGCAGACACGGACCTGCCAAGGGTGACAGGGGAAGACACAGAGGCACTGACAGCCACCATAACACCTCTAGAGGTGGAGGCAGCCATTGAGACACTTAAGGGAAATAAAGCCCCGGGACCAGATGGATATAGCGCGGGATATTACAAAAAGTTCAAGGACACCCTAATACCACATCTCACCAACTTATATAATCACTTTATGAAAGGAGGGACCCTGGACTCGGAGATGGCGCTCGCAAACATAGTGCTCATACTCAAACCCGACAAGGACACCGCACAGGCAGGTAACTATAGACCGATATCCTTGATCAACACAGACCTGAAACTGTACGCACACATATTAGCCTCTAAACTGACGCCGCTTCTAAAGTGACTCATACACCTTGACCAGGGGGGCTTTATGCCCGAATAGGCAACTATATGAGAACACAAGAAGGAACACAGTCTTAACATGGTACATGGGAGTATCAGGAAAGCCTTCTCTGGCACTATCACTGGACGCCGAGAAGGTCTTTCGACAGAGTGAAGTGGCCGTATCTGTTCGGCCTCCTTACAACATGGGGCTTCCCGGAGACATACTTCACAGCGATACGTGCCCTATACTCAAACTTAAGAGCACAGAATATCATCTCGGGCGCAATATCATTCCCCTTACACAACGGCACAAGACAGGGATGTCCACTGTCTCCCCTGTTGTTTGCACCATCACTGGAGCCGCTGCTCCAGGCGATACGGATAAACCCACAAATATGAGGGGTGACACTGGCCGGCAAGCAGTTCAAGGTCTCCGCATACGCGGATGATATCCTCCTGACACTCACAGACCCAATACAGTCACTGACACATCTGACAGAGCTCCTAGACCAGTATGGCAGAGTTAATATGACCAAATCCATGGCACTACCGTTTCACTTCTCGGCTGCAAACACGGCACTGATCTACACCACATTTAACCTGCACATATACAGAGATACGCTACGACCACACGCAGATATACCGACACAACTACTAACCGCTGATTAATGCCCTGATCCAAGATCTGGAGCGATGGACAGACAAACCAATCTCATGGATTGGGAGACTGCATACTGTTAAAATTATCATATTGCCCCGGCTCCTGGGAATCTAGCACACTTACAGCATACCATTGACACTTTTATTTGGCAGATAAAATGGCCCAGGATAGCATGAGCTCTGCTATATCGCCACAAGAACAGGGGAGGACTGGGGTTACCATATTTATACTATCTTGCAGCGCAACGGGCACAAATAGTAAACTCGCCCCCAGAACAAAAATGTTGGGTAGACATTGAATCGCTACTGACCGGGGTGGGTATGCCCCTATTTTTTATATGGGTACCAAAAACCAGCAGGACATTCCTTGATACAGCATGCCCGGCAATACTCAACTTTGTCAGGATATGGGACCTGACCGCATCCAAATACCACCTTAGCAAACTACCTTCCCCTATGACCCCAGTCCTCAGGAACAAAGCGTTCCCCACGGGACTAAATGCACATGATTTTAAGGGGATAGAAGACATAGGGTTCCAGAGGTACGTCCACCTGTACGTGGACAACAAGATTGTCACTTATGACCAATTAAAGGAACTAGTCACCCTTCGGACAAAGGACTACTTCCAATATCTCCAGGTGCGCGACTTTGCCGCCTGCCGAGAGGTTCATACAGTGATTACAACCGAGAGGTTCATACAGTGACCACAACCCCTCTGACATTCTTTGAGAAGATGTGCTTCCAAGAAAGGGCACAGCAGGGCCTGATTTCACTGTTGTATGGCCACATTAGTGCAGAGTCCAACAAGTGGGGAGTGCTGTGCTACACCGACCAATGGAAGGCTGACCTGGGGAAACAACTGTAGGGCGTGGAGTGGGAGGACATCTGGGAGGTGAGCGCATGATCCTCCATTTGTGTCACCCTCCAGGAACAAGCCTATAAGACCCTCCTTAGGTGGTACACCACTCTGGTCAAACAATATCATATGAAGATCAGCCCCACGGACACATGCTGGAGGACATGTGGGGAGAGAGGGAGTTACATTCACATATGGAGGCAATGCCCCAAAGTGAAGGAATACTGGGTGAAGGTGGTCGGCTGAGGTAGGCTGAGCACCCAGATACTACAGAGGTCCCTCACACTCGACCCCTGGGCCTGCCTCCTTTCCAGACGTACCGAGGGTTTACCCAGACACGAACAGAAACTACTTAACATGGTATACCTAACGACCAGATGAGCCTTAGCCCAGAAATGGTTGAGCCTGGAGTTGACCCCGCTGTCTATGGTTATAGCCAAAATAAAAGATAACTATCTCATGGACAAACTGAGGCACCAATTTGTAGTCTGAGAGGGTAGGTAGGAGAGAGAACGAGGACAAATAGGGCAACACACAGAAGGGGGGGGGGCCCGGAAGCCGCGGGGTGGCAGAGTGGGGTGTGCACTAGGAGAGCTGTAGGGGGTGAAGCAGGAGTTGCCGGCCCTCAGCAGCAGAGTTCTTGGACTTCGACCAGGGGAGGCCACATGCTCCGTTGCCCGGGGTCCCCTGGGGGAATCCGTCCGGGGTCACGGCTCACGCCCACAAAGGAGCCCCGGTGGGAGGACGCTGGGGGGGGGGAGTGGTGAGGGGGTGGGGGGGTACAGGAGTCCCGGAACGATGGAGGGGAGTCTGGAAGGAGGGAACACGACCACCCACAACTAAGATGACTCTCAGTAATACAGTACAGGATTTTTATCAATCCAAGTTTCCATGTTGTTATGTTTTTATGTTTATTTCTCCGGTTGCTATCCTCTTGGTGACCCATATGTTATATGGGACCAAAAGGTAAAACTCTGTTGGAATGCAAGCCAAATGCTCCCTGCACTAAGAAATTGTCTTATTCCTTTCTGTAAACGCATGATACAAATACGGTGATCTGGCTTCTGCGCAAGCCACGTAGCCCCAAGATACCGCATACTTAGTACTAAACACAAAAGATGTAAAAAAAAAAAAGAAAAGGTAAAAGCCTGATAAAATGCAAACAAGGAAGATACCAATATATGAATGGTTACATGTTCTAACTAACATATTCTTCCTTTCTGTAATTCATATGACACTAGTGTTATGAAATGGCTTTTGCATAAGCCTATACTGTCACACCACTGTATTCCTAACAGTACAAAAATAAGAATAAAAAAAAAAAAGCTTTAGCCATACATTTATGGACAACAATTACCCTACTCACGGATCACAACCTGTTGCTATGGCTTAACCGTGTCGCTGGGGACAACGCCAGGCTATTATGTTGGAGCCTGGCCTTACAGCCATAGGACTTTACCATTATTGACCCAGGAAGCAAAATGGGAACACCGACGGGTTATCACGACAAACAGAACTGGAGAAGTGATCCGTGAGTACTCCCCTGGACACTCCCAAGCCGATACGTGAGGTTAAGACTGTGTATGCCGGCTTGTGTTCAAGGGGGAGCTGTGTGGCGGAACTTACCGTTCCATTGGACTATTTCTTCTTTACATACGTTCGGGAGTTATTGTACCCGAACCTTCTTTATTCGACTCCCGAACGAGGACCACCCCTGTACCTCATTAAAACCTTAACACCAGTTAAACTTAGTGCGAAACCACAAAGGAAATAACTAATGAGTGCTTCCAATGGGTGGCCACCATTTCATGTCACCAAACGCACATGGTCGACAAAAAGGATGGCGGCCATTTTGTCTCCCGAACACAGCTAGCGGTACTTGATTGTCGAGTGCCTGGAACTCTTCTCGGCTATGCACTCACATGAACCCCGGCATAGATTGTATCGCTGCCAGTCCCACTTCCTGACCAGCTATTCAAACGACGTTTGGGAGATAGGAACTAGCGACTGGAGGGAGCATTCGCTCCCTGAAACCAAGGAAATATCTCATATGATGTTCACACAGGAACCCCCAAGCAGAGAGTTGTACCAATTTCCCGGGAACTATTTTGGGCTTTCACCTCGTGGCTGGCTGGTCAGATCTTTACCCCAGTGGTGATTCTATTCTACCAAACGGATCTGAGTGCAATTACCCGCAGTATTGAGTTAGAAGGATATTTGGTGATATTTATAGTATAATTGCCCTTATATCCCTCTTCCTGATCCAATACCTTAAAATTTTCACTATTGAAAAAGTTAACTCTGTAAAACAGTTAAAGCTGAACTAAAAAAGTTAAAATGGAATTGTCACTTTCAGAGAAGTGACAGTTCCTTGCTTCTTGAGAACATAAGTAAGTAAAAAAAAAAAATCACCTCCACTGCACTTTGCTGTGCATTTTTCTGCCACATGATAGCTCAAGCAAACATGAGCCCACTTGGCATCTAACAGAAATGCCATACACACATGTGCTCACAGCATTTTCCCCAGCATTGGTGGATACATTAATGTGCTGTGCATGTAGAACTGCAATAGTTATTTATATATTTTGCTCAGCAAAGCATGTAAAAAACTAAATAATCTATAAAAAATTCTAAAATAATTTTAGCACAACCCGCAGCTAACATTTATGCAGCTTTAAAAACATTCAGGAAGTGACGGTTAATCTTTAACTGACAGACAGACTAGGTTCGGTAATAACGACATCAAAACAACTGCACTAGTGTTGTACCTTTTTTACTATGTATGATTTGCTTTTAAATTTTTTATGTGCAAAAAATATTGAGTAACGTATGCACCTAGGGTATTGAGTATTACATAAAGAAACAGAATACTAATCATTTAGATTTTTCTTTTGGGCCTGTTTAATAACATGTAAATACTGTTTTAAAGGACGGAGGCAATTGTACAAGTTCTAATCAAAACAAAACCTTGCATTTGCACTATATGTCTGTTCAGGCGTAATTCATCTCTTTCATATTAATTCCACCAACACTTATGATATATAATTTTGTTCAGGAGAAACAGGGCATTAATTTCACATATAATATTCATATATGAAACATAATTTAATATGAATAAAATCTAAAATAATTTAAGAAATTAAGGAATTTTGTTAAATTGCAAGTGTCAGGGTCCCGCGGGCGGCTGCGAGGGGAGGTTGCAGTCCGCTCGCGGCACTCACCCTCCAGCCGTCCGCGGTCCCTTTCCTGGCGTGCGCTCGGTAGGCGGCATCATCCCAGCCACGGATGCCGCCCGCGTCTTCCTCTGTGTCCCCCAGCGGCAGCATGCATGACGCTGCACGCTGGGAGACCGCCCATTTTAACAAACGCCGGGGTCAGTCACCTGACCCGGCGTTAACGGCACAGTGCCTCAATCACAGTGGGAGGTTTAGATATCTCCCACGTGTGATTGTTAATTCTGATTGGAAATTATCCAATCAGAATTAACCTATGGATTTAAATACTTACCTTTCCTGTTCCTCTCCTCCCTGTTGTGGTCTTTACTTGCTAGTATTACTACTGAACTTGTGTTTCTGGTTACGTACTCTCTGGCTTGTTTATCCGACTTTGTGACTTTCTCCTACCCTTTGACCTCGGCTTGTCTATAGTTATTCTGTCTTCTGGTTCCCCTTTACTCGGCTTGTTTCCTGACTATTCTTTGTGTGCTTAGCCCGGCCACTCTAAGGTCCGGTACTGCACTTTGTGTGTGTGTGTGTTGGCGTGTTTGGTTCCCCGAATCGTGACATTACAACAGGGCCATAATGTAACCTGCTGACATTCCACGGCTCCTAGTTAATCAGGAGGCTAGAATGGATGGTTTAGACCACCGTATGGATCAGTTTGCCCAAGCTTTACAAACCTTGTATTGCACACTTGCAACCTGCCGTTCAGGAGGCTGCTGCTGCTGTGCCCGAACCCATTCCCACTCCGGTACCCGTTCCTGCTCATGTTATTCATATGACGCCGCCACAGCGCTACAGCGGTGACCCAGCATTGTGTCATGGTTTCCTCAACCAAATTGATATCCATTTGGTGATGAATCCATGTTCCTATCCCACTGACAGATCCAAAATTGCCTTTTTGATAAACCACTTGTCTGGGAAAGCTTTAGCATGGGCTAACCCCATGTGGGAGAATACGTCTCCTATGTCCTTTGCAGATTTCTTGACAGCTTTCAAACGTACGTTTGATCAACCCGGTAGGGTTGCCTCTGCTGGCAAAGCTCTGCTTAGGGTCCGACAGGGTAACAGATCTGTAGCGGATTATACTATCGAATTCCGCACTCTAGCAGCTGAAGTGGTTTGGAATAATGACGCCCTCGTAACAGCCTTTCAGGAGGGTTTGGCTGCCTACATACTGGATGAAATAGCATCCAGGGAATTGCCTGTTCTTCTGGATGATGTTATAGATTATATCATTCTTATTGATAACCGTATTAGAGAGAGGCGTAGTCAAAGACGGATGGATACACGGGCGTTACCTGCTCTACCCTCTACTGCATTACTAGCACTACCCACTCCTAGGCAACCATCCCCCGAACCCATGCAATTGGGTGCTACGGGGCTAACTGAAGCTGAAAGAGCATATCGTAGAAGGGAAGGGTTATGCCTTTATTGTGGAAAGAGGGGGCACCACTGTAATGCCTGCCCTAAGTTACAGGGAAACTACAGCACCTAAGGCCTAGAGAGGGGTCGGCCTCGGGTGTTATGACTTTGTCCCCTCATGTGTCCATCTCCAGACCGTTTATTACGGTTTCTCTTTTGGTCAATAAAACCACTATAACAACCAAAGCCTTGATCGATTCAGGTACGGCAGACAACCTTATGGATGAGAACTTTGCTAAAACCGCAGCCTTGACTTTGATCCAAAAGGCCACACCCTTGGCCGTTGAGGCCATAGATAGTAGACCACTTGAGAAACCTCTGGTGACCCATGAGACCCAAGAAATAGTGATGTCTGTGGGTGTTTTGCACAAGGAAAGGTTAACCTTCCAAATAATTGACTTCCCTACTGCTTCCATCGTTCTGGGTTTTCCCTGGTTAGTGAAACACAACCCTGTACTCAGTTGGGGTTGTTTAGATATACTCTCCTGGGGGGAATCTTGTCAACGAGATTGTATGGCTCATGTACGTCCTGTTTGTTTACTCAACGTGCCCACGGCTAAACCACTTTCTGTTTCTGTACCTTCTGTATATGCAGACCTTGCATTGGTTTTTGAAAAAAGGGAGACAGATAAGCTACCTCCGCATCATGACTATGACTGTGCCATAAACCTGTTACCGGGTACTATGCCCCCTAGGAGTAAGGTCTACCCTCTTTCTGAGAAAGAAAACCAGGTCATGGAGGAGTACATACGGGACTCCTTAAGGAAAGGTTTTATTAGAAGGTCCTCCTCTCCTGCTGGTGCTGGTTTCTTTTTTGTGGCAAAGAAGGAGGGCGATTTGAGGCCATGTATAGACTATAGGACTCTGAACAATATAACGATTAAAAACGCCTACCCTATCCCCCTCATCACTGAGTTGTTTGATCGTGTTAAAGGTTCTAAGTACTTTACTAAATTAGACCTCAGGGGGGCTTATAACCTTATCCGTATAAAGGAGAATGATGAGTGGAAGACAGCGTTCAATACGCGTAGTGGGCATTACGAATACCTGGTCATGCCTTTTGGACTGTGTAATGCTCCTGCTGTGTTTCAGGATCTCATAAATGATGTCCTTAGGGATCTATTGCATGTCTGTGCCGTGGTGTACCTTGACGACATACTAGTATATTCTCCTGATTTGAAGTCACATCATAATCATGTTAGGATGGTGCTTAAAAAGTTATTACAGAACGGACTTTATTGTAAGTTAGAAAAATGTTTGTTCAATCAGACCTCTGTGCAATTCCTGGGATATATAATTACTGAACAGGGCTTTAGTATGGATCCTGCTAAATTGGAAGCTATACTGTCCTGGCCACTTCCCCAAGGGCTTAAGGCTATCCAGCGTTTTATAGGTTTTGCTAACTATTATAGGAATTTTATAAAAAACTTTTCTCCACTTATCTCCCCTATCACGAAGCTGACTAAAAAAGGTCTACACCCTAGGGTTTGGACTCCTGAAGCCCTTAAGGCCCTCGAAACTCTCAAGAAAGCATTTGCCTCTGCTCCAGTACTACACCACCCTAATCCTTCCCTTTGTTATGGAAGTAGACGCTTCTGAATCGGGGGTGGGAGCAGTACTGTCACAGAGGTTATCGTATGACGAACCCCTCCATCCCTGTTGTTTCTTTTCAAAAAGATTGTCTGATCCAGAAAAGAATTACGATGTTGGGAACAGGGAACTATTAGCTATTGTGTTAGCTTTTAAGGAATGGAGGTACTTATTAGAGGGTTCTAGACACAAAATTATGGTTATAACAGATCATAAGAACCTCTCCTATATAGCTGATGTTAGAAGGTTGTCCGCCCGACAGGCTAGATGGTCTCTATTCCTTTCGTGCTTCCAATACATTATTACCTATAGACCTGGTTGCCGTCATGCCAAAGCTGACGCTATCTCTCGACAGTATGAACCTTTAGAATTTGTTAACCCGACTCCTGAACCTATTGTACCTGCGTCTCAGATAATAGCTGCTACCCGTTTGGTTGTTTCGTCTCCTTTCCTTGAGAATATTAAGACATACCAAACCCAAGCACCCCCTGAGACGCCTGTTGGTAAACTATACGTGAAAGTAAATGACAGAAAAAAGTTGTTAACTTTATTTCACACCGCCAAAACTGCTGGTCATCCGGGGGTTACCAAGACTTATAAGAGCCTCCTTCAACAGTTCTGGTGGCCTTCACTCAAGCGAGACGTAGTGGACTTTGTTCAGGCTTGTGGGGACTGTACGCAGTGTAAGTCTCCTAATATGAGACCCCAGGGTCTACTGATGCCTCTATCTGTACCCAAGAAACCATGGACCCACTTGTCCATGGATTTTATTGTAGACCTTCCTCCTTCTGATGGTCAGACGGTGATATTGACTGTGACGGATAGGTTCTCTAAAATGGCACACTTTATTCCGCTTAAGAAACTGCCTTCTGCGATTCAGCTTGCTCAGGTGTTTGCCAAGGAAGTGTTCCGCTTGCATGGGGTACCTCAGGATATCGTTTCTGACAGGGGCCCTCAATTTGTCTCTCGGTTTTGGAGGGGCTTTTGTGCTGAGATGGGGGTCTCCTTGTCGTTCACTTCCTCCTATCACCCGCAATCTAATGGTGCAGCCGAACGTGCTAATCAGTCTGTGGAATTGTATTTGCGCTGCTTCACTAATGCGCACCAGGACGACTGGTCTCGCCTTCTTCCGTCTTCCGTGGGCTGAATTTGCCAGGAATACGGTGTATCATTCGTCTACTGGCTTAAGTCCTTTTGAGGTTGCTTATGGGTTTCGGCCTTCTGTCCTTCCCGGTGCGTTCTCTGACAAGGGAATGCCCGCCTTGGACCAGCACCTCGCCTCTTTGCGGAAGACGTGGGATCAGGTCCATATTGAGCTGTCTCGTTCAGCAGCTGCTCAGAAGAAGTTCGCTGATCGCCGTAGGGGTGCAGCCCCTTCTTATGCTCCGGGTGATAGGGTGTGATTGTCCTCCAGGAACCTCCCTCTCAGGGTTCCCTCGATGAAGTTTGCTCCCAGGTTTCTTGGTCCCTACAAAGTGTTACGTAGGATTAACCCCGTTTCCTACTCCCTGGACTTGCCTCCTTCCATGCGTATTCCGCACATGTTTCACGTTTCGCTTTTGAAACCCTTACTGTGTAACCGGTTCTCTCGTCCCCTCGGAGGGCCCGTTTCCCCTCGCACTGTCTCTAGTGACGTGTACAAAGTGGCTGCCCTTCTCGACTCTCGTGTTTCTAGGGGTCGGCTGCAATACCTGGTGGATTGGAAGGGTTACGGCACTGAGGAGCGGTCTTGGGTTTCGACCTCTGATTTGCACGCCCCCTCTTTGGTCCGCTCCTTTCATGCCCGATTTCCTTTGAAGCCTTCTGCTTCCTGCCCTCCGGGCGGTCTTTGAGGGGGGGGTACTGTCAGGGTCCCACGGGCGGCTGCGAGGGGAGGTTGCAGTCCGCTCGCGGCACTCACCCTCCAACCGTCCGCGGTCCCCTTCCTGGCGTGCGCTCGGCGGGCGGCATCATCCCAGCCACGGAGGCCGCCCGCGTCTTCCTCTGTGTCCCCCAGCGGCAGCATGCATGACGCTGCACGCTGGGAGACCGCCCATTTTAACAAACGCCGGGGTCAGTCACCTGACCCGGCGTTACAGGCACAGTGCCTCAATCACAGTGGGAGGTTTACATATCTCCCACGTGTGATTGTTAATTCTGATTGGAAATTATCCAATCAGAATTAACCTATGGATTTAAATACTTACCTTTCCTGTTCCTCTCCGCCCTGTTGTGGTCTTTACTTGCTAGTATTACTACTGAACTTGTGTTTCTGGTTACGTACTCTCTGGCTTGTTTATCCGACTTTGTGACTTTCTCCTACCCTTTGACCTCGGCTTGTCTATCGTTATTCTGTCTTCTGGTTCCCCTTTACTCGGCTTGTTTCCTGACTATTCTTTGTGTGCTTAGCCCGGCCACTCTAAGGTCCGGTACTGCACTTTGTGTGTGTGTGTGTTGGCGTGTTTGGTTCCCCGAATCGTGACAGCAAGTTCTGCATGTCATTTTAACTGTGGCTGTCATAATTCTGTTAGCTTTTAATGCAATCAAATACACACAAGTACAACAGTACACCCCCTCACCCCATGTACAGGTTTTTAGAGGTTTTAGAGAGTTACAGGGTTAAATACAGTTTTTACACACTATAATTTGCCAGATTGATTTGTTGTTGCATTTGAGACCATATGGCAGCCCAGTTTATAGACAACCCAGGTTATTAAAAAAGGAGCTTATCCAGTGCTTTTTTGTTTTTTTAATTTGTATTTTATTTGCATATGCATGTAAATTATACATTGTTACCATTATATGGGTAGCAGTGACCATGGGGACCCCTGCGACCGGGTGTCCGCCGCCATGTGTTGCGGCCCTGGCCCGTGTGGCAAAGTGCCGGGGCTGCACGTTCAAAGGGCTCATCGGGTGGCCCATGCTGTTAGGGCCACCTGATAGAGATGAATTTCCAGGGGGCCCTGGTCAGCACTGTGGCGCTTTAACAGCGCGACCGGGCCCCCTGTGATGACATCACAGCTGGGAGGAAGTGACTGCCCTGGTCACTCCTCCCAGCTATCAGTGAGAGCCCACGCTAGAGGAAGGAGAGGACTGACTCCCACCAGCCTGAGCCCAGGCAGTGGCGTACACACAATCCATGGGGCCCCGGTGCGTTATTGATCCATGGGCCCTCCCTTCCTCCTCCCCTTCGCTCCTCCCCAACAGACACATACACACATACATACACACACATACATACACATACATACACACACACATACAGACACACATACATACATAAAGACACACACACATAGACACATACAGACAAACAGAAACATACAGACAAACAGAAACATACAGACACATATACACAGACAGACACATACACACACAAAACACAAATACATACAACGACACATACAAACAGACACGCACAGACACATACAGACAGAAGGACACATAGACACACACATACATACACACAGACACACACACAAACATACATACAGACAGACATACACACAGACACATACAGACACAGAGACACACACTAGACACACAGACATACACACAGACAGGCACACATACAGACAGACAGACACACACACACAGGCACATACACACACACAGACACATACAGACAGACAAATACACACAGACACATACATACAGACACACACAGACACAAACACACACACACATACATACACACAGACACACACACACACAGGCACATACAGACAGACATACACACAGACACATACATACTTACATACAGACAGGCACACATACAGACACATACACACAGACACATACACACATACAGACACATATACACAGACACACATACAGACAGACACACATAAATGTGAAGAAAATAGGCTGTGTTCGGTATTTTTTCCTATGTTCGGGTTTTTCTGCAGTATTTTATGCATGTTGGATCTATTAGTTCGGTAGTTTAAAACTACCGAACACCGACCACCCTCCTGGCTCATTAACTTCAAAAGAACCATCTATTAAGCGCTCTCTGGGCGGCCACTGTTCGTATAGCCGAATGCCACGTGGAACAGAAAATGGCGGCAATCTTGTTGGCACGAAAGGAGGCAGCGGGACTTGGTCGTCGAGTGTCTGGAACTAAAATCGGACACGCGACCTCCCGAACCACCGCTGAAACTACCGAACGCCTGCTTCCTTTAGTTGCCGAACAGCCAGGAGAGCGCCATTCGGTAGTTTTGTTCATACGGACAAGGGGAGCAATCGCTCCTATAAGCCAGGAGGATCCATTCGGGACTTTTATTTGTTTTATGCCTTTTTCTGAATTGACCGACTGCACACGCTGAATTTGTGGAACTGTTTTGGGCAGGAGCCTCGTGTGTGGTCGGTAACCTGTGACTTCCATACTTTTTAAGAACCCCTGAACCGATCTGGGTGAAATTTGGATATGTTGGTCCCCCAGATCGGGATATGTAATTTGTGAGGATACCTTGTGTGGAAAGGGGTGTTCTAACTTTTGGGAAAATTGTGTGCCCTCTGCCTGGAGATAATTGGGTTATTCCTTAACTTATCTCAATATCTCCCAGGCAGAGAGAGGGCGGGGTTACTGTAAATCTGTGTGTTGATTGGTTATTGCCTTTGTTTACTGTGGGAGGTTCTCTTGCATGAGGATTTCTCATAAAAGCCAGTGTGGCATCAATAAAACATTATTCCTGTTGTACCCTCATGAAGTCTAGGCTCATGCTTGGGGAATATTCTACTGGCTGGGGAGAAACGTCTTGGAAGCTGCATTCATCTACACTATTCCTCTACCTCCTAATTGCAGTTATAATCACTTATGCTCAGCTATTGGGAAAGGAATAGAAGGCCGCAGTACCATAATCACTGCAGGTCTTAACAATAGATAGAAATAAACACACACATATCCAAAATATTTTAGTCACCCTCCTGTTTCCTACCTTTTAGATGCAGGAGGGTGACATTCCCTGGGGTCCAGTGGTGGCTCAGGCTGGTGGGAGTCAGAGTTCCCACTCTAACTCCCTTTCCTTCCTTCTGCGTGGGCTCTGTGTGATTGCTGGGAGGAGTGACCGGGGCAGTCACTTCCTCCCAGCAGTGATGTCATCAGGGGGCCCGGTCGCGCAGTTAAAGTGCCCAGCGGTGACCGGGCTCTCTGAAAATCCATCTCCATCGGGTGGTCCTAACAGCATGGGCAACCCCTGCGACCCCTATATGTACGCCAGTGACTCCAGGGAAAGTCACCCTCCTGCACCTAAAAGGTAGGAAACAGGATGGTGACTTGAACATTTTGTATATGTGTGTTTTTGTTTGTATACATGTGGATGTTAATAGTTTTATCCTGAATTCTAGTTGTCACTACCTGCCCTGGAGTAATAATGTCCCTTTGGGACAATTTCGCAGAATTAAAAAGAACTGTACAGACGAGTTAGTCTGTCAACAACAAACAGAAATAATTAAACAACAATTTGAAGAAAAAAAACTATAGCAAACAACTATTAAGGAAATCGATACAAAGTTAAGAATTTGGAGAGAAAACAAATATTACAATCTCGGGACCAAAAAACGGTTGACAAGAATTTTACTCTTTCCCTTATTTTTAATCACAGTTCACAATCTGCAATCTTAAGAAAAATAATTCATAAAAAATTAATTTTTCACTTCAGGACCCCACTTTAGGCACAATTCTACCTCAAAAACCATATAAAACAGATAGTTTTTAGAGGAGCACTGTAACAGATCGCCTAGGACCGAATGGGTACCTCTGTTGACGAATGCTCCTAGTGCTTCCCGAGGGCTCCAAGCACTCCACTAGACACCATAAGCACTGCAGACCCCACAAACCGCTGCAGCTTGGTTGGGGTCTCGCCCTCTCCTACCCACCCTGGACCTACGACCAGGCTCCAGTGGATGAAGCTCTCTTTCCCCAGAGAGTGAAGCAGAAACAGCTCTTACAAGAGCTGGTGATTATTCAAGGGAGTATGATGAGCATAGCAATCCCTTGTAGCAGTTCCCCCAATAAGAGACAAGACTCTAGATTGAGAGTGAAGTAGAACAGAAGGTTTATTGCCACAGCCTGGAATATATACAGTTTTTCAGGCCAGAGGCACATCCCCTGGACCTGATGGAAAACAGGGACACAAGGAACATAAACCAATGGGAACAATAATTAGCCCTGTAACACTCCCACATCCAGTCAGCAATCCCTCCCCTCTGCCTGTGATATAATTAAGGTAGATAATGTACTAACTTAATTATACATAGGCAGAAGACACACATTTTTACCCAAAGTACAGAAACACCCCAAAACTCAAACATGTCCCCATAAATTATACATCCATGGATAGCCCTGATCTGGATGACCAACATATCCCAAAATCACCCAGATAAGAGCAGGGGTTTCAAAGTTAGCTGGAGGTCGGTCTATTTCCACGATTAAAATATATGCTGAATAGACGAACAGAACCGTTCGACATTTTGTTCTGCTACTGAATAGTCTTATCCTGGTTGTAATAGAAGCTTAATTCACCTAACCAATCAACGAATACACAATACAAAATCCAAGAAATGAAGGCGGAATATGAAATCCAGGGACAGAGGGTTCTGTCACAAGTGCCTTAAAACCCAATAAGTTACAGGGGCCATAATCACAGGGATGGAGGGTGGCAAACAGGTCCCTCCAAAAACTCATGGCAAACTCCCTTAACCCCTTAAGGACACATGACATGTGTGACATGTCATGATTCCCTTTTATTCCAGAAGTTTGATCCTTAAGGGGTTAAAAAGGGGAGTTTGCCACAAGCACCAACTATAAAACAAAAAATAGTACACACTTTTCAAGCCCCTGAGATAAAAAAAAATAATTTTTAAAATAACAATAAAGGTTTTTATAAATCACTGCAATATTTGCAAGATGACAGGGTCACCTTTTGGAAAAAATAATTAGTTTTAAATCATATAAAACCAATAGATCCTACAATATTGAAGACTGCATCACGTGTCATCCAAGCAGGTCATATATTTATTAGAATGTGAATGCGGTCTTCAATATGTGGGCCAAACTAAACGTATGCTAAAAATCAGACTAAGAGAACATACTTACAATATTAAAAGAAAGTTTGAAAACCACACTTTATCTAAACATTTTATGGAAGCTCATAATTGTGACCCAAAAACTCTTAAATTCTGTGGGATCCAACTAGTACAGACACCATGGAGAGGTGGTGATCTAAGTAAAAAATTAACCAGACAAGAAATGTTTTGGATCCACAGTTTGAAAACCTTAGTCTCATTTGGACTAAATGCAGAACTAGAATTAGTCAACATTCTCTAAATCTCCAATTTGGGATATTCAGATTTTTTTAAAGAAAAATTTCCAATCATTTTTTTCATTATTTCTTTTTTTTTTATTTCTTATTTTCTCTTCTTAATAAAACCTTTTTCTACAAAGCATTGTTAAATTATTTCCCCATGAATTCTCTCTCCAGCTTTCTGTCAACTAGGTTCAAATTTTATCCTTTTAAGATATATCAATACCCACCATAAAGTGTGATTATACAGGTGATACTCGAAAAAGTAGAATATCATGCAAAAGTTTATTTATTTCAGTAATGCAATGTAAAAGGGGAAACTAATATATGAAATAGACGCATTACATGCAAAGCAAAGCAAGATAGTTCAAGCTGTGATTTGTCATAAGTGCGATGAATATGGCTTACAGCTCGTGAAAACCCCAAATCCACAATCTCAGGAAATTAGAATATTACATGCAATCAATAAAACAAGGAGTGTACATAGAACAATATCGGACCTCTGAAAAGTATAAGCATGCATATGGACTCAGTACTTGGTTTGGGCGGCCTTCAGCTCTGCATTGTTCGGTCTCATGTCTCTCATCTTTCTCTTGGCAAGGCCCCATAGATTCTCTATGGGGTTCAGGTCAGGCGAGTTTGCTGGCCAATCAAGCACAGTAATCCCACGGTCATTGAACCAGGCTTTGGTGCTTTTGGCAGTGTGGGCAGGTGCCAAGTCCTGCTGGAAAATGAAGTCAGCATCCCCATAAAGCTTGTCTGCGGAAGGAAGCATGAAGTGCTCCAAAATCTCATGGTAGATGGCTGTGTTGACCCTGGACTTAATGAAGCACAGTGGACCAACACCAGCAGATGACATGGCTCCCCAAATCAACACAGACTGTGGAAACTTCACACCGGACTTCAAGCATCTTGCAGTGTGTGCCTCTCCATTCTTCCTCCACACTTTGGGTCCTTGGTTTCCAAATGAGATGCAAAAGTTGCTCTCATCACAAAAGAGGGCTATGGACCACTGAGCAACAGGTCTGTTTTTCTTTAGCAAAGGTAAGACGCTTCTGATGTTGTTTGTTGTTCAGGAGCGGCTTGACAAGAGGAAAACGACATCTGAAGCCCATGTCCAGGATCCGTCTGTGCGTGGTGGCACTTGATGCACTGACTCCATCCTCAGTCCACTCCTTGTGAAAGTCCCCAACACTTTTGAATGGCCTTTTCCTGACAATCCTCTCCAGGCTGCGGTCATCCCTGCTGCTTGTGCACCTTTTTCTTCCACACTTTTCCCTTCCACATAACTTTCTATTAATGTGCTTTGATACAGCACTTTGGGAACATCCAACTTCCTTCGCAATTACCTTTTGAGTCTTTCCCTCCTTATGTAGGGTGTCAATGATGGTTTTCTGCACAACTGTCAGGTCAGTAGTCTTCCCCATGATTGTGATTCATACTGAACCAGACTGAGAGACCATTTAAAGGCTCAGAAACCCTCTGCATGTGTTATGGCTTAGCTGATTTCGAGTATCACCTGTACATTATCCAGGAATGGGGCGCTAAAAAAAACTGTATTCATTTTTTAAGAAGAGTTATTTTTAACGCTGTTCCAGTGTTTTATGGTGTGACTATATATATTAACCAACTTTGCCTTTCATTTTTTTGCCCTTCAATTTCAACCAAATATTGAGGGCATAATTTATCCCTCCCATTATCCGTTAGTCCAGGGCTCTATGTTATTTTTATTGTGGTCCACTAAACGCACCCCTTTTTACAGTGTAAGCATAATTATTCAGTCATTGATTTAATGAACTACCGACTAACAGTTCCAAGTAAGCTTTTTCTTAAGCAATAGTAGAGTTTACTGTTTACAGAATTCCTGATTATGATATCGCCGACATTGAAACAATGTATTTAGAATAGTTGAAAGCAGGGGCGTACCTGGAGTATTTGGCACCCGGGGTGGATCCTTTATTTGGCACCCCCCTTCCCCTCCAAACTTTGAAATGTAGAAAACAACTGCAATTTTTTTTTTATGTATTTGGCACTGAACACTGAAACAAACACAGACACACAAACATACAAACAGATACACAAACACACAAACAGATACACATACAGATACACAGACATACAGATACACATGTATAAGTGTGTGTTTTCATAGTGAATGCAGTGTGTTTGCGTAGTGGATGGAGTGCGTGCGCTTGTATAGTGTATGCAGTGTGTATAGTGAATGCAGCTTGTGTATATAGTGAATGCAGCTTGTGTGTATAATGTATGCAGTGTGTATAGTGTATGCAGTGTGTGTATAGTGTATAAAGTGTGCAGTGTGAATGAAGTGTGCAGTGTGTATGCAGTGTGTATAGTGTATGAAGTGTGCAGTGTGTGTATAGTGTATGAAGTGTGCATTGTGTATGATGTGTGCAGTGTGTGTATAGTGTGTGTATAGTGTATGCAGTGTGTGTTTAGTGTATGAAGTGTGCTGTGTGTGTAGTGTGTGCAGTTTGTGTGTAGTGTGTAGTGTATGCGGTGTGTGTGTAGTGTGCATAGTGTGTGCAGTGTGTATAGTGTATGCAGTGTATGCAGTGTGTAGTGTATGAAGTGTGCCGTGTGTGTCTAGTGTATGCAGTGTGTGTGTAGTATGTGCAGTGTGTGTATAGTGTATGCAGTGTGTGTATAGTGTGTGCAGTGTGTAGTGTATACAGTGTGTGTGTAGTATATGCAGTGTGCATATAGTGTATGCAGTGTGTGTATAGTGTATGCAGTGTGTGTGTAGTATATGCAGTGTGTGTATAGTGTATGCAGTGTGTGTGTAGTATATGCAGTGTGTGTATAGTGTATGCAGTGTGCAGTGTGTGTGTGTAGTGTGTGCAGTCTGTGTATAGTGTATGCAGTGTGTGTGTAGTGTATGCAGTGTGCAGTGTGTGTGTAATGTGTGCAGTGTGTGTATAGTGTATGCAGTGTATGTGTAGTATATGCAGTGTGTATATAGTGTATGCAGTGTGTGTGTAGTATATGCAGTGTTTGTATAGTGTATGCACTGTGTGTGTAGTATATGCAGTGTGTGTATAGTGTATGCAGTGTGTGTATAGTGTATGCAGTGTGTGTGTAGTATATGCAGTGTGTATATAGTGTATGCAGTGTGTGTATAGTGTATGCAGTGTGTGTATAGTGCAGTAAAGGCGAACCTATGGCACGCGTGCCACAGGTGGCACGCCGAGCCCCCTCTGTGGGCACGCGGCCATAGGTCGCCGGAGGGAGGGAGGGTGAGCGGGCGCAAAGCCGGAGTGACCGGCAGGAGGTGAGCGCATAGCGCACAGCGCTCCCTCCTGCCAGGCACTCTGTGTAGTGTGGCCGAGCGCACCGCGGTACAGGAACTTATGTTTCCTGTACCAGGGCGGACGGAAATGAAGTGCTCACAGAGAGAGCACTTCCTGTCCGCCGGGTACAGGAAACTGGGCTCCGCACTCGGCCATGCTACAAGGTAGGAGCTCAAGGAGGGGGGGAATGAAAACTAAGGGAGAGATGTGGGGGAAACTGAGGGAGAGATATGGGGGGAACTGAGGGAGAGATATAGGGGGGGAAACTGAGGGAGAGAGATGGGGGAAACTGAGGGAGAGATATGGGGAACTGAGGGAGAGATGGGGGAACTGGAGGAGAGATAAGTGGGGAAACTAAGGAGAGAGATGGGGGAACTGAGGAGAGATACATGGGGGAACTGAGGGAGAGATGGGGGGAACTGAGGGAGAGATGAGGGGACTGAGGGAGAGATGGGGGGAACTGAGGGAGAGATGGGGGGAACTGAGGGAGAGATGGGGGAAACTGAGGGAGAGATGGGGGACACTGAGGGGAGAGTTATGGGGAACTGGAGGGAGAGATGGGGGAAACTGAGGGAGAGATGGGGAAACTGAGGGGAGAGTGAGGGGAGAACTATGGGGGAAACCGAGGGAGAGATGGGGGAACTGAGGAGAGACAAGGGGGGGGAACTGAGGGGAGAGACATGGGGCAGAAACTGAGGGAGAGATGGGGAAAACTGAGGGGAGGAGATGGGGGAAACCGAGGGAGAGATGGGGGAAACTGAGGGGAGAGTTATGGGGGGAAACTGAGGGAGAGATGGGGGGGAACTGAGGGGGAGAGTTATGGGGGGAACTGAGGGAGAGATGGGGGGAAACTGAGGGGGAGAGTTATGGGGGGGAACTGAGGGAGAGATATTGGGGGGTGAAACTGAGGGAGGTATGGGGGGAGAAACCTGAGTGTGGGACAGGGGGAGAGGGGAGACGACATACACACAGCACCCCTGCCCTACACATATCACCCCACACAAAGACACCCACACATCACCCTACCCACACATCACATCACCCCACCCACACACACAAACACATCACCCCACACACACAAACACATACACTGTACCCCTCAATGCAGTGTGTGTACACTCAGCAGTCTGTCTGTCTGTGTGTGTACACTCAGCAGTCTGTCTGTGTGTGTACACTCAGCAGTCTGTCTGTGTGTGTACACTCAACAGTCTGTGTATGTGTGTGTGTACTCAGCAGTATGTGTGTGTGTGTGTACTCAGCAGTCTGTGTGTGTGTGTGTGTATTTAGCAGTCTGTGTGTGTGTGTGTACTCGGCAGTCTGTGTGTGTGTGTGTGTGTGTATTTAGCAGACTGTGTACTCAGCAGTCTGTGTGTGTATTCAGCAGTCTGCTAAATACAGACAGACTGCTAAGTACACAGACAGACTGCTAAGTACACACACAGAGATGTTAATTAGTTCGGACAACTGTATGAGTTGTTTTTTCTAAACTTAAACCTCAGTATTCAGGTTTAATTGCTGTTTTGGCACTTTGAGGGGAAAAAAATTGGCATGTATTACGGTTTGGGCACTCGGGCTCACAAAGGTTCGCCATCACTGGTATAGTGTATGCAGTGTGTGTCTAGTATATGCAGTGTGTGTATAGTTTATGCAGATGCAGTGTGTATGTTGTGTGGAATAAGTGCTGCCACTTACCTGCCCGTCCCGTCCTCCTCGACTGGTGGTCCGGTGGCAGTGAAGAGGGGCCCAGTACACTCCATGCTCGTTTCCCATCCAGCAGCAGCAGGGTCCTCTGTTCTCGCGATCCGCGAGAGCATTGCGCCAACGCTCTTGCGAATCGCGAGAACAGAGGACCTACTGCTGCTGGATGGGAAATCGTGTGGATAATTTCCTAAGCGGCCGGTCACTTTACATAAGACACAGGGGCGGCGAAATGCCCGGGTACCACTCACTAGGGAGGTGCCCGGGGCGGACCGCCCCTTAGTACTACACTGGTTGAAAGTACTATTATGCCCATACCTATTCTGCTTTGATCAAGAATGTATCTAATTATTATTGCAATAATCTCTTACTAAATGTATTTTTTAATTAGATGCATTTGTATATTGATTTTGAGATGTTGTATAATTTATATAATTTTATGATACACTAAACAGATAGATGTACTGTATTATTTAAATGGAATGATGGTTCACACATGAAAGGTTTTGCCATAGAAGGATGTATGTACCTTTAAGAAACTCTGACAGGCATCACAATCTTATAGGGTATATATACTATGAGACAAGGATCCTTCACTATCTTAAAAAAAGCATGTCAAGCACGGGCGAAACGCGTTAATGAGCTGAGGATAAAGTTTTCATTCATCTGCATTTCTCCGGTTCCGGCAGTAATTCGCAGCGATCTGAGATAACAGCATCCCTCCGGTCTTCACTATCATCATTGCGGCTTGAAGAGAGAACTGTCTACTGCTTCAGCTGCTTCAACTGAAGGGTAACTCTACTGCTCAACTGCTTGCACTGTACTAATTAGTGGTCACAATTTGAACTTTATACCACTTCTTGAATGTTATACCACTTCTTGTATTTATATTTTGACTTCTACACAAATACATTTTTTTCCAATAAACTGTGTTTGATAATATCCTGCTTAGAATAATTTCTGCTAGATCATAACTGCAACACTAAGCTGTGGATTTTCAACACCACCCTATTCCTGACCACAGTATCAGGCACACAGTGAATTCGATTTGCAAAGGCATACTCACCATTGTGTAGGTGTATAAAGACTATACTTAAGAGTATATAGTTTTATATTATTATTTTTTCCTTTTTCTAACAATTAAGGACAAGACTTTCTAAAGCGCTGACACAAAGGACTTTGAATACAGACTAGCAGGAGATGAGGAAGTGATCTGAGGAAGCCGTGAAGGCAAAACGCGTCATCACGTACGCACTTCCACGTCACATTACGCCGTCACGTGATCCGGACGCTAACCCCGCCTCCAAGAAGAGTCCATGTAGGACATCTGAAAGATCTGAGGTTCTGCAGCTGGCAGCAAACTTAATGGTCAGAGACCCTACACAGGACACACTCGAAGGAAGGAGGTGGAGTGGGGACGTTCTTTTTAATGTTATGTGAACAAAGAATAAAGAATTTCCATTTTACCCCTGGATGGCTTCCTCTCCTGCATCAGTGACCCTTTTAAAGGTCTACACACGCTGAAAGTTAAAGGACCACTATAGTGCCAGGAAAACATACTTGTTTTCCTGGCACTATAGTGCCCTGAGGGTGCCCCCACCCTCAGGGACCCCCTCCCGCCCGGCTCTGGAAGGGGGAAAGGAGTTAAATCTTACCTTTTTCCAGCGCTGGGCGGGGAGCTCTCCTCCCCGTCGGCTGAATGCGCACGCGCGGCAAGAGCTGCGCGCGCATTCAGCTGGTCGCATAGGAAAGCATTCATAATGCCTTCCTATGGACGCTGGCGTGCTCTCACTGTGAAAATCACAGTGAGAAGCACGCAAGCGCCTCTAGTGGCTGTCAATGAGACAGCCACTAGAGGAAATAGGGGAAGGCTTAACCCATTCATAAACATAGCAGTTTCTCTGAAACCGCTATGTTTATGAAAAAATGGGTTAACCCTAGCTGGACCTGGCACCCAGACCACTTCATTAAGCTGAAGTGGTCTGGGTGCCTAGAGTGGTCCTTTAAAGCAGGCTCATCTGCTCTCTATTTGTGAGTGTTTATTTACGTTTTACACTTACATTATTGTATAAAAGATTGCACTATATTCTTTTTCTATGTTTTTTATCTTTGAGTATTAGCTCGGATGGTACAAGTTGCCTGCAATTCTAACAACATACTGTTGTAAGTGTTTTTATTCATAACCTTTCACTTTAAGCACTTTGGCAAAGGAGTGCACATCACAAAATTTTTGCACAGTGACATTTTTGCCATATTTGAATGCACTTTAATCAGTATACGGTTTTACACTGTTTTTAAAATTTGATAAGTCTTAAAGACACAGCGCACCTTATTCATTATTTTATATTTGAAGAGTGTATTTATGGGCTATTGCACTTAAGGTGATGCTTTTTTGCACAAAATTCTATTACATCTTTTTAATATTTTATTTTACTTGATCTTTTGTGTATGTTTTAATCCTCATTGAGACAGGTATTACACCCTCCTCCAGGTTGCAGTGTTTTTGGGTGAGCTAGTCGGTAGACTGACTAGCCGATATTGGGCTTCCGGCCCAGGCCTACCCTGACAACACTCTTCCTGATTTCCTCGTTGTGGACCTTGTATTCCTAAAGTGGTGCAGACAGGTCATGAGGGCCCTGGAGCAGAGGCTGAGGCCTTTTTTCCTCTGCTTGAAGCTGCTTGAACCCACTTAAGTTTTATCTGTTTCAGGAATTCAAGATAGACTCAATCTCCTGTATACTCCTCTTAAAGATCGCGACTATCCGGAAGGGAATATGGAAAATACTGTTGGTGGACCACATCCCTCTTCATCTTCTGGCTCGATTTATGGGTCTCTTCTCTGCTTTCATTCAAGCTATCTATAGAACCTCTATATGCAACAGTTGAATGCACACTACCTGCGTTCAGGCCTCTTGTACGACCAGACGGTGACTCACTTCTGAGGATGGACATAGCTTTGCTGGTGGCTCCTTGATATACAGGCATGGAATAAAGAGACACAGACAGCACAGACAGCCATCTGATTGTCGAGATTTGGTTTGCGCCCTTTCGGCTGATTGGTTGTTGCTTGGTTTAGACGCAAAGTTTGAATTCGCCGGACTAAACCAAGCAACGCCATGTAACAAATTTCGGGGATGTACAGAGCCTCGAACCCCAGACTTTTGACGCTGATATCTTGGGCTCTGTACATCCAATCGCCCCTCTTTTTGCAGAGATCCTAAGGGGGGACCCGGGGCTATTAATCCATATAAGTTGTAACCCAGTATCTCCTTCCCGTCCCAGGGCGCCGAGCCCCAAAGTTGTTGTGTTGGATGGAGACCCCCTGTGGGAGTCTGTGCATAAAAAGCTGTATACCCAAATAAAGATTGTCAAAGTTGTACCCTGGAGCTGTGTCCCGTCCAGTTACTGGGGAAATGGGTCTGACCTATCATTGCCAAAGGGGATAACCAGCCGGGTTCCCCAGGTCCCGCTACAGTACACTCCGTTAGCATAATCTACAATTCTACGTGTATATTTATGTAATTGTTATGCAATTATATGAATATTATTTTAATTATTTTTATTTCTTTATATATTTATATATATAATTTCATTCTAATACGAATACAACTTTAAAGCCCAATAATATGGAGATGGCGTAGGGCACCGTAACAGAGGGATGGGGTTAAAAAGAACACACCACGGTACTAAGTACCCCCCCAAAAAAATCACTATTTAATAGATATAGCTCCAATGAATATATGCATGTATTTATTGGGGGTATAGCTTAAAAAAAAAAAAAACATGCAAAAGCTGCAAATCTTGTGACTGCAGCCTTTGCAAGCTATCCCTTTTTTCTGCAGCAAAAAAGTCTGAATAACAACAAGGGAGGTGTTTCTTAATTAATCAATAAATGTGCCAATTTATAAACTGGCATTGAAATTGGATACTCCATACATGTAAAGCACATGAATGTGATAAATGCTCCCTAATTATGTTGTCCATTTTTTTATTTTTTTATAGTATGCATATTTTCTAAGTTATAAATCAGGGAAAGTAGGGACTACGTTTCCTTATGTATAAGTCGAACACTGACATAAATTGACAAAAGGTGTAGGTTTTGTCAAGCTCCAAATCCTTTGTCAACTTTGTTCCTGGCTGTTTTTTAAGTACTCACCTCCTTCCTGCAACGCACCATTACTTGAAGTGGCACATCACTGATCCTCATTGTTGACTCTTGTGAAAGTCAACTCTGAGGGCAAAAGCAGCTGCAGGATCACCAGGGCAGATGGATGATTTCAAGCGCACACCCTGGAGAGGGCAGAAGATATAATCTCCAGGCACTGCCATTTTATAATCTTTAAGAAGGCAGCGCTGAGTAAAAGGACCTGGCGGGACCAAAACTACTTAAAAAAAACATGAGATAAATAGATCTCAGGCCAGAACAGGTTGGGGGAGGACATTCTGGGGGCTTAAGCAAAACATTCTTCAGCTGGGAACCAAGGTATCCCTTTGTGACCGATCCGCTTTAAAGGGAATCTGAATGATCGTTTGTATGAATGTGTATAATACTGTGCAGGTTGGGGCAAGTTTAGGGCATCTCCACAAAGTATTTATAAAAGAATCACCTTCGCCATAGTTGATCCAACATGCAGTTCACAGACCTGGACATATATGTGATAATCATACTGAAATCATGTACCAATGAACAGTGGCGTACTAAGGGGGGAGGCGGTCCAAGCGGGTGCCACTCAGTAGGTGGGTGCCACACTCTGTACCTCCTGCTGCTTCAGAATCCCCTTCTTTAACACACTCAGAAAAGAAATGATAAAATACGTATGGAACGGGGGGAGGCCCAGAGTGAAATTTTCTACACTGACACGTCCTAAAGACAAAGGGGGACTAGCCCTCCCAGACTTCCACCAGTACTACGTGGCCACACACCTACAGAGAATCATGGAGTGGTCTAAAGACGGAGTACACAAACTATGGAAGACGGTGGAAGAGGCAGAAGCAGGCAGACCGATCTCGGGCCTTCCCTGGGGCCGAGACACAACCGATAGAGGTGACATGTCCATATACACGAGACACACCATGAGAGTTTGGAGATGGGCCGCGAAGAAGGGGAATATGGCACCGTACCCCTCCCCCCTCCTACCCCTGACACACAACAAGGACTTCCCGCCGGGTTTGGACCCAGGAGTCCTCAAACACATCCTCCCGGACAGATCCCCACGCCTACACCACCTCCTCCAAGGAGGGAAATGTAAAACACTAACGGACTTGATGGGAGAGACGCCCCCGACCTTTATGCACCTCTTCCGACATGCCCAACTGACCAATTACGTCCACTCCCTGCCGCAGGGACCAGCACTGGCCAGAGACCAGACCACGATAGAAGTGGTCAGCTCACACCCAGACCCGCTCCCACACGGAGTGTCCTTCTTATATTCCATGCTCCAATCAGAAACCCCGTCCGAGACACCACTCTTCATGGGAAAATGGGAGACAGCCCTGGGTAACACACTAACAGAAGCAGAATGGGAAACCATCTGCTACCTTACACACCACTGTTCCACTCACAGCAAAACACAGGAAACGGCCTACAAGCTTCTAACACATTGGTATAGGACACCACATCTCCTTCACCACGTAAACCCAGACCACTCCAGACTCTGCTGGAGATGTGAACGAGAGGTAGGCACCACGAAACACATCTGGTGGGATTGCGCGTTGATCCAACCATACTGGAAGAGGATACACAAAATGCTAGAGAAGTTCGCGGATGCGCCCCCCCCCCTGGAACCGGCAGCGATGCTCCTACACCACACAACAGTTCCCCGCTCCAAATACAAAAAATCCATGACCATTAGAATACTTAACGTGGCCAAACGAGTGCTCCCCCAATTCTGGAAACAAACAGTTACACCCCCACTTTCGACCTGGTTTAGCCAAATGGAAGAACTAAGGTCGATAGAGGAACTGACCATGACGGCCAACACTACACCCACTATCTACATGAGCATCTGGACGCACCAGATTCTAGAGACGGTGTTAAGACACCTCCCGTGTCTTTAAGCCAAACCGCCGTTTAGTAAACCTTCCCCGGCTGCAGTACAGTCTCTGTTCGCTTACTCTGTAACCCACGAACCAAATGCAGGGGAAGCGGCAATCTCCCGATCGAAATCCACGAACGGCTCCAAACTCCCGAACGGCAATATACGAACTGCTAGGAACCGTCGAACAATAATATCCCCAAAGCGGCTTTCGTTCCATCCAGCAGTCTCTAAACGTGAAGAAGAAATCCCCCCAATAACGAGACAGAAGCTCCGCATTGAGGGTCAAATAAGATCTGGGTTTACTGTGGGCTACCTGCCCGTATTTATGCAGGTCTCCCACCTGGTGGACACTCCCCTAGGGGACCAAATGGAAGACTTAAAGTACAGACAGATAGCAGGACATTTCTGACACACAGTCACATATTTTACCCACAGTACATTCTGATTCCCTCCCCTCTGTCCTGGAGTTAATTACCAAGTAACTCAATTAACTCCAGGACAAGGACAGTCGCCATCTTAAACATGAAATAATAAAAGACACAAAAATGCATAACTACATGAAGACTGAACATTTCCCATTCGTATTACATGTCCCCAGATAGCCTGGATCTGAGTGCATATTATTGGCGAATAGCGCTCAGATCCCACACACATAGTTCAATCGCCATGGAGTCAAAGTTCTTACAGTCCTTCGGTACACGAATGACTCCATGGGTGGGCTATCTGGGTTAAGTCTTTTGTGTGTTCTCAATCTCCCGAACGGCCGATGTTCGCATGCTTTCGTGGAGGCAGCCAGGCGTTCCCTTGTTTCAGCGGTGTTCGACAGAAAAAGTGTCCGTTTTCCGTTCCATAGAAATAGAGCCAAACACCGCTGAGCGTTCGCATGATTTAAAATGGCCGCTGCCTCGTGGTCGACATACGAACGACGACCACCCTGAGTTCGGTTTAATTGAGAAGTGTCTGCGGTTAACCACAACGTTATAATGGTGATCACTTCGTTAACCTGCAGCACACTCCTCACTTGGGTGGCCGTTCGTTCGGCGGTTTTGTTCGGGAAAAAGAGTCATTCGAATGGCTGGGCTATAGAAACCAGCCATTCATACGAACGGGGACAAACAGACGAACGGGCAAAAATCCAGCAGACAGATGGTTCTGTCACACGGCTCCCTCCTTGTGGGACACTCCGGCAGACCCGGCTTGACCCTGTGGCGGGTCAACTTGGGGATGACCGGACTACGAGGTGATGGAAACGTCTGTTTGTCGTGACAACCCATCTGCGTTTCCGTTTAGCTTACCGGGTCTGTAGCTGATGGTAAAATTGTAGGGCTGTAGTGCCAAGCTCCATCTCAGCAGTCTCCCATTGTCTCCTGAGACCCGGTTAAGCCAAACGAGTGGGTTGTGATCAGTCACAAGGGAAAACTCTTGCCCATACAAATAGGGGCTTAACTTTTTCAGTGCCCAGACCAAGGCCAAACATTCCTTCTCCACTGCCGCATAACTCACTTCTCTGGGTAACAACTTTCTGCTGAGATATGCGACAGGGTGCTCTCCTCCATCTTCCCCGACTTGGCTCAGCACAGCCCCCAGTCCATACATGGAAGCATCTGTATGGACGAGAAAGCGTTTGTTAGGGACTGGGGCAGCCAAGACAGGGGCATTCACAAGAGCCTGCTTCAGTGCCTGGAACGCAGCTTCACAAGCCGGAGACCACAGGACCTGCTTAGGCAAGTTCTTCTTCGTCAGGTCTGTCAGGGGCTTAGCGATAGCGCTGTAGTCAGGGACAAAACGTCTGTAGTACCCTGCCGTCCCCAAGAAGGCCAATACCTGGGTCTTAGTAGTAGGTGTGGGCCAGTTAGCCACTGCTTCTACCTTGGCTGGCTCTGGTCTCTGGCTCCCACACCCCACTCTGTGACCCAGGTACTGCACTTCAGCCATACCTAGATGACACTTTTCTGGCTTCAACGTCAGGCCAGCGGCCCTAATCTTATCCAGCACTACCCCTACATGTACCAGGTGTTCCTCCCAGGACCCACTGTAGATCGCAATGTCGTCCAAGTATGCACAGGCAAATTCTTGGAAGCCATCCAGGAGTCTATCCACCATCCGTTGGAAAGTAGCCGGTGCATTTTTCATCCCAAAAGGCATGACCTTAAATTGGTACAGGCCAAATGGGGTGACAAATGCCGACTTGGGGATAGCATCCTCGGCCAGGGGGATCTGCCAGTAGCCCTTACACAGGTCTATGGTGGTCAGATATCGCCCCCTGGCAATACGATCTAGTAATTCGTCTACCCGGGGCATTGGGTAGGCGTCAGTGGTGGTCCGCTCGTTGAGTCGCCTGTAGTCCACACAGAACCGGGTGGTCCCATCTTTCTTTGGCACCAGGACTACAGGCGAGGCCCAAGGGCTGTCGGAGTGCTCGATAACCCCAAGTTGGGTCATCTCCTGTATCTCCTTCCGCATTCCTTCACGGACTGCTTCAGGGATACGGTAGGGGGGCTGTCGTAACGGGGTCTGTCCAGGGGTCTCTACCTTATGCACAGCTAGGGTGGTATAACCTGGTTCCTGGGAGAACGTCGCCTGCTTCTCCCATAACAACTGCTGCGCCTGTACCCTTTCTGTGGGGTTCAACCGGTCCCCTAGCTGTACCAAGGTAGTAAGGTCAGTCTGGGAATCCCTTTCTAATAGATCTGGAAGGGGTAAATTCTCAGAATCATCTGCAGCTGGGGCACACACTGCTGCAATGTTCTCAGGTCTCTCCTGGTACTCTTTCAGCATGTTCACATGAAAGGACCGCTGGATCCTCTCATCTGCACAGCTGGCTATCAAGTAAGTAGTGTCGCAGATCTGCGCCACTACCTTGTACGGGCCCTGCCAAGATGCTTGCATCTTGTTGGCCTTCACAGGTTTAAGCACCAATACCTTTTGCCCAACCTGGAAGACCCGCTGTCGGGCACCCTGATCGTACCATCTCTTCTGTCTCCCCTGGGCCGCCTGGAGATTCTCCCTTACCATCAGGGACAGTTTCTCCATGCGGTCCCGGAGTTCCAGAACATATGGCACTATGGGGGTCCCCTCTTGCTCCGTCTCCCCCTCCCAGTGGCCTCTAATGAGATCTAGGGGTCCGCGGACCCTTCTCCCATACAGCAGCTCAAAGGGGGAGAACCCAGTAGATTCCTGGGGCACCTCTCTATAAGAAAATAATAGATGAGGCAGGAATCTCTCCCAGTCTCTGCAAGTGTCTGTAAAGGTCCTCAGCATCTGTTTGAGGGTACCGTTAAAGCGCTCGCAGAGACCGTTAGTCTGTGGGTGGTAGGGTGAGCTAAGTAACGGCTTAATGCCGCACACCTTCCACAGTTGCTGGGTGAGCACAGCGGTGAATTGGGTTCCCTGGTCGGAGAGGATCTCCTTAGGGAACCCGACCCTAGTAAAAATTCTAACCAGGGCATCAGCAACCGTCTCTGCCTCTATGTTAGACAGCGCTACTGCCTCTGGATAGTGGGTGGCATAGTCCACCACGGTAAGAACATACTTCTTACCGGATGGACTAGCCCTGGCCAGTGGACCCACAATGTCAACGGCTATGCGGGCAAAGGGCTCCCCTATAATAGGCATCGATAGCCCGCCTTGCCTTAGGGTAGGTCCCCCAGCTTTCCTACCCGTTGACATGTGTCACACGTGCTGCAGTACATCCGCACAGCCTGGTTAAAGTTTGGCCAAAAGAAGTTCTGTGAAATCCTATAGGCTGTGCGGCGGGACCCTAGATGTCCAGCTAAAGGAACATCATGCCCTATCCGCAGAATCTCCTGCCGGTACTTTGCAGGTACCACTAACTGGCGATTCGGCGGAGAGGCAACACTCTTCTGGGAAGGTTTAGGGATCCTATATAACCTGTCCCCCACCCACTCATACCGTTCCCCATCTATTCCTTCCTCCCCAGCCTCTGCCCTGTCCTTGTATCTTTGGAGGGTCGGATCCGCCCGGGTTTCCCTCCCAAACTCCTCTGGGGAATCCCAGCTTAAGGGGACCTGATCTGGGGTATCAGTCGGGGAAGGAGATCTTACCTGGGTCTCGTCAGCAAGTGGGCTGGTTCCGGCAGCACGGGTCTGGGCACGGGTGGTCACTGGGTTCACGTCTGCAGGGCCCATCGGAGCATAGGCTGAAACCAAAGGGGCCAAATCGTTTCCCAAAAGAACATCTGCGGGCAAGTCCTTCATCACCCCCACATCCACATGCCTAGCGCCCACTCCCCAATCCAAATGTACTCGGGCAACAGGTAAGCGAAACACGGCACCCCCTGCTACCCTTACTGCCACAGTGTCTCCAGTGTGTTGATGCTCTGAGACCAAGTTCTTTTGGAGCAGTGTCATCGTGGCTCCTGTGTCTCTCAGCCCATTCACCACTCTGCCATTTAGCTTCACAGTTTGCCGATGTTGCTGGCGATTATCCTGGTGAGCTGCTTGCACTGGGTCTGCCTCGTGCAGAATGCCCCAAAATTCCTCCTGCTCTAGGCAGTGAGCAGCAGGCTGAGGTGGGCGCTGGTTTCCGTTAACTGGTCTCCTCCAGGACTGAGCCTGGTTGGCACTGTTCAGGGGGCACTCAGGACGCTTGTGCCCCAACTGCTTGCATCCATAGCACCGGATGGGTTGGGAGTACTCCCGGGCATTAAATCGGGCTGGTTGCATATAATTGTTAGCTGGTGGTGCGGCTGGGGTACGGTGTACTGGGGGTTGGTAGACTGCAGGAGCGGGTGTTACTGCTGGTCGATACTCCAGTCTGGCAGGGGCTTTAGCAGCTGTACCATCCAACTTGCGGGCATCCGTGTATTCGTCTGCCAGACGGGCAGCCTCGGGTAGGGTAGAGGGTTTTCTGTCTCTGACCCATTCCCGGACCCCAGCAGGTAGTCTATCAAAACAGTGTTCCAGCAGGAACACTTGTAACACCTCCTCCCCAGTTACCGCTTGGCATCCAGCCATCCAGTGGGCTGCGGTACGATGGACTCTGCAGGCCCATTCCACATAAGAGTCCCCAACCAGCTTGTTGGTTTCTCTAAACCTCCGCCTGTACGCCTCTGGGGTTACTGCATACCTGGCTAGGAGCGCCTCTTTCACAGCCCGATAGCTGGTGATCTCCTCCTCTGGGATGGCCCGAAAAGCTTCACTAGCCCGGCCAGATAATTTCCCAGAGAGGATGGTGACCCATTCCTCTGCAGGTACCTGATGTAGCGCACACTGCCTCTCAAAGTCTGCCAAAAATCCATCAATCTCTCCCTCTGTTTCCACAAAATTTTTAAACGCAGCAAAAGGTACCTTTTTTCTAGCAACCACATTATTGTCATACGGTACCTCTGCTGCTGCAGCTCCTCTTTCCCGGGCTGCCTGTTGTGTTGCAACTGCTGCCTGCACACGAACCACGATGTCAGCTGAGGGGTTGGGGCCAAAATGTGCCAGCCTTATTTGTACTGCCCGGTTGAATTGTATTTCCTCGGGTGTTAAATCCAAGGTACTGGGCACGTTGACTCTTTCCATTCCCGTTGCTGCATCCATCTCCATTAGCAAAGCAATAATCTCCCGTTTCTTTAGATTGCTTGCTGACCTTCCTCGGCGTTCCAATATGTCCTTAAGTGTAGCACGCCTTAATTCCTCGTACTGCATCTCTTGTAGCTGACCTCCAGTGCTGTAGGATTCATCCCGTCGCTTGCCACCAATTGTTAAGACACCTCCCGTGTCTTTAAGCCAAACCGCCGTTTAGTAAACCTTCCCCGGCTGCAGTACAGTCTCTGTTCGCTTACTCTGTAACCCACGAACCAAATGCAGGGGAAGCGGCAATCTCCCGATCGAAATCCACGAACGGCTCCAAACTCCCGAACGGCAATATACGAACTGCTAGGAACCGTCGAACAATAATATCCCCAAAGCGGCTTTCGTTCCATCCAGCAGTCTCTAAACGTGAAGAAGAAATCCCCCCAATAACGAGACAGAAGCTCCGCATTGAGGGTCAAATAAGATCTGGGTTTACTGTGGGCTACCTGCCCGTATTTATGCAGGTCTCCCACCTGGTGGACACTCCCCTAGGGGACCAAATGGAAGACTTAAAGTACAGACAGATAGCAGGACATTTCTGACACACAGTCACATATTTTACCCACAGTACATTCTGATTCCCTCCCCTCTGTCCTGGAGTTAATTACCAAGTAACTCAATTAACTCCAGGACAAGGACAGTCGCCATCTTAAACATGAAATAATAAAAGACACAAAAATGCATAACTACATGAAGACTGAACATTTCCCATTCGTATTACATGTCCCCAGATAGCCTGGATCTGAGTGCATATTATTGGCGAATAGCGCTCAGATCCCACACACATAGTTCAATCGCCATGGAGTCAAAGTTCTTACAGTCCTTCGGTACACGAATGACTCCATGGGTGGGCTATCTGGGTTAAGTCTTTTGTGTGTTCTCAATCTCCCGAACGGCCGATGTTCGCATGCTTTCGTGGAGGCAGCCAGGCGTTCCCTTGTTTCAGCGGTGTTCGACAGAAAAAGTGTCCGTTTTCCGTTCCATAGAAATAGAGCCAAACACCGCTGAGCGTTCGCATGATTTAAAATGGCCGCTGCCTCGTGGTCGACATACGAACGACGACCACCCTGAGTTCGGTTTAATTGAGAAGTGTCTGCGGTTAACCACAACGTTATAATGGTGATCACTTCGTTAACCTGCAGCACACTCCTCACTTGGGTGGCCGTTCGTTCGGCGGTTTTGTTCGGGAAAAAGAGTCATTCGAATGGCTGGGCTATAGAAACCAGCCATTCATACGAACGGGGACAAACAGACGAACGGGCAAAAATCCAGCAGACAGATGGTTCTGTCACAGACGGCAAAAGAAGAGTTCCAATTAGAACTCAGACCTAACACTAACGGACACCACGACACAGACAGATAGCATTTAGAACACACACCCCAGACGACGCTAGACGGCCGACAGACGAACTGAACGGAACAGAACTACCCCCCCCTTTTCTTTTCTTCCCACCCCGACGTATTCCCCCCCCCCTCCCTTCGAAATACCCGAGCATCATCATTGACTGAATCATCCCCACCGCACCCATAGCAATAAGGGAAACCATAATCAGGAACGACTAACAAACACGAGCTGGTACACACGTCCAGACCAGTCCGGGACGTCACCCCAAAGCCAAAACACGCGAACACCTGTGATAATCCTGGACAGGCCCGGCAATGACACGGCTAATGCAGTATCCACACACCCAATATAAGAGTACCCCCTACCTGCAATATCACCATACCCCTGGTTAAACACGGGAAATACTGATAGTAATAACGGGGGAAAACACAAGCCCACCACGGACAATGCCACATGGCTAAGGACACAGGGCCCTGTGAGACGCCCGTTGACAGAGACCATAGGGGAAGCCTACAAACACTGACACCTAATCAAGGACTGATTAATCCGGTTCAAGGACGGTTACATGGCATAATGTTCACCCAGTTTACGAAAACGTTACTTAACTTATATTCCCAAACAAATGTAAATACCAGAAAATGGGGACCTGCGAGTCCTTCTACGATGGGGCCTGCAAGCCTAACTTGTTACCTTTTATAATAACATACAATGGAAACCTGCGCGTCTCATCGAACATTAATATATGCAAAATGAATAAAAATCATATTCACAAAAAAAAAGTGGTATCCCCTACACCACTTTAAACACATAATTATACATACATACAGGGAAGGTGGAGCTTCTAAATATTTGTCACAAATTTTCTGTAAGACAAAATATTACAAGAAGTAGTGTAATACAGTAAACACAAACTGTAAATAGTAAAGGAAAATAGTGATATCACTCACAAGCCTCCAGTGGTATGCGCCTCTGGACCATTCAAGGGTGTCCAAATCCTTTTTCCTTTGTCCAGTTGATTGGTGCTCTCCCTTTTGACCGGCTCCAATGTTGGTAAAGAATGGCCAGGTAAAAGGAAATTGTATCCAATAAAATATTTGTATTATAAAAAATCCAAACATAAAATAACTGTAAAAACTATATAAAAATAAAGTCCCAGATCGCTATCTGGATCGGCTATATAGCCTGTAATGTAGAGTTCAGAATATATATATTCTGAACTCTACATTACAGGCTATGTAGCCGAGACTTTATTTTAAGGCTATATATTATCTGGGACTTTATTTTAATATAGTTTAAGGCTATATATTTGGGACTTTAGTTTAATATGTTTTTTACAGTTATTTTATGTTTGGATTTTTTATAATAAAAATAAAAAAAATGAAGCTGCAATGTTTACATTGAATGGTTAAATGCATCTCTAGTCTAAATACAACTCTAGTGCCTTTGTTCTTGACAGCCACTAGAGACACTTGCTCTCCAATGACAGAGATTTGACTCGGTCATGTGACAGTTAACATCCATGAGTACATTGAACGTCACCAAATGCTGACAGAGAAACATTGGATTAAATGAGAAGTAAAACCTTTTTTTCTTGTTTTTTTTTACAGGTGAATAGTGTGTGTATGTGGGGATGAAACAATACTGTATGCACTAGGATACTATAGTGTTAGCAATACGTTTCTATTGATAATGCTATAGTGCTCCTTTAATTCCAAAAATGTTAATATCTAGTAATACAATCAGAGTTATTGAGTAAAATTCCGAATTGCAGAGAATTTAATTTTGAATGTCAAAATTTAAGCTAAAATGGCTGATCTGATAAAATGATAATGTGTGTTATCAGAGGTCAGAGTAGGTCACTGTATCTTGTTCTGCGTCCTTAGGATGCTGGGAGAGCACCGGAATATAGCCCATAATCCACACTATCTCCACAAGAGATAGTGTGGATTGTAGTTCTTGTTACTCTTATCCATGTCTTGCCTGGCTATGAATCGTGAGTGTTAGTCTTTTGCATTTTTTTTTTAATGCAGATTTCCCCATAACTCACATGACTGGTCCCCTCACATTTAGCACCCCCAGTGGTGGCTATTAAAATGAGACAGTTGTGAATGGCACTGTAACGATGCTGAGATTTAATAAATGATGCTCAACAATTTGAACTCACCATCTTGAATGGATAATGACCTCTTCAGTTTGTTCACCCTCTCTATGCGAGTGTGTTTTATTGTTGTGGAGTTGTGGAATACACCAATACACAATTGCCGTTAATGTGAGTTTCACTGTTGTGAAACTGTGAGATAAACGAACGCATTTTGTTTTCTTATCAAAAGTGGGACACCTTGGTAGGATATAAGCATTGAGTCATTTTAGTCAGGGTTGTTGGTAGGCATACTACCTAACATCCTAATAATACCATCTGCATGAGTAAAATAATAGAACTGTGCCAGACCATGCTCTGTCATAATACTGCAGTGGCTCTTTTATGCCATCACTGAAAATCACTCTCCTCACATGACACACCGGGTGATCAAGATTCCACACTTCCAGTAACATGAGTTAGGCGTATGCAAAGCGAAAAAGTTCGAGAGCAATAACAACAATTTAATGACATGTTCTTAATTAACCAATTCAGAGTAAGATCACCATAAAGTGCATTTAACTTGGAATGGCGTTAAATGGTTTATTTCTCATTAACAACAGTCTGTAAACCACACATGGAAAACGCAGATGTTTAGCGTTTGTAAGTGCTTTCACAGCGGGATATGATTAAATCTAAAAATTGTTGGCCACCCACCAAAAAAAATGTATTGTGCAATAAAATGTTTTTTAGTAAAACTACTACGTCTAATACTTGAATTATCAGTTCTACTATTCTATTCTACATCCTACAGTGTCGGCATTTATATTAATTTTTTTCATCCACTACACACGTACTGCAAACGCAAAGATTACATACAAACATACCCCGGCATTAAAACACTAAAATTATCTACAAACACCCCTTCATTCAAACACCAGCAATACACACAAAAAGCACACCTGCATTTCAAGTCCGACACTACATACAAACACCCATGCATTCAGACGCAAACATTACAAACAAGTACACCACTACATTCCAATGGCAACAGTACAAATACACCCATACATATACACTTATACAAAAACATGCTTACATTCAAACGCTCAAACAATGCTCACAAATATAACCCTGCAATGATAAGAAAATGGTAGATCCCCATCTGGTATAGCATTGTTGAAGTTCTCCGACAGATGGAGATCTACCTTTTGGCCACACTTGCACTAGAGGGGGGCCCAGAAAACATTCTTGCACCAGGGCTAACTCTACATTAGTTCCACCACTGGGATAATCAATGTGAGGTGCCTGGATGAAAGAGCAGGACACAGCACTTCTGATTCTGAGTCTCTGAGTAAGCAGTTGTATGTCTCTAAAACTGATTGCCATGATGTGCAAAGTTTCTGCATCTAAAACTGCCATGATATCCCAGAATTATGCCTCTAAAACTGCCATGTTATGTCAATTTTATGCATCTAAAACTGATTGCCATGGTGTGCCAATTTTATGCTTTTAAAACTGATTGCCATGGTGTGCCAATTTTATGCATCTGACTGTTTGCCATGGTGTGCCAATTGTATGACTCTGAAGCTGATTGCCATGATGTGCCAAGTGTATGCATCTAAACGTGATTACCATGATATGCCAAGTTTATGCATCTAAAGCTGATTACCATGGTGTGCCAAGTTTATGTATTTAAAGCTGCCATGATGTTCCAATTTTATGCCTCTAAAATAAAATTAATATATACAAAACTGTACAAAACCCATCGTTATAGATCCTCCGTCTTCTTACTTGTCTACTCATATGATTTATATAAAGGGTTACCAGACATCCTGGTTTGATGGGGTTTGTCCCTGTTTTGAAGCGCTATCCCAGTGTTCTGTTAGATTTCCCTACCCAATCAGAAATCCCTACCTATGCCACATTCGGTGACACAGATTAGCTGTCACCTGTACTGCACATGCGTGCTAGCACTCCTGACAGGTGTAGAAATCTGATGCAGGCTGGTAGCATTAGGGTTAGGTAACTCATTTTGCCTCTCTCACTTCTTACCCTAACCCTAGGAGTAAGGCTTACATTAACACTATTCATAATTTTAAATTTAGTGTTTTTCCCCCTGATGTCCCTAATCTCTAAATAAAAAAATAACCCCCTAAATCTAATCCTAATTTTAACCCTAACATTTACCCTAAATGTCCCATGTCCCTGTGCTTTAGTGAATGCTCTAACTATAATGTGAGTGTGAAACTAGCTTTGCTTACCTTGCAGGACCTAGCTGAGGAGGAATTACCATTACTATTCCAACTGATGCAGCGACACTGTAAGTGATGTGGTGGTCTTGCGCATGCTCCCAGCCTGCATCAGATTTCCCTACCCATCAGGAGTGCTAGCACACATTTGCAGCACAGGCAAGAGCTGATCTGTGTCACCGGACGTGATATGGGTAAGGATTTCTGATGGGTACAGAGATCTGACAGAACACTGGCATCACGCCCAGTCAATAATATGGTCCCGCATGCTGTTGGGGCCTGTGAGGTGTACTTTACACTTAGGGACACCCAATGGGAGGCTTCTTTAATCAAGGGCCCTTTAAATGCGCAACCGAGCCCCTCTCAATATGTGGAATGCAGTGAGAGCAGATCACTTACTCCCAGTTACCAGAGAGAGCCCCGTGGGAGGACGCAGAAAGGAAAAGGCAGAGAGAGGAGGCACAGAGAGGAAGAAGCAGCCTGGACTCCCATCATCCTCAGCCAGCAGGGCCTATTGAACCCTAGCGAAGCCACCCTCCTGCACTCAAAAGGTATGGAAACAGGGTGGCTAAAAATATGAAAATAATGATTTGTGTCAGTGTTTGTATATGCCACTGTGTATATGTGTATCTGTGTCAGTATCTGTGTGTGTGTGTGCATTTGCCAGTGTGTATGTTTATCTGTGTCAGTGTGTATGTGAATCTCTGTCAGTATGTGTGTGCAAGTAATTGGTCCCAGATTCAACTTTAAAAATTATGGTAAGCTGATTTATATTTCTTTTTTTTTTCTCTCTCTCTCTCTCTCTCTCTCTCTCTATCTCTCTCTCTATCTCTATATAATGTATAAGGTTAGACACTGATTGTGCACCTGGTAGTCTATCTTCCATACTGTATAAGCAATTAGAACTGTTATTTTAACTCCTTCTTTTCCACCAACTTTTATGGAATTCTCATAATTTTTTCTCTGTGTGCTCTCTGTTCTCTTTTCATCTTAAAACCCCTTTCAAACATAACCCTGGGCCACATTTTAAACTTGTGCATTTACTAATCTAAAATGTATCGGATGCAAAGTATTTTGCTATAAGTTTAAATTTTGAAGATTTATTTATTTTTTATTGCATGTAACACGGAGTCAGTTGTAGAACTAGAAGAGACTGAGACAGTAAATAAATACATGTGACAGCACTGACTAAGCTCTAGCTTGTCCCTGGATCTTGTTACTGTACACACTACAGCCTCATGCTAGCATTGTATACTGCATAGTATAATCGATTATCCAATATAATGAAAAATACCCCAAATAATACAGACAACAAATTATTTGGAAAATGTGTGTGTGTGTGTGTGTGAGGTGGGGGGAACACAGCTTTAATTAATACAAGATTAAAGTGGATCCAGAATCTAGGTTTTGTGAAATGTCATACAAAAATAAAGCTGCCACTCATAAAAGGCACACCCCAAGGAAGCCTATAAATAGATCATAAATAAAGAAAAAAAGGGGAGGGTGCAAATCTCCCCTATTGAGGGCGCTAAATAATGATGACAAAAGGGACTTATAATAAAAAGTCCTAAATTTAATATTCAAAATATAAAATATAAAAGACGAAAACAGAGCAGTGCAATTATAAGACTGGTTAAGTACACAAACACCAACCACTATCTTGCAAGTACAGAAATATTTCACATAGCCCTAGGTCGCGACTCATAGGGCTTGAAAATACTTGCGGCTCTCAATATAGAGGTGGAGGTGAAAGGACTGTCTCTGAACTGCTGTCTTGAAATATCAGGCTCAACGCGTTTCGTCCCGCGCTTTTCGGGACTTCCTCAGGAGCTGTGGATGCTATTTCTTTCGCCGGCTTCCTCTCTTTATATCTTCATCGATCTTCTGTCTTCGCGCCAAAATGATGTCATAGCGCATGCGCCCGCCGACACAAATTTCCGTTCAGCTACGGGTGCTCCAAAAGACCAGTAGCTTTCGGGAAATTGTCGGTGCGCATGCGCATTCAATTCAAGCGCAATAAAACTTTATCGGCACTGAGTTCTGGACACTATGTAACATTGTATTCGTTAAAAGTGACCAAAAAGCTCATCACAATTGTGCCTACTTTTAACATAGTAATCCAGTCCTTAGAGTTTACCACAAATATGTCAAAATGTATAAATAAATAATATGAATTATAAAATCAAAGTTAAATAAGGCTATAAATACAAAGTGTGTTGAATGCACATTGAATTTGTGGTAATCCTTACAATCTATATAAGATAGTATAAGAAAATGTTTGAAAAATTAAAAAATAATTAAATGGAACAATGATGTTCTATATATCTCATAATAATTTTTTGCAATGGATTAATTGAGACCCAGTCTACTTATATGAAAATTGTTATTAATTTTGATATAAAAAGGGAAAAAGTAAATAAAAGAATTATTATGAAAATCCAAAATGACAATCATTACATTAGCCATATATGGGTATTACATCAAGAAAATGAAAAAATAAACAGATGAATAAATAAAAAGAAAATATATATAAAAAAATATAAAAAGTAAAGAATCAATTTTAGCAATAGGTTGACACAATATGTTACATAAAAGCCAAAATATCTAGGTCGGTGTTCAGACCTAGAGGAGTCGAGGACTTCATTTTATAGATCCATTCTGTTTCCCTTCTGGCCAAAGTTTTTATAATGTCTCCGCCTCTCCAATGTGGAACAACCAGATCGATACCTATACAAGTGAAATTATTCAGAGAAAAGATGGAACAGCCATTACAATGTCGAGGTACACTATGCTTATCACTTTTCTTTTTTATGCCATTGAAATGCTCTAGAAGTCTCTCATGTAATTTCCAGATAGTTCGACCTATGTATTGTATTCCACATACACATTCTAGCAAATATACAACATTTTTACTACTGCATGTTATAAAGTGTTTTATCATGAAACTCTCGCTTGTAATTGTGCTTTTAAAGGTTGTCGTTATTCTTTTTTGAAACTTACAAGTACTACAGTTTCCACATCTGTGGAAACCTTTGGGTTTCTCTTTAAGAAAAGTATCCTGTTTTTCTTCTAACACTACTTTTGGCAACATACTGGGTGCTAAAATATTTTTTAAACTATTAGTCTTTTTATACACAATTTTTGGATTCTTAGGTAATATTTTATAGAGGTAGGTATCCTGCAATAGAATCGGCCAATACTTTCTAAGAACTTTGTCCATTTTATTTGCTTTGCTGTTATATTTGGTAATGAATACCATATCGAAAAAGTTTTTCTCGAACTTATTGGTTTTTGATTTTACTTTTAAGGTATCCTCCCTTTTTTTTAAAAATTACTTCCTGTTGACTTCTTTCAAGTAGTTCTTTAGGGTAATTCCTATCTAAAAATCTTTTATTTAGAACTTGGACCTGACTATTAAAATCTTCTTGATTTGTACAATTCTTATATAGCCTAGTTTGTTGACTCTTGGGAATATTACGTAGCCATACAGGGTTATGGCAACTTGAAAATTCGATAATACTATTGCAATCCGTAGGTTTGAAGAAGGTTTTACTACAGATTACATTTCTCTCTATAAAGAAAGTTAGGTCCAAGAAATTGATCTGTGTATCTCCTATTTCTTGGGTAAAATTCAACCCATAATTGTTAGAATTTACATAAACCATAAAACTGTGAAACAACTGGACATCCCCCTTCCAAATAATAAAAATATCGTCTATGTACCTTCTCCATAGCACCAGGTTTGCCCCGAAAGGATTATTATTCCAAATACAACTTTCTTCCCAATTCGCTACGAAGATATTAGCGTAGCTTGGGGCAAACCTGGTGCCCATGGCAGTACCACAGACTTGTAGGTAATAGGTACCTTCAAACCAGAAAGAGTTCTTATGTAGGATAAAATTAATACATTGCAAAATAAATTCACTCTGTCTATTAGACATTTTTTTTATCATTATCTAGCATCTCTTTTACCGCAGCTATCCCTTTAGTATGGTCAATAACCGTATATAGTGATGTGACGTCTATAGTGACCCATAGATAGTCTTCCTTCCATTCCATTCCTTCTAGTTCTCTGATAATTTGAGTTGAGTCTTTTACATATGAGGCTGCCAGAGTGACATATTTTTGTAGATAAATATCTACGTATTCAGAAATATTACTTGTGAGGGAATCAATACCACTAATGATGTGCCTTCCAGGTGGATCTTCCAAAGATTTATGGATCTTAGGTAATTGATAAAAGACTGCCAATTTGGGAAATTCAATATAGAGGTATTCAAACTCCATTTTTGTGATTATTTCTTGTTCTAGCGCTTTCGATAATATAACCTGTAATTCTAATTTGAATGTATTAATTGGATTTTCTTTCAAAATTTTATAAGTCTTTGTATCACTGAGAATTCTATTTGACTCTTTCAGATATTTGTCTCTATCCATGATTACAATCCCCCCGCCCTTGTCGGCTTGCTTGATGACAATTTCTAATTTTTCTTTTAAGTTTTTTATTGCTCTTTTCTCATTTAGGGATAGGTTTTCCTTTCCTTTTTCACTTTTAAGTTTCTCAAAATCATTCAATACCATACTACAAAAAACTGGAATGTAGTCCCCTTTATCCCAGTTAGGAAAGAATTTTGATTTTGTTTTTAAATTAGAATGCACTATTGTAGGTTCATTTTCAACAATTTCTAGTGGTACACTTCCTGGATCAATAGTGGTGGAATTAAGTCTCATATTATCTCCAGCCCTTCTTTCAAAAAAACGTTTTATCGTTAACTTTCTAAAAAATCTCTGGATATCCATAAATAATTCAAAATGATTAGGGTTTTTTTGGGGGGCGAATTTTAAACCTTTCCCCAATAGTTTAATTTCTTCCTTTGTCAGCTTATGTTTTGAAAGATTAAATATACCTAATTCCTTTTCATTTAAAACCTCTGTTGTTGACAATGTATTTCGTCCTCCTCTTGTTCCCCTATATCTATTCTTTGTTCCAATAAACGCCTTCTCTTTGTCGGGGTTGGTGTTTCTAGAGGTGTAAATCTGTTCTTGTGAACCCATAGATCTAAATTCTTGGGAGGTTGTCTTCCTTGGGCTAATTTTTTTGGGCTTTGTTGTGTGGTTCTCCTTCCTAAAAAAACATTACTATTAATGGGTCTATCTGATCCATATTCTGTTTCTTTCCCAGTAGTGGTATTCGAATTCACTATTTTTTGAGTATTTTGTATTCCATTAGTTTTATCTTTTTGATTTCTACTCTGGGTTTGTTTACCTTGGTTGTTAACATAATTATCATACTGAGATCTTCTATCATAACTGTGATCTCCAGATCTCTTTTGTTGAAACTTTTTAGATTGAAAATGAGATAGATTACGATTTCTGTTCCATTCATATTGGGACCCCTTTTCAAAATCTTCTTTATCTCTTTTCAATTTATTGTCTTTTCTAATAATAATCGTCTCTTCTAATTTTTCTATTTTCGTTTTTAGTTGTAGATTATATTCTTTTACCGACTCTTCACTAATTTCTTTATTAATATCAGCCTCTAAAGTACAAATTTATTTTTCAATTTTAGCTAGAGCCTTTGATTGATGTTCTACAAGTAGCTCTATTAGCTTAAAAGAGCATTTTTCTAGAATCTCATTCCACCTAGACATGAATCTTTTATCATCATGTCCATATGCAGGGGATTTATTGATCCTAAGTCCCCTGGGGATGATGCCCATCTTCAGATATTGTTGAAAGTATTTAACTTCCCACCATTTTTTGACTTCCTTCTCTGCCAATCTTTCTAATTTGTTAAAGAAAAAAGTACTGTTAAATTGTGAATTCACATTTTTACCAAAAAAGATGTTATCTGCTTTTTTGTTTCTGGCTTCTCGCATGGAGGTGGTCATCAATCTGCAATATGCCATAATCTAAATAATATATATTAGTCAAACTAGTAGAAGAATAAATATGCCAGAGGCTAGATAATAAGAACAATTCCAGGGAGATACTGGGATTAAGTGATACCAAACAGTTAATGGACCAAGATCTGGATCTAAGGAGTGTTTAAATAAACAAATACAAGATTAAAGTGGATCCAGAATCTAGGTTTTGTGAAATGTCATACAAAAATAAAGCTGCCACTCATAAAAGGCACACCCCAAGGAAGCCTATAAATAGATCATAAATAAAGAAAAAAAGGGGAGGGTGCAAATCTCCCCTATTGAGGGCGCTAAATAATGATGACAAAAGGGACTTATAATAAAAAGTCCTAAATTTAATATTCAAAATATAAAATATAAAAGACGAAAACAGAGCAGTGCAATTATAAGACTGGTTAAGTACACAAACACCAACCACTATCTTGCAAGTACAGAAATATTTCACATAGCCCTAGGTCGCGACTCATAGGGCTTGAAAATACTTGCGGCTCTCAATATAGAGGTGGAGGTGAAAGGACTGTCTCTGAACTGCTGTCTTGAAATATCAGGCTCAACGCGTTTCGTCCCGCGCTTTTCGGGACTTCCTCAGGAGCTGTGGATGCTATTTCTTTCGCCGGCTTCCTCTCTTCTAGAGCATTTCAATGGCATAAAAAAGAAAAGTGATAAGCATAGTGTACCTTGACATTGTAATGGCTGTTCCATCTTTTCTCTGAATAATTTCACTTGTATAGGTATCGATCTGGTTGTTCCACATTGGAGTCTTATAATTGCACTGCTCTGTTTTCGTCTCTTATATTTTATATTTTGAATATTAAATTTAGGACTTTTTTATTATAAGTCCCTTTTGTCATCATTATTTAGCGCCCTCAATAGGACAGCTTTAATTAACACATATAAATAATGATTTAACCTTTACTAAAACATAAAGTATAAAAGATCCCTGACACGGACAATGACATAAAATAGAAATAACATAAAACGGTGGCATCATACCATATTTCATATAACTTTAGGCATATACGCCTTTACTTGGTCCGGTGTCCGGGATATCATGCCATAGACTGAGCGCATGACCACTTGTGCACACAGTCTCCACCAAACGCCCATTCCAAACTATCCTCCTGAATACCAGCATTAAAAATGTCCAAACCAACATCTGTGAGGTGGATCCAATCAGTTAAGAAAACTTGGGGGGAATATTCCAGCTGAGCATTTGTAATTGTGATACCGCCATGAAGTTGAACAAAACGGGAGATAGACCTGTTAATTTTAATGTGCGCCTTTCAATAGCCGGTGTGACCAAGCATTACGCCAAACGGGAGAATATCTCAGATGAAACCAGAATTAAGCCCTGCAATAAAAGCAACAGGTTCAAAAGATCTGTCTTCATATTGTGAATAAGGGAGCACATGGGGAGGGAACCAAGGTTATTCCCTGCCATTTGGATAACTAAAATATGAGAGCTGCAGCGAAAACCTTGAACCTGAACAAGCTGAGCCATTAAGCCATCCCAAGACATACCTGGAATACGTAACCACCGAACAGACATGACATGAGAAGAAAACCTAAGCTGAAGTCCGTCAGGACAAAAAGACGCTCTCCGGGCAGCCCAATGGACATACAAATGCCCTATTATATAAGTCAGGCATTGTTGAGAGTCTAAAAGAAAACAAAAGAAATGGAAAACAAACAAAGCAAAGAGCTTGAAAAATGTCAAATTCCTTTTAAGGTCGGACCTATGCCACTCGTCCATCCAACAGATGAAACACACGTAATTTTGGGAAAAGGCCCCAAAACACAGACTTCTAGAGGAATTTGTAAAAAAATCCAATCAAAATTAGACAAAACATCTTGCCTCTAGAGAGACTCCTCATTAAAGGAACACAAATAGACATCCGAAGCTCCAAAAAGTGTGAGTAGGACTATTTACACTATTCCAATATTTACACTGTGATTGATATACTGTACCATTGGAGTTTTCCCTTTTTTCTGTTTTCCTTTTATATACGTACCTCACCGGATTCAAGTACATCACTGTGAAGTCTCAACCCCGCCTGACGTCCCAAAGATTTGCTACCTCTACAAGGAGAAACTACTATAACGGACATTTGATAAGTGCTCTGGACTTTTATTCCATTTACCTCATTTTATATTTTTATATTTTATATATCTGTTATATTTACCCATTTAGGCGCACCCTTACCTTTCTTTTTGTCTATTTATTTCTTATATTTAGGGGATCATAGGGGATTCCCCTTTAGGTGTGCTGCCTTCTCACTTATTCTGTGGCAGTTAAGCGCTGATTTTTCCTATTTTTATCCGAAACCATAAGGTCTACTTTCAAGTCAGCAGACAATCAAACAAAGTGATGGTGCATGTGGATCCCCGCTGTCGCCAACGATAAACGATGCAAAAAAATGTGCCCTTTGTGAGTTTCCCAAACGACTGCAGATTCGTAAGAGTCACCTTCTTAGCAGACAGAAAAAAGTTAATGGACGCCCGAAGCACATCCAAATTATCATGTGGAAGCCTGCACAATTGCTGATCGGAATCTATTTCAATCCCCAGAAATGTTATCACAGACGTAGGACCCTCTGTTTTCTCTTGGTACAGAAGTAACCTAAAATGCCCCATAACCCGGAAAACCGTTTCCAATAAGTTAAAACTTAAAGAGGAATCAGGCCGACGGATAAAAAAATTGTCTGAATAATGGGTTATAGAGTCAACTCCTGATTCCTTCCTTAACACTCATTCTAAAAAAGTAGTGCAAGTTTCAAAATAAAAACCAGGTATCGAACACCCCATAGGCAGGCACTTGTCCATAAAAATATTTACAATCAAGAGAAAAGCAGACTCCATTAGTCTTGGCATCAGGGCACCAACACTGGCCCTCTTAACCAAATCAACAACGCAATCGAAAGAGGTTTTAAAAACCACACAAAGTTCTAGGTCAATCCTACCATTTACCAATGCACCTCTGGGATGAGACAAATGATAAGATAAAATTTCCACGGCTCCTTTTCCAGAACAAGATCTAACTGTACTGGTACTTACATGCTCCGTGCTGAGCAGCTCCCGCTAGCCACATGGCCCAACTGCTCTACACGGCCGAGCGGCTGGAAACCTGTGGGTAGAAATATACTTACACTTTCAGTGCTGGCGAATAGCTCCTTTGCATTTGCTGGCGCCAAGCAGCTGATCTCTGCAGTCAAACGTTTGGAAGCTGCCTGCTCCAAGTGCACATCCTTAAATAGTTTTGATATTCATAACGTCATGCCCGCCCTTAAAGGTAACAGGTCATCTAGGCGACCCCATGCTGTTTAGATTCACAGAGATGACATGGACCAATCAGAACACATGTGAACCTGTTACTCATTGACCTATTGTGATTTCTGTTTGGTGCAACAGTGACTTTCTTGTGATTTCCGGTTATTGACCTTGGCTTCATGTCCAGCGGTATCTGGCACCAAGACATTAGCAGCAGATCCTTTAAGTGCTGCAAGTTGCGAGGTGGGTCCCCCATGGATTGGATTTCTAGTTCTACCACATCCCACAGATGCTCAATCGGATTTAGATCTGTGGAATTTGGAGGCCAAGGCAGCACCTTGAACTCTTTAATATATTCCTCAAACCATTCCTGAAAATGTTTTTGCAATATAGCAGGATGCATTATCCTGATGAAAGAGACCACTGCCATCAGGGGACATCATTAGCATGAAGGTCTGCAACAATCTCTAGGTAGGTAGTACATGAATGTGACCCAGTAGATTATTGCCCAGAGCATAACACTGCCTTCGCCAGCCTGCCTTCTTCCCATAGTGCATCCTGCTGCAATCTCTTCCCCAGGTAAATGACACACACGCACCCAACCATCCACTTGATCTAGAAGAAAACGTGACCAAGGCACTTTCTTCCTTTGCTTCATGATCCAGTTCTGCAACTTCTCCATTGAAGCCCCTTTTGGCGGTGGACAGGGGTCATCTTAGCCCTCAATGAACACTATGCTAACAACCTACTTTTCTACCCTACCCTTACCTTTTGTGTCACTATACCCCACTCCCTCTAGCATGCAAGCTCATTGAGCAGGGCCCTCAATCCCTATGTTCTTGTGTGTCCAACTTGTATGGCTACAAATACTTGTCTGTAAGTCCACCCATTGTACAGCGCTACAGAACTTGTTGGTGCTTTATAAATAATATTAATAATGGGTATTCTGACTGGTCAGCAAGTTGAGATACAGTAGCTCTTCTGCTTGAAGATAGTGCATCAATGAGCCTTGGGCGTACATGACCCTGACACTGGTTCAATGGTTGTCCTTCCTTGCACCACTTTTGGTAGGTACTAACCACTGCATGCCGGTAAAACCTCACAAGACTTGCCGTTTTGGAGATGAGCTCACCTAGCCGTCACTATGTGACCCTTGTCAAAGTCACTCAGATCTTTATGCTTTCCCATTTTTTTGGTTTCAACACATTAAATTCAAGAACTGACTGTTCACTAACTGCCTAATATATCCGAACCCTTGACTGGCACCATTCTAACAATATAATCAATGATATTCACTTCACCTGTCAGTGGTTTAAATGTTGTGGCTGATTAGTATATATGCTATGTTCCTATCTCATGCACGTAGGCAATTCAGGTCACATTCCAAGACACAAACTTTAGTTTAAAAGGCTGCACATAATAGTTCTGGTATAAAGACAACTCTGATGTCACAGGTGCAAGCTTTGTGCTCCCAACACAGAACAATATGAGGTTGAGGTGCATGGTGGAAAAAGAGAAAATAAAGTTAATTTAACTTAATACAGAGCGTAAATCTTAATTGAGGACCCTCCTACCCAAACACATATTTTTAACAGTCCCATGTGGCCTTTTCTAAAGGTACATTCTAGTCATCAGAGCACAAGGGAAAGGTTCAACTGAATGTTCTTGTTTTAGTCATATGAATCCAAAAATACAAAAGAAAATTGTCCTTTACTAAGGAAATCCATTGCCTCCTTTACAAAGAGCACACTTCAAACCACGCAGTTTCACTAGGTGAAAATGGTGAACTTCACTCGGTTGTAAATTCCAATGTAAATGCCAGGGGAGAAATTCATGTTTTTTCTTTTTACGTAATAGGTGAAGTTTTATTGATAATAATATAGAAAAGAAACTACAATTTTCAAAAAGAAATAATTAGCTAAAAGCTTCTCATTTATTTAATGCCTATTTAGACAATTTAGCCCTATATTGGTTTTAACATTCTACAGCATTTATTTTGTTACTCATCCAATATGTTTAATTAATTCTCCATTAATCATCCTATATACAACCCCACATTTCACAACCATTCCACACCATTTACTATTATTTATGTAATGCCATTATTCACCACATATGTCACTATTTATACTATGTGGGGTAGTTTATACAAATCATTGTAGACATATAGACATGTTTATCATTTATCCTTTATACAAACAATGTCACGTCTAAAATAGGAACAGTAGAGCATGTCTCCTCTTGAACTTAAGCATTACTCACAGAGCATTTTACATGTAAAATATTGGAATTTAAAAAAAAAACAATTTTTTTTTTTTAATGGAATACTATGAGGTTAGTCATACAAATCTATATTCCTAATGTTATAGTGTTCCTGTCCCTAATAGTACTAGGTGTCATCGCCCCTTCCCCCCTCCCCCTGTCAGTAAAGGACTTAAATAAAAAACATTTCTTACTTAACTTGATTCCATTACCAAGGCAAGTTTGTTACTGCTCACCTTCTCCCCCCAGGTGGTGTCACAAAGGTGCTATAGCTTGGTTTAATCGTCATATAGGGGCATTGGGGATCTAATGGGCATAAGTGGCAAGTGGCACGCATGCATTCAATCTTCCCCATAGGAAAAAATTGCTCCGATTCATGCTACTGAATTCAACTTGGTCTGTGCTGAGGAAGTGCCTCTATTTCTCAAAAACTGCAATGTTTTACCTTGTAGGGTTAAGAGAATAAGTACACTACACCTAGACCACTTCATCACTTCATTGAGATGAAGTGGTCCGGGTGACTATAGTATCCCTTTAATGATTAGTTTATTTTTAGCCTCTGCAAATGATGCAGATTATACAGGGCATTTCATGTCTAGAACTGGTGAGGTATTTACATAGTGGTCTCTTTTGCTTTCACACACTGTCTCATATACAGTTACACATGACGTGCATAGTCGCCTTGTCGGCATATGCATAAACCTCACCATTACCCATTTTCCAATAAAACACTGACACCATAATTTATATCACAGCTTTATTGATTCTTAACAGAAAGTATAAAGGTCATTGATTTTACAATCTAAACCCCCTGACAATGACCCATTCCCACATAACATAATACCCAAAACATTGTAACATTCAACTTAACATTGAAACATGACCATTGCCACCAAAGGGCACCACAAGTGTAGAGGCATACCGAGACACCCTTACACACCCCGTTTCGGAGCTACCTACGAGCTTGAACCTACCAAACCAGTCCAAAGGCTTACCTATTGGCCATGAACTCCAAATTTTTACCCCATCTCACTCTTTTCTCCCCGCCGCCGTGACCAAACGGGAAACACCTGAAAGCAAAGGGAGGGTGGGTGGGAAAACAACAGGTAAGTGCAACTTAGATTAAAGTGATCCCTAGATATAAAATGGCCACTACTTATACTCCCCTTATAACTCCACCCCACTCAATTTCCTTAAACCAATCCCTAACCACTGACCCTTAGATGCCTGTCTCCTGGCAATGTCAAGGCCCACTCCCCTTAGTTACACTGCTCCATGGGCTACAGAGCCCTTGTCTTTTACTCATATGCATACACAAATCTTTATACAGATAAACAGACACCCTAACTTTCTCTCATACACACAAACAATCCTCGATACAAACACCCTATCTCACTCACACATACACTCTCTCCTATTATACACTACAACCTCAACAGACTGTTCTAAAATAGGCCTCGATAAAGGCACACTATAGGCATCTAGACCACGTCATCTCAATTAAGTCGTCTGGACGCCATGTCCCTGTCTGTTTAACCCTGCAATGTAAAACATTGCTGTTCTGCATAAGTGGCAGTGTTTACATTGAAGGGTTTATATGCCGCTCATGGCTGACAGCCATTATAGGCTCTTCTTTCAAAATAACTGAGTAGAACTAGGCTATTTCTATCAGATGGTCTCTATATTGCAGCTCTGTGGAATCCATCACAGTAACCCTGATTGTGTGGGATAGTTATAGATATTTCTTTATTGTGCCTAGCTCTGTATGTTATCTCTGTTATGTTACTCAGCTTTGTCCGTTGTATGGGTATCTCTGCAGTACCCAGCTCACAAATTTTTGTGTTGTGTCCAGTTCTGTGTATTATATGGGTATCTCAGTATTATGCTCATCTCTGTGTATTGGAATCTCCTTATTGTACTGGGTTATTTGTATTATATGGGTGTCTGTTATTTGTTTCTGGTTTTGTGTATTGTATTACTATTTCTGCTGCTGCTCTCCAGTGATGGTGAATGACCAGGGCCGGCTTTAGTCCGGGCAACATCTGCAAAAAATCTTCACACCGCCCTAACCTGGCCACACCCCTCATTTAATACCTCCCATCATTTAAAACCTCCATTTCCTATTAACTGTAAATTAAAGGGATTTGAAAGCTTGATAAAAAAATAAATCTTTACTCACAGGTATGGCATTAAACTTGTAAGTGCATATACCCACCAAACACCTCTCGTATACCAACTGCCAGTAAGAAACACCCACTGCCTTTGCATACCTATTTCCTGATATGCAGTGGCAATATTATAGACTCACTCTCCAGGTGAGCTGCAACATTAGGGATCTTAAATAGCACCAGCCTGGATTACTGAGCTGTGGCTAGAAGTTCTAAGTTGCTGCAGTGGAGCTCTTTGAAGAGGATGCAACTCTTTGAAGAGGCCTGATGACATGAGGTTTCAGGGACATGAATTCTAATGTTAAAATTAGAGTAGAGGATGGCACCGCAGTGTTTGGGAGCCTAAGGGCCTAAGAGACAAAATGTAATCTCCACAACCTCTCCTACAGCTTCTTTGGGCTAACTGACCACTCGTTTAGGCAAATATTCAGAAAGAGGACTGCTGAATTCAGTTAAGGGCCACCTTCTGAACATAGAGTTAGTGTTGCACTAGGATTAGCGCCCCCCACAGTGCTCAAGCCGCACTGGCTATGATCTGGCCAAAGTACTTTGTGTTTCCCGCCTTCAAGGAAGCAAAGCATGACAGGAAATCTAGTCTGCACTGTAACAAGTCCGCAAACAGGCTTTAAAGGGAACTGTCGTTAAGTGGTAAACAGTTACCTCGGCAAAAGGTAAGCAGAGGTCACAAAAGTAGTAGAGGTTGAAATATATCTGCGCTGGGGGTGAGGGTTATGTATAGATGTCTCCTTAAATGTGTATGTAGCAGCCTTCTGTTACAAGCTGTGATGGCTACCAGGCACCACTGCTGCCATGGCACTATATGTGGCCGCACAGCTTGGACATTCAAAAGGTCGGCCCGGGACTGGCATCACTAAAGGAGGATCAAGTTGCAGGGAAAATGTGGTCTCAGCGTGGGATCACAGGTAAATTTGTCTTTTTTTAAATTTTCTTTTACAGGGAGGACTATGCCAGCAAGACTTACTTCATCCAATAACAGTGTTGTATTAAAACATTTTTCAATGGAGTAACCCTTTAAGTGAGCTTTAACATCTCGGAAATGTATGCTGTACAGGTAGCATCAATACATGTGGAATTCTTGTATATTATTTATATAGCGCCAAATTCCGTAGAGTATATGGCCCCATAAACTAGAAAAGGAGCCGCACATTGTGTTCACCCATTGTTCACAAGAAAGGTAGAAACCTTCATAGGTAGGTGTGACGGAGCTCCTGTACTCTGACCGAGTACCCCCGCCCAGTCCGCTTGCAGGGTCCCTGGAACGCTTCAGCCCCAGTTGCTGAAGCCTGACTGGGATCCTTGTTGAGCTTTTCCACCCTACCAGGTTGCAGCATTCCTTCCAGGTAGGTATCCACATCAGCCTGCAATGGTATATACAGGTCTTGTCTTTAAAAAGAACTGTGCGGCTCTCATGCCTACCTCTCTTGCTTTATCCCAGGGCTAGAGGGATCCTGCAACCAGCAAACAGGTCCAAAGACTGTCACACAGGACACAAGTTCCAAAAAGAATTAACATACAAACATTTTTTACTTGGGATTAGCCCATATGATCATTACATAAACATTGCTGTGATAACTCAATAAAAATACAGACAGTCAAATCATAGCAGACAACATACAGCAACTTATTATAACAATGACATATTTATAAAGGGGTGGGGAAGACAATAATTAACAGAAAATATCTCTCTTGCCTGCAGAATTAGCAATATGCCAATCTACCTGAATATGCAAATTAACCAGCCTTGCTATTCAGGTGGTGCATAATGCTGTTGCTACAAACAGAGGGCACTACACATGCTCCCTAGCCAAATCCACCTAGTTGGTAGCAATCCTCAGCAGTACAGAAGAGCAGGTAATACATTTAACAGTATACACACACACACAATATAAACAATTACATTACACACACCCTGCACCTGTAATGGGTACAGGGTGATTACAACATAAGAAAAGTAAAGCAACCTACATAAATAGTCTGTTTTAAAGTACAGGTGATGGGGCACAGTAGGTGAACACTATAGGGTTCCTTTAAACGACTGCTTTGGAGCTGGGCAGCATGTAGGGCCCATTCCAAGGTGCCTGAAATTCCCAGATATCACTTTGCATTACATCAATAATTTAATAGTGACATATTGAACAGATGAAAACTTTACATTAACAGTAAATACATTTACCTTGTTTTTTTCCTCAGGCAGACAATTTCAGCGTTACAGTTTTTCAAAGCGCATACATTAAAAAAGTTGTTTCCTGCTATTTGACCTGCATATTTATTTCTGCTTGCTACAGTCATTCGCTTCACCCTGTGTCTCCAGGAGAGAGTTGTGTATAAGAAGTCTGGTGACGTCCATTTTAAATACTCTGAAGGCCTCTGGCATATTATGTAAGAGGCACAGATCCTTGGCCGCACCCTATCTTGCTTCACAAGTGTGATCCTTATCACTGATAAACCTGCATTTTGTAATAGCACTCTAAATAGTTATTTTTGGCAACCGTTAGAAGTTTAATTTTTTTTTTTAAGTAAAGAATCCTGAAAAAAAAATTTTGTTTAATTTATTTATTATAGCAGCTTACTTGAGAGTAAGTGACTCTTTGAACAACAGATATACACGAGCATTTCAAAAAGCAGTGATGTGATCTGGAGTTTAACTATAACCTTTGAAAGTATTTTCAGGTTCATTGCCTGAGTGTACCTGTTGTTTTTTTCTTTTGCTTGATCCAGTTGAATACACCACAAGTGGGTGCAAAAACCACTGTATGGGTTCCATTTTGTGTATCCAAAACATGTGCAACAGCTGGGTTATAACCTGAAATTATTTTTCTGTGGCAGCACAGCAGTATCAAATACAAACAACTCTTAAAATCGTAACACAAAATGTAACAGAATACCTTCCCCTAATACAGGAAAAGCAACTTTTAAAGCACATCTGTTATATATGGCATAAACAAATTTAGGTTAAAGTGACACTGTACTAGCCAAATTATTAATAAAAAAAATAAAAAGATTTAAGTACATGTACCCCCAATGAAAACATCAATGCATTTAATTATGCTTTTATTAATTGGGTGTATATCTAAAATTGGTTGAAAATTCTGCATATCTCTTGCCTGCAGCTTTAGCAACCCCTCTCTTCTAACTTGCCCACACTCTCTGTAGCTGTCCAATCACAGACTTCCTGGTACAGCTCGATTGGGAAGTCTTTGTAAGGCAGATGCTCTGAGCAATTGCTGCTTCCTAAGTTTATATCCACTGAGTTAAACAACCATGAAGTAACAGAACCGATTGTCTGATTGAAAGCCACTTTATGTAAAATGAAAAAAAAGAATATGCACACGGTTATTTACAAACGTGAGAATTGCCGTGAATTCAAAGTGTATTTCAAAATTTAAGACCCAAATAGCCAAACTGAAGAGGTTCTCTGATTTAGCAATGCTTTCAGTTTGGGTAGTCTTGCCTTAAATTTTAACTTCACTTTGAATTCTCACTTTAGTAAATAACCCTGACACTCAACACATAAATCACTCCAGAAAGCTAAAGTGCTCTACGGGTTTAGACTGTTCCTTCAACTGGAAGGTTATAAACTATTATCTATATATGGTGTTAGAGGAGGAGCTAACAAATGTATATGTTTTATACTAAATCTATACTGTATAAAGATATGGTCCATTGCCTGTCACACAATTGATGGTATAGCCCTCTATGCTAAGATTTGAGTGACATAAGAACTGGAGAACCTGCCTACAGACGAGTCTCCTGCTATCCATTACACATACAGTGCATGTTCTGTAGTTAATGTAAGTATTACTCTAATGCAGGCATCTCCAAACTCCGGCACTCCAGATGTTACTACAACTCCAATGATTCTCAGCCTATTTCATTTATAGAATCATGGGAGTTATCCCATGGCAACATCTGGAGGGCCAGAGTTTGTGGAATACTGCTCTAATGGGAGCATCCTGAACATTGCAATAAGAATATAAAATGGGGTGACAGACAGCATCACACCATGCATTATGACAGTGCTATCAGCTGTGGAGATAAAGTATTTAATTAAGATCTCATGGAGCAATAAAATATTTAAGTTACCAATTTGATAAATTACATATTCATTATATAAGCAGATTATAGCTTGAAGTGAAACTATTGTGATAACCGCACCCTTTTGATGTAGGCATGTTCAACTGACTTCTTCCTTTATAATTCTATAGATAATACTGAACATTTTAAAATTTTCAGCAACCCTTCCTATTACAGATGCCCCACTAAACTGCCTTCTTAATTTAATCTTAAATTACCTAGAGACCCACAGTATAGATATAACACAAAATGTTATCTCAAAAGGACAATCATTAGGTTAGGACCTACCAAAAATGGTGTACACATATGAAATTTATTTAATATGTGATCATATTTTGAAACTGAATTCCTATGATCTCAACTCAAATAGGTGATTTTATAAACTTAATAAAAGGTTTAAATTGGAAGTTTAATTTTCTTTTTTCTTTTCTTCAGTATTCCATTCCTTATACCACATGTCACTTAATGATTACATTCCCTCCATGACTTGACTTTATTTATATTGATTAACTCTTCTTTCTTGCACCAGATCTCCAGATGCCACCATTTTTATACCTCCCAACATTTCAAATGGAGCGGATGGGGCCATTCTGAGTAATTTTAGGTGACTTAATAAATACAATTTAAGCAATTTAAAATATAATGGAGCTCTCGTATACACTTAAACGCACCAACAATACGGAGCTCCCAGAAAAGAGGGACATTAGGATAGAAAAGAAGAACAGAGGGATTTAGGCCTAAAATAGGGTTGTCTCGCTTAAATAGGGACACTTGGGAGACATGCATTTTGTTTTCCTCAGTCAATGATGTCAGTAGTTTGTCCATCCGTGTGTGTTTTATGGATTGTGGGTAAATTGGCCTGGCAGCTGAAAACTGTGCATAAAGTGGCTTTGTCCCCTCAAACTTACTTTTCTCCTATTGTTTCCTTTTCTCTCCCTCTTTCAGAATCTGTTCTTCTTTTCTTCATTACTGATCCATTTCTCTTTAAAGAAATACTATAGTGTTAGGAATTCAAAGCTGTATTCCTAACACTATGGTACCCCCGTGGCATGTAAAGGGTTAAATTACCCTTTATTAACGTACCCGATTCTAGCACCGTTGTCCCTCAGTGCTCAGATGCGCTCTGCCTCCTTCAACTTCATACACCTGCTGCGCATGTGCGCTTTGATTGCCGAGTGCATATTAGGTCTCTCTCGTAGGAAAGTATTGCCTTAATGCTTTTATATGGGGTTTTCTCTGACACCGGATGTCCTCATGCAGAGTTTGAGGACATCAAGCATAGTTTCACAGAGTCTTATCTTTTAACCCCTTAAGGACACATGACGTGTGACATGTCATGATTCCCTTTTATTCCAGAAGTTTCGTCCTAAAGGGGTTAAAGAGAAGCAAATCAGAAATGACTTAAAGAAGAACAGATTCTGAAAGAGGAAGCATAAGAGAAAGCTAAGTTTGAGATGACAGAGCCACTTTAAGCTCTGACCTTTGTCAAAGATCATGCTATAATACATAAGAAAAAGTAGTCCCTATTTTATTTTATCTATACCGGGGAGGATATTACCCCCTGATTCTTAGTATCGGGAAATCGCTAAAACATATATATGAGGGATTCCCCACATTAGTGAACTGGTCTTTGTTCGTAAAAATGGAACTTGGTCGGTAAGTGAGGAGTGCCTGTATATAAACACTCTTTCAAACTTACAGTTTCTGTGTGTTATACCTTTGACAGAAGAATTTGGTTGTTACAGGACCCAAGTACAATAAAATTATTTTCTAAAGCATAAATATTACTTAAAATGTTTATTCCATAGAGTGAACAATAATACAATCTTAATACTTATGGTTTGTTGCCCTTTTAAACTAGGCTAAAGCATTAAGGAGATCTAACTTACAGAAGCTGTAGGTTATCCCCTACCAAAAATCTAGGACCAAAATTCCTCAGACCATACTACATCGAATACAGCATGCCCCTGTACTTTTAACACTTCTAAAATCAATCTGTGACCCAAATTAGCCACTATTCCTAAAACCTCTATTATTTACCTTGGACTCTAATTACAGACCCTGTTACACAGAATAATGCTAAAAACAATATAGGACCCTTCTAACCCTAGTTCTTACTACTCCTACAACGGAAAAGCCTATCTTCACTTCATACATTGTTGCTGCACAAATAATTAAAGGACTACTCCCACTTCTATGACAGCTTAAGCACATTTACAGGTGCAAACAAAATTATTCAACCCACATTGAAAATCAGGTTTATTGTCAACATTTATAGACTTTCAGCTGCTTGCAATGAACAAATCAAATGAAAGCATTTGAAGTAGCTCAACAGAACAATTATTTCAAGTGATTTCCCCAAATTGAACTGAAAATGCAACTTAGAATGAATCCTTCAGTTGCAAAATTAGTCGATCCCTGAGTAGAATCCCTCACAACACCACAAAATCCTTCAGTTGCAAAATTAGTCGATCCCTGAATAGAATCCTTCACAACATCACAAATATGTAAAACTAATGTTGTATCAAGCACATCTGATATAACTAATCAAGGGCTTTATTAGTTGCACCAGGTGTGCTGGAACGCTTGATATACCTGAACTGGTTAGGGGTTTGTTGAGTGTCACATTTGACTGCATGGTAGAAATATGGCTAAGTCAAAACAATGGAACACAAAGTTAAGAGATCATCGCCCTTCACAAACAAGGAACAAGATACAAAAAGATTGTGAAGCCACTGAATGTTTCTAGAGACACCACGGGAAGCATAGTTCGCAAGATCAAAGTTGAAGGAACAGTGGATACACTGCCTGGACAGGGCAGAAAAAAGGAAGATATCAGTGGATGCAACCAGATTTCTGAAAAGGCAGGTTGTGAAAAACCCTCAAGTGACTGCAGAAGACCTGCAGGAAGACTCGGTGGCAACAGGCACCTAGTTTTCATTGAGCACAGTAAAGTGCGTAATAAGTGCAGATGATTTCCATGCCAGAATTCCACTACTGATCCAAAAGGACAAGAAAAGTTGCCTCCAATATGCTCAAAATCATATAAATAAGCCAGAGAAGTTTAGGGATTCTCTTGTGTGGAGTGATAACACAAAACTGCAGCTTTTTAGCCCAATGTCCAGAGGAAGAAGAATGAAGCATATGCTAAAAAGAACACTGCCTACAGTTAAGCATGGTGGTGACTCGGTGATGTTCTGGGGCCGCTTTGCATCCTCTGGCACTGGAAACCTACAGCATGTAAAAGGCAAGATGGATCCATTGAAGTATCAGGAAATTCTAGGAGGAAACATCATGCTGAAGCTTGGGCGTCATTGGACCTTCCAACAAGACAATGATCCCAAGAATACCTCAAATTCCACCAGGGCTTGGTTGTAGAAGAACTCATGGAAAATGTTATGATGGCCATCAGTCACCTGACATGAACCTCATGGAAAATCTCTGGTTGGATTTGAAGAAGGCAGTTGAAGGAAGCAAATCCAAGAATATTACTGAATTGGAGGCTATTGCTCATGAGAAATGGGCTAAGCTTTCTCAGGAATGTTGCCAGAAGCTGGTGTCTGGCTTTGCATCTCATTTGAAGAAGGTCATAAATGCAAAAGGGTGCTTTACTAAGTACTAAGAATGCTTGCCATGAAGGGGTTGAAAATATATATATATTTATTTATTATATTTTAGCCAGGTGCCCCTGCTGGCTGCCACACTTTTCAGGAATTATCTTAATTTTAACCTCCTTACACTCATAATTCATCAGAAATATTTCAAGGACCAATATTGACTCCACATGTCACACAACTGGATTTACCAAAATTGAACGGATGGCATTACTAAACTGAGATACACAACAGACTGAAATATACTTCCACTGGACCATCTTACTACCAGGAAGAGATACCTTCAGCTGAACACCACAAACAAGGTACATTTAAACTAAAAAAATGACTCACCTCCATGTGTAAATTGGGTTTTGGATTTGATCATCCATTCAGCAATGCTCAGATTTCATTTCTAAATACCAAGAAAATTAATTGATGAAAAATATTGCACTAAAACACATTGGCTTTGAACTCATGTAATATGACCTGCATGCATGCTTTCTTATCTGTTCTCTACAATGCAGCCTGAAGTGCAAAATCTCACACCTCAATCTGGCCTGAATCCTATGGAGCAGGGCAATGTAACCAGCCCCCACTGCTAACATCCCTACAAAAATTAGAAGCTATTTTAACTCCTTCACTGCTGAGAGAATGATTACCTATACTCCCTCATATCTGTATTCCCTAAGACCCCAAAAGGCGGTTGCTGCACTCAGTCCCTCGCTTGTGGTTACCATAAAATTACTTGGCATTTTCAAAGTGACTGACGGCTGTCGTGGAGGAAAATCAAAACTTAAAGTTCTATACCCATTGTACAGCGCTATGGAATTTGCTGGCGCTATATAAATAATAAAATAATATTCTCCTGACTATCACAGCCGCTCCACCACCCTGTCTACCTGCAAGCCCAACTGAAGTGATTAAACCTAGAAGCCACAAAAACCGCACTATCAAATCAAGGAAACCTCTTTGTGTGATCCCTTAGAAGACACACTGTTTCCAAAGTTTAGAGCAAAAACACAGAATCCCAAGACTGCCCTATCAGATCAATCCTGTGCAATGCCAGATCAATAAGGAACAAAACAGCTATTATTGCCGACCTTATTGAAACATGCAAATTAGTGTGCATTATAGAATCATGGCTAAATGAAAATGCGGGCCTATTCTAGAGGCAGCTATTCCAGGCAATTACACTGTGTTCCACCGCCCGAGACAAGATCTCAAGGGAGGTGGAGTAATGATCTGTGTGAAATCATCCTTAAATACCAGACAAATAGAACTCCACAAACCCCAAACTTCTGAATGCATAGATGCCAGCCACTCAATAGATAGAGGATTCCGGATACTGTTAATATACAGAACCCCAGGAGATAGGGAGAGATTTCTTCAGGAACTCTCAGACCGTTTGGTTGGCTTAATCCTTGAACGCCCCAGATGGCTTATATTGTGAGACTTCAACACCTGGATTGATTACACTCTATCCCTGCTTTGGCAGGATCTCCTCAGCTTGATGAGTGCACTCTGCTTTACACAAATAGTCGCCACTTTCACCCACAGAAAAGGTCATATACTTGATCTAGTGTTCCAGTCTAGACTAGAAGTGTCACCAGTAACTGTAAATCCAGTTGTTTGGTCAGACCACCACTCCATTCACTTCTCCATTTTATCACTATCAGCCAGACCCCAGCCTCAAACACCGCTCATTAAAAGGGGTGACGCCATTGGATGTAACATTACATATGAATCTAAGTGAACTAATGGGCCCCTGTGAAGACCCCAGCTTCTAAGTCCGACTCTACTACAAAACCATGAGAGACACCCTAGAAAGCATTGCACCAACATGCATACGCACTGTCAAAACCCACAACAATGCACCGTGGTTTGATAGTACCATCCGAGAAATGAAGAGAACAGGCTGTAAACATGAGAGAAAGTGGCGCACGACACATGATCCAGAAAATAAAAATGCTCTTACCAAACATCTAAATGAATATCAATTCAAGATAACTCAGAAAAAAAAAATCTTCAGTAGAAAGGCTCTGCAAACCAGCATGCATGCACATCCCCTTTTCTCAGGATACGATTTACTCAATCCGAGCTTCTATCACAGCAGAACCACTGCAATGGAATGCCAGATTGCCTCAGTTTATGGTCCATTTTTACAAATGTGGATATAAAGCGGGTTAAAAAAAAAACATGCAAAAGTTACACCCTACTACGTATGACTTAGACTCTGCTCCAACTCAGCTCATATCTGGTTGCATTGAAACACTCGGCCCAGCCCTCACAAAAATAGTGCAGTGTTTACTAAAAACTGGAGACTTCCCAGATCCTCTAAAAAAAGCTGTGGTAAAACCACTCCTAAAGAAGCCTTTATTAGACCCAGACTGCATGGCTAATTACAGACCAGTATCCAACTATCCATTTCTGGGGAAAATAATTGAAAAAGTAGTGGCAACTCAAGTGGAGGCCCATCTATCAAGCTTAAACATATTTGATCCTTTCCAGTCAGGCTTCAGATGCTGCCACAGCACTGAAACAGCGCTAAATGATCTCCTTATGGCGATAGACAAAGGTGATTACTCCATCCTAATCCTCTTGGATCTCTCAGCTGCATTTGACACCATTGACCATAGGATTTTATTAGAGCGCTTGCAGCACATCTGTCGTCTAGGAGGCACAGTCCTTTACTGGCTTAAATCTTTCCTCGCTGGTAGATCACAGAGAGTAACATCAGGATCAAGCTCATCTGCACCAACAGAACTGACCTGTGGAGTTCCACAAGGATCCATCTGGTCTCCCATGCTATTCGCAGTTTAGTTGCTACCACTGGGGGACATTATTAGGCGACATGGCCTAAGGTATCATTGTTACGCTGATGACACACAACTCTACTTCTTTGCACCAGATACCACAGACCCAACATGCCACATCAACAGTTGCTTAGCAGACCTCATAGAACAGATGAATGCTAGTTGGCTTAAAGTGAACCTGGGCAAAACAGAGTTACTCTTGGTAAGGGGACCCAGGGCAACAAAAATATACCACGATCACCCAACTGGCCTGGAGCTTGGAGGCTCGGAACTCATCAGTTCATCAAAGGTACGAAACCTTGGAGTGCTGATTGACTCTGGATTATCATTTAAACAGCAGATTTCCTTCGTAATACACTATCATCTGAAAAACATAGCCAGGATACAACACTTAATTCCACCGGATGATATGCCAACATTAATCCATGCATTCGTATCCTCTTGGCTAGATTACTGCAATGTACTTTACTTGGGCCTTCCAGGAAAAGAACTCCATCGCCTTCAGACGGTACAAAATGCAGCAGCCAGATTACTGACCAATCAAACTCGCTTCTGCCACATAACACCTGTTCTCCACTCCCTGCATTGGCTTCCACTTAAATGACGAACATATTTTAAACTTGGCTTGCTGACCTTCAAAGCCTTAAACAATCAAGGACCACAGTACCTAAAAGAGCTCCTAACACCCTACATTCCATCCCGTTCACTTCGGTCAGCCAGCAAATCCCTCCTGTGCCAAGAATAAAGACAGACTCAGGTTCCAGGGCATTTAGCCACGCTGCCCCTACCTTCTGGAACTCTTTACCGTGCGCCATCTAGCACCGTCCTTACAGACTTTAAAAAAACAACTCAAGACCTACCTCTTCCATCAGGCATTTAGTCCGCTCATCTGACCTTCAGAAACTCCTAACTTTTATTTCTTTATGTTTGTTTATTTGTAAAGTGCTTTGAGTCTCACAGGGAGAAAAGCGCTATAAAAACCGCAAATTATTATTATTATTATTATTATTATAATGCTGAGACTGGAGAAGTCATTAAAAGTTGCATTTTCATTTTAATTTGAGTTAGGCCGCAGGGAGCGTGCGCAGCTTAGCGGACAAGGGCACATGTATGAGTGTGGGAATGGATGAAACAGGATGGGCTGTGTTTATGTTGGGGGGAGTGTTGTATGAGAGGAAGTGGGTGGTGACAATTGGGACTGACCTCAGTGCCACTTATGAGCCGGGCCAGTTTCCCTGCTCCTCCTGTTGCTGGGCTTGCTGGATTTTCGGCCTGTGGGTGTCCTGGATGTCTGCCCTCAGGGCTGGTGCTGCTGCAGACAGTGACCTCCTCCTTCCCTGGCAGCCTGGCGGTGTGGTCCCCCTCCTTTCCAAGCAGCCTGGCGGTGTGGTCCCCCTCGCTAGCGGTCTGACACCCCCTGTGTCTTCCCTCGCGGTACCCTCCATGGGCACCCTCCATCCTCAGGCCCGGTACAGGAGCTGCAGCCCGGGCCCGAGGCTTCAACAGGGCCGCGCGTGGGAGCCATATGGCGCGCGACCCGCTCTGTCTCCCAGTCATTTGGCCGCCCCTGCTGTCCAGGCGGTGGCATCTGCTTTGGGCCGTGCACCCCCAGACTCAGTGGGAGGGCGATGTGGGCTCCCCTTCTCCCCCCTTTCCTTGTGTCCCCTCTTTCCTTGTGTCCCCTCTTTCATTGGTGTGTAGCCCTCTTTCATTGTTGTGTCCCCCTCTTTTGTTTTCCCCCCTTTCATTGTTGTGTCCCCCCTTTCATTGTTGTGTCGCCCTCTTCTATTATTGTGGCCCCCCCTCTTTTTTTGTTGTGTCCCTCCCTCTTTCTTTTTGTTCCCCCCTCTTTCTTTATTGTCCCCCCCTCCTCCTTGCAGGCCTTCCTTCCCCTTTCCCACACCCTCCCCTCTCCTTACTTGTCTCTCCAGCCTCCTGTCCTGGAGCGTGGGCTCTCCATCTCTCCACTGCTTCCTCAGGCTTTGGGTGCAGTTGATCTGTCCAGCAGGTGGCGTCTGAAGCTCCAGTTGCCATGGGAACTGCGCTGCAGGTGATGGAATCCTCTTTTCAAGCTTCTGTCTCTGCTATGGTGCCGCCAGCAGTTCCTTCGGTGCCGTCAGGCGAGTCATGTTTTCCTGCGCTGGCTGGGGCGTCTGCGCTAGGCGGGTTCATGTTGGGTTTGCGAGATCTCCTCTCTTAGCGGGAGCGGGCTGCGCTGGCTCAGGGGTTGAACGGTCAGCTGCGCACAATATTCCCCTTTTGCCCTTCGTGGATGCCCCTCCTTTGGGGAACAAGGAAGAGTAGGACTCGGACGAAGATAATGTAAAGATCCGTTATAGGAAATTCCTAAGACGTTGGGGAATTGGGTTCAGCAATCTTGGAGAGCGTGATTGGGGAGAGGGCTCCCCAGCACTGCTCGGTGCTGTTTTTGCTACCAGTACACCAGTTGGAATGCGTGTCATACTTATGGTGGCCTGGGTTGGTGGCGCTATAACGAGCAATTTCGTCAGCGCCTCGCTGTCCGGCCATCTGTAGCGTGGGATCAGATGGACATTGGCCCCTGGCTCTCCATCATAACCCGGCCGGTGGCGCATCAAGGGGGGTTGTTCTCCTTTCTTGGGGGGGTGGCTCTGCCCCATCGGCCTCGCAGCAACGACCAGGTTGTTGCTTGAAGTTTAATGTCAGCCGATGTAAGTGGGACAGGTCGTGCTGCTTTAAGCACAAATGCTCCCATCGTGGTGGAGCTCACTCTGCCTCCAGCTGTTTCAAGAGGAGTAAGTCCAGGGAGAAAGGGGACTTGGGGGCTCAGAGCGACGACGACTGTGCTCGCAAGCGCGATGCGCCCATGGCTCGACCGCTATTGGAATCGTCAGGCCGTGGGGCTCCTGCTGGAGGGGGTCACCCAAGGCTTCTAGATCCCCTTCTCGGAGCGCCAGGCTTTGGGGGCGGTGCGGAACTTGAAGGAAAGGTTAAAGGAACTTAACATATATAGCTTGGAGGAAAGGCGAGACAGGGGGGATATGAGGGAAACATTTAAATACAAGGGAATCAATGCAGTAAAGGAGGAGACTCTATTTAAAAGAAGAAAAACTACCACAACAAGAAGACATAGTCTTAAATTAGAGGGGCGAAGGTTTAAAAATAATATCCGGATGTATTACTTTGCTGAAAGGGTAGTGGAATAGCCTTCCAGCTGAAGTGGTAGAGTTTAACACAGTGAAGGAGTTTAAGCATGCATGGGATATGCATAAGGCTATCCTACCTATAAGATAAGGCCAGGGACTAATGACAGTATTTAAAAAATTGGGCAGACTAGACAGGCCAAATGGTTTTTATCTGCCGTCACATTCTATGTTTGTTTCTAAGTCGGTGCACGACTTCCCTCAGGTGGTGCTGGATAAGCTCCTGAAGGAGGTAGCTTTGGGGCAGATTGCGGGGTCATTTGAGGCCCCGACGCTCTCCAATTTGCAGGTTCCCCTTGGGCCTGGTGCCCAAGGAGGAGGCAGGGAAGTTTCAGCTGATTCATCGTGTGTCCTACCCTCAAAGGGGTTCGGTGAAAGATGTCTCTGCGGAGCTGTGTCGGGTGTCCTAGGCATCCTTCGATGCTGTGGTGCGCATGGTCAGGGCAGTGGGCCTATGGCATTGCTGGCGAAGGCCGACGTCGAAGCTGCGTTCTGCTTGTTGCCGGTTCACCTGGACTGTCATCACCTCCTGGGTGGTGTGTTTGTGGACGGTATTATGTGGATATGTGCCTCCCGATGGGTTGTTCATATCCTGCTTTTACGTTGAGTGCTTCAGCACTTTCCTGGAGTGGGTGGTGCGGCAGGAGGCAAGGATCGACTCGTTGCTGCATTACCTTGATGGCTTTTTGTGTGTGAGCCTTCCCTGACTTGTCGACTCTTGCTCGACTCTGCGGAGTGGGTTTTCAGGTGCTTTAGGGTCCCCTTGAAACACGATAAGACGGTGGGGCCGGTGACGTGCCTTTGCTTCTTGGGTATCAAAATTGACTTGGTGGCCATGGAGTGCCGGCTGCTGCAGGATAAGGTTGAGGGGATGTGGCGATGGCCATGGGTCTGAGGAGTATGCAGGTGTGCCAGCTGCAGTCTCTGTTAGGGAGGTTGACCTTCAACTGCCGGATCATGCCCATGGGGCAATTGTTCTGCAGGCGCCTGGTGGCCGCGACTACCAGGGCCGCGGCATTTTATCCGGCTCACGAGGCAATTGCGGGTTGACCTGGAGGTCTAGGATTCCTTCCTGACCGAGTATAATGGGAGGTCATCTTGGCAGGCGCCAGAGATGTCCAATTCGGACTTGCACCTCTATACGGACGCTGCTGGCTCTGTCTGGTTTGGGGCGATTCTGGGTTCGCGCTGGTGTGCTGACACGGCTGGTGGCGTGGTCCGCCTCCGGCTTGACCAGGAATCTTGCCTTCCTGGAGCTTTCCCATTGTGGTGGCATTGGACTTGGGGGGTCGGGAGCTACAGGACCGTTGGGTCGTTATTCACTGTGCCAACCTGGGGGTTGTCCAGGTGATTAACCAGCTCTCGGCCCCTTCTCTTTCGGTAATATACCTGCTCCTGCGCCTGGTGCTCCGGTGCTCGTGTCTTAATGTGTCGTGTAGGTCCAGTTCCTCTTGGGCCAGGTACTCCAGGGTATGGGTGGAATGGCAGGCGCTTGAGTCAGAGGTGGGTGTCTTTGCGGGTTCGCCTGCTCGTAACAGGGTCTGTTGACTGCTGGAGTGTTGGGTTTCGGCGGATATGTCGCCCTCGGCGGTGTCCTCGCGCTTGTCCGGGATGAGTTTTCTGGTTAAGCCCCAGGGTTGGGTGGATGTCACCACGGAGTTTCTGGTGTGGCAGGTGGTGAAGGGCCTGCGCAGGGGTCGGTTTACTGTGGATGCAAAGAGACTGGTTTCGGGGGCCCTATTGGCACAAGTGTCCCAGCTGCTCCCAGAGGTATGCTACTCGGACTACTGCCTTTTTTTTTGCCTCGCCTTTTCTTTGCCTTCTTTGGGACCATGAGGATTGGGGTATTGGTGAGTCTGAGCAGGTCGGCTGGTGGGGGGGGGGGTGGATTCTGTTTGCGGATGTCCGGGATGGTCAGGACCTGGTGTCCTTCAAGTTTCATCCATCAATGACTGACGTCTTCGGCAAGGGTAAGTGAGTTCCGCTGTCAGCGGTCCCAGGATTGGACACCTGTCTGGTGACCGTTTTAATCTGGCCATTCGAGAGACGGTGGAACAGGCCATGGTTGGTTTGTTTGGGGTCCCCCGCTGATTTTAGGCTTAAAACAGCGTGGTTGTGGCGGGGGTGTGTCCTTGCCAAATAAGGGGTTGGTGGTTTTTGCAGGTTAGATGAAGGTGGGGGTTAATGGCCGGGTCTCATCCTCCCCTGTCTCTTTGGTGAACCTTAAGGGATACCAAGTTAGACGTGTCCCCACCGAGCTAAAGCCAGCTGGTGGGGAGCATTATAGTCGGGCCCTACCAAGCTATAAGCCTGCTGGTGGGGTGTCAAAAAGGCAAGAGGAGTTTATTATGCCGAGGGGGAGGTGAGAGCCTTTGGGAAGAAGGAATGAGATTGGCAAGGACGTGTTGGACAAGTACTGTAGGACATCATGCAGGTATTTACCTGTTATTTATTTATGAGAATATTATGTAAAGTTATACATTGAAGGAGACATGCAGTATTTGTGTTTTAATAAATGATGTGGCCTGTTACTTCCAAGATTCGATGTCTGTCTTTATTTGGGGGAAGCTATGGTTTGGTAAAAGGTCATCCCATCCAATGCCCACTACGTACATTCATGATTTAATCATTGCGAACAACTGAAAGTCTGTAAATTTTGACAATTAACCTGGTGGTTGAATAATTTTGATTGCAACTATAAGTTGTTATGGAGCCGGAATGTTTGTCTCTATCACTGGCTACCCATTGAGAGAAAAGGTATTGAGCGTGCATCAAGGTCTTGCGACTGATGCGTCTGGAGGGAGCTACGTGGAACGTTGTGTATTGTTTAGTATAATTTGCCCTGAAGGAGAGGACAATGATAAAGGCCAGATCCCACCAAAGCTGGGGCCTTGAGGGTGTCCAGGTATCTCCCAGGTACTGCTTGTTGAGATCGAGAATTAGATTCTACACAAGCTAAATCTCAACTCTGGTCCAGGAGGTACCACTAGATGACGCAAAGCCCCTTCACCACTGAGTACTACCCCCAAGACATCAGGACAGCCTTCTACATCCTGAGCAGGGCCAGATTAAGAGCCCAGTGGGCCTGGTGCTGACAATTATGACGGGCCTAATTACAGAATTATATCGACCAAAAACAGTAAAACACTCCCAAGCGTCATGTATCTGATGGAGATGGTGCTGGAGAGAAAGAAAACAGCAGCTATAAGAAAACACATACCCTAGGCTAATCTCTCTCTAATTTATGTTTTCATCTTTCAAGTAAATCCATAACCCCTAACAGCAGTGTCCAGTCAAGCAGGAAGTCAATGGGCACGGTAAAAGGGTGTGCCACTGACACAAATCACGTAACCTGCCAAAAGGGGCGAACATGCCCAAAAAGAGGATATGTCTGCCCAAAGAATAAGAAGGCCAGCCTGGTATGAATGCATGTCAGGCTGCCTGCCAATCCCCTAGCACTTGCTGGTCCACTTGTCTCCTTACCTTTTTACTAGCAGGCAGAATCTCCTGGTATATAGTCTGGGACAGAGAAAAGCTGTATGTAGTGAGTGTAGAAGAAAGGGAACATGCCACAGCGTTAGAGAGACCAAAGTCAGCATTACCTTAAAGGATCACTATAGGGTCAGGAACACAAACATGAATTCATGACCCTATAGTGTTAACACCACCATCTAGCCCCCCTGGGACCCTCATGCCTCCATAAATATAGCAAAATCTTACTGTATTCAATCCTGAATCTGTAACTCTGCATGCTGTTAAACTCAGAAAAACAAGCAGTCTGCTGACATCATTAGAAGTGGTGGCCTAATCCAATCACAGTGCGTCCCCATAGGATTGGCTGAGACTGACAAAGAGGCAGATCAGGGGCAGAGCCAGCATGATTCAAACACAGCCCTGGCCAATCAGCATCTCCTCATAGAGATGAATTGAATCAATGAATCTCTATGAGGAAAGTTCAGTGTCTGCATGCAGAAGGAGGAGACACTGAATGTTTGGATGCATTTTAGGCAGCCATGACCCAGGAAGGATCTCTAACAGCCATCTAAGGAGTGGCCAGTGAAGTTATCACTAGACTGTAATGTAAAGACTGCATTTTCTCTGAAAAGACAGTGTTTACAGCAAAAAGCCTGACGGTAATGGTTCTACTCAACAGAACAAATTCAATAAGCTGTAGTTGTTCTGGTGACTCTAGTGACTCTATATTCATTGTCAGCCAGTCCACACAAGTTGTGTTCCCATACATCCCTCTTAAGTTTCCATACTTAAGTAAGAGTATGTGAAAAGTAGTTAGGGTTGCCACCTTTTTTGGAAAAACATACCGCCTTGCTAATTTGCATAATTAAATATGTATGGGTGACATCACATGATGTAAATCACAAGGAGTGACATAAGAGAAAATGCTGTAAAATCACCAAAAAACTACTTAGTTTGATTCTGCTGTATAGATGGATTCCTCCCAGTGGCCCCATGTCTCCCAGTGCCCTCATGTGTCGATTACTCCAGGTCTCAGTGTTCCTATGTATCAGTGCCCCATGTCTCCCAGTGTCCCCTAGTGTCATGTCCCCAGGTCTCCCAGTGATCCTATGTATCACAGTGTCTCAATGCCCCATGTCTCCCTGTGTCCCCATGTATCCCAGGGTCCCCATGTCACTAGGAAGACGGGAAGACCTGGGGACACGGAGACACCAGTGACACTGGGAGACTAGGGGACTCTAGCCGAGACGCATGGGGACACTGGGAAAATAGGGGACACTTGAAGAAATGGGGACACAGACACCAGGGACACAGACTCTAGAGACACTGGCTGGGAGACATGGGGACATTGAGACATGGGGGCACTGGGAGACATGGAGGCACTAGGAGACATGGAGACAGTGAGACACTGGCAGACTGGGGGCACTGGGAGACTAGGGGGCACTGAGACACCAGGGACACTGGCTGGGAGACATGGGGACACTGTGTCCCCATGTGTCTGTGTCATAATGTTTCCCAATGTCCCTTAGTGTCTCAGTGTCCCCATGTCTCCTTGCAGCCTTTCCCCCCATCCCTTACTTCCCTGAGCTGTAGGCTGTCTCTGCAGGGTGGGAGTTGCTGTCTGGACTCTCTGTAGCTGCACCCCTGCAGATTAGTGAGGATAGATAGGCAGGGAGGGATATGCTGAAACTTCCTATCCCTGCCTCTCTCCACACACAGCGACCCCTACTGACCAGTGCTGGTATTGCATGAATCTCTTTATACTGAGAAAAATACCAGCATTTGTATTGCCAGCATCACTGCAATATTGGCACCAGCCAGGCAAGCCAGGTGGAATCCCTAAGAGTAGTGTGTGGAAAAAAAAAAAAAATGTTAAAAAATTATTATTATTTTTTTTTTTTTTAAATAAATCAATGGGCCTATTCCATGGGCCTGGGCCTGGAGCTGCAGCTCCATCAGCCCCTATGTTAATCTGGCCCTGATCCTGAGGAATTAGTTTTGCAGTGATTGGTGCTTTTGTTGCTCGATTTACCCTTTTCGCCACTCCCCTCATCATTTACTAAAATGGGCCTGATTTCTAAGGGTGCTGTGTGGGTTTGAAAAAATTATAAGTAAATAAGTAATTAGAAACACTGGAAATCCAGAGTGATTGTCTTAGATGATCTTTTCTCCGTTGTGCCCATTTAGCAATTCTGGCAGTGAAATTTCCATAAATATCAGGGCTAGTGTGGGATCCCACAAAAATAGGTCCCGTCATAAACTAAGAGAGGCATATGGGTCTTTAATTAAACTAAGCTCCATGTGGGTTTTCAAAAGACGCAACAAACAAGGTTGTGGATACCTCTAGCAATTTCCACCTAGAGTTATGAGTAGCAGTGCTGGCATTTTTGCAGTGGACTTTTGAACAAAATATTTCCTAAAGTTTTTGTGCATGATTTAGCTTCATCTTTTTAGTGTGTTACATTTCTCTTTGTGAGCCATTTGTAGCTTGATTTTACCTTTACCACTGGATCCCTGCTTGAACCGGTCACCATTCTGGGGTCACTGGATACCCACTTGGTGAAAACTTTCATATTGTTGTTATCATGTCAACTCGATCTCTCTAAAACTGAGCTCCTTGTCTTTCCTCCTCCTAATACTGATCCTCCTCTTTCACTCTCCCTTCAAGTGAGTGGTATCCACATCAATCCATCCTTGCAAGCGCGCTGTCTTGGGGTCATACTTTATTCTGGCCTCACCTTTGAGCCTCACATCCATTATGTTGCCAAATCCTGTATAGCCCGCATCCGCCCCTTTCTTACGCAAGATGCTAGCCAGGAGCTTGTCCATGCTCTAGTAATTTCCTGCATGGATTACTGTAACCCTCTCCTAATTGGTCTTCCCAAAAGCCATATTGCCCCGCTACAGCCTGTAATGAAATCTACTGCCAGACTGATTTTCCTCTCTAGTAGGTCCTCTCACACGTCACCCCTCTGTCAGTCCTTACATTGGCTTCCTGTATCCTATAGGAGTCAATTCAAAGTGCTAATCCACACCTATAAAGCACTGAACAATTCTAGCCCCTCTTATATCTCTTCACAGAGCCATAGGTATGCCCCTTCTCGGTCTCTCTGCTCTGCCCGTGACCTTCTCCTGTCCGCTGCTTGCACCCGTACGGCCAACTCACGCTTGCGGGACTTCTCGCAGGCGGCTCCCTTCCCTAATCTTCACTAGTCTTCAATCGTTTAAGAAGTGCCTTAGAACCCATCTCTTTAGGCAAGCTTATGGTTTCCCAGAGTACCTGTCTCTTGGTCTCTCCTAAAAGGAAGCACCTTAATCTCTCCTCCAGCTCTGCTCCACTCCAACCTTATTTGATTGCTATTTCTTGTCCTGATGTGTTTTATTCCCCACCTGTAAGCTCATTTGAGCAAGGTCCTCTTCAATCTATCGTTCCTCTACGTTTTCTTGTAATTGTCCTATTTATAGTTAAATCCCCCTCTCATAACCAATCATAAGACAGAATTTTCAGACTCTTTTGGGTAAGCACGCCCTGTGTAAATGCTTTATATTGAGACTGTGATGGACTAGTGGGCAGATCTGATGAAGCCGAGCACGTCGGCGAAACGCGTCATCACGCTCTGACGTCATTACGTCCAACGGCAGTAAGCATGAGTGGAAGCCCTTAGAGCTTCTGGAGCCTGAAAAGGTCAGATGAAATTGTTTGGGACTATACCACATTTGCGAGGAAGAGGTACAGAAAGAGGACTTATAGCCAGACAACTGCTTTTTAATGTTTGGAGTGTCAAATAAAGGATTTTTACTGCCATCACAGCCTCAAGCCTCTATACACTGAGATGCCAACATAGTTCAGAGCAGACTTACTTGCTCTACTCTTGTGAGTGTTTTTGATCTATATTTTTAATATTTATGTTTTATGCATATTGCCCTATGAGTTTTTGTTCTGTTTTTTCTTTTTGAGTATTTCACTGAAGTTCTAATAGAAGCAATTTCAAAACTTTTAAAAGTGAGGTAACCTTCTAAATAATGTCATCCTTATTTTGCACATATGTGTTTTGTCACCAGTGCACTTTAACACTTTTGTATTGGCACAAATTATTTATGCTATTGCACATGTATGTGGTATTTATATCACTCGTCAATTGATTTGTAGTGTGTTTAAGCACAGTGCACTCTATACAATTTTGGAAATTAATATTTATGTGAAAGTTATTCACTTGTATTGTTTAATGGTCTTAAAGGCACAGCGCAAATTATTTTTGTTTTTTGTACTTATGTGAGAGGAGCTTTTTCACGATATATAGTGCTGCTTTAGATTTGTATTGTAACTGTGTATACTAGTTTTAGCGCCATTTTTACTTGTTTTTTGGTATCTTTTGCTCTGATCTAGGGCTATCTACCCAGGGCTGCCATCAGAAATGTTGGGGCCCCTGACAAAGTTCAAGGTCTGGGCCCCCAGTGCCCACTCACGAGTCCGCCCACAGGGCCATCCTTGAATCTGCCAACAAAGATGCATTATGTGTGTAGAGTGAATGCAGAGACTGTGTGTGTAGTCAATACAGTGTGTGCTTAGTGGATGCAGTGTTTGTAAAGTGGCCAAATGTAGATCCAAATCTGTTGTAAGTCCCAGAATGCTTTGCTAGCTATGGATCTATAATTTGCAGGGCTGTATTTAGCACACATCAGTGTATGTGTGTTTGAATATAAACATGGTTTTGAATGGAGTATGTGTGTATTTGAATGTTGGTGTTTGAATGCAAGCGTGCATTTGTCTGTAGTATATAAACACACACACACAAACACCCCCTGACATACATGCAAATACACAGACACAGTTACACATATTGGCACATAGTTACACACACATACACTCAGGTTCACACTGACACAGATACATAGACATACACACATATACACAGACACACTCAGGTGCAAACTGACACACAGATACAGACACATAAACACACTGATACACACATGCACACACATAGGAGATACAGGCACATGCATTGACATACATGAAAATATACAGACACAGTTACACACACATACATTCACGTGCACACTAACACCCAGATACAGACACACAGATACACACACAGACACAGATACACACTCAGGTGCAATCTGGCACCCAGATATACACAGACACACACATAGATACACACACATGCACTCTGATACATACACACACATAGGACACATACAGACACACACTGACATACATGTAAATACACAGACACACAGATATACACACTGAAAGATACAGACACACACACACACTCAGGTGCACATTGACAGATACATACAGACACACAAACAGATACACATAAAAACAAAATATAAATAAAATATATGTGTAAAAATGTAGAGAAACAATAATAAAGTAATCAATTCTATGGGCAGATTCACACCAAATAAACACAGCTTTAGTTGAGAATCTCAGAAAAAAAAGAAAGCGTGAGCGCTCCAGATAGATATATATAATAAAAAAATTTTTAAAAAAATTTATTGCACTAATTAAACAACACACTTTAAAAAAATAAATGCAAACGACAGAAAATTGGCCATGCACATAAAATATAAGACAGGCTATGCAAGATAAAAACGTACACAACATGGGCAGTCTGTATGTAAAGAGCAAAAAGCCAGGACAGGCAGCGTCAAATAGAAAAGATATACATTACAACAAAGTTATCAAAACAAACTAACAATCTGATTAAACATTTAAATAGAACCCCAACTAAAACTAAAATAATTGGGGCATATCAACTAAGCAGTGAAAAATATTGTGGACAAAAAGTGTACATAAAAATCAAATACAGTCACTAGAAAACCATGATCATAAAAGCTGCAGCACTGCTATAAAAAAATAAAAAAAAATAAAACAATAACAAAAACATACACTCAGGTGCACACTGCCAACCAGATACAAACAAACACATAGATACACACAATGATACATCCACAGATACAGACAGACACACACACTCAGGTACACATACATACTGACACACTTTTTTAACCACCCTCCTGGTTCTTACCTGCAGGAGGGTGGACTCTGCTGGCTGGGGATGATGTTGGTGTGAGTCTGACTCTGTCCTCCTCTTCACACTCGCCAGTGCTTCCTCCCACCCTCATGGTTCTTACCTTTAGGATGCAGGAGGGTGGACTCTGCTGGCTGGGGTGGATGTGGGTCTGACTCTGTCCTCCTCTCCTCTTCACACTCCCCGGTGCTTCCTCCCGTGCGGGTGTTAGCTGGGAGGAAATGAGCTCACTTCATCCCAGCCCTGCCAGGATCCTTAAAGGGGCCCAGACTAGCTATTAAAAATCCGCAGCACTGATCGGGCCCCTTTAGAGATATGCCCATCGGGTGGTCTTAAGTGCATGGGCCACCTGATGGGCCCCCTCAGATAGTTATGCCACTGCCAAAACACATACATATAGCGATAAACGCTATATATATGTATGCACATTGGGAATGGGGGGGCCTGGGTGCCTGGGCCCCCCAGGACCGCCGGGCCCATGACAACAGTCATGGTTGTCACCCCCTGATGGCGGCCCTGTATCTACCTAGTGGTGCTCTTGGGTTGCCCAGTCACATTAGCCCAGTAATGGTTTGTTTGATACACCTCTTCAGCAGAGACATTGCCCTCTCTGTATGTCATTAGATAGGCCTGGTTAGTGACTTACTTCCTCTGACAGGTCACTGAGATGACCATTTTCCTGAACTTTGTACAGTGTTTTACTGAATATGATATCACGCATTATTTATGTTCTGTTTCATTCATATGATATTCATTTTATATTTACTTTTTACGGGAAGCCATCTCCCCTATACTTATATAAAAGAGGCAATGTTTCTATGTGGCATTTCATATTCATATATGTCTAGATTCTACTGTGCATGATGTTACACCTGTACCATGTTATTTCCCAATAACAAAAAGAATGTCCCAAAAAATGTCCACTTCTGTGAATTGATGGGCCTCATGGTGTTCAGTTGCATTCCTCCATGAGACCCATTTTTGGATAGCGGGCAGATTTTGTGGGACAGCAATCGCAAAGATGGTTATTTTAGTGACAAATGAGTTGTGGTTTTAGCTCAGTAGCAGATTACATGAAGATGTGGCTACATCAACATCTAGCAGTGGCTGCATCAATTTGAATGCATGAATATTTGCACCAGGTCGCACTCATTATGAAAACAAACTTAAAACACCTGAGCTGGGACTTTGGAGTCTTTTTTATCTTAAAGGTACACTATAAGCACCCAGACCATGTCATGCCATTAAAGTGGTCTGGGTGAAGTATCCCTGTCCCCTTAAACCTGCAATACATAATACACTATATATAGTTTGTGTGAAATAAAGTGTTCTCTGTTCACCCTTCATCAAGACTTGGCTAATGTTTGGGAGAGCTGCTATAACTGCTCTATGGATCTAGCGGAAAAAAGGAGTGTCACGAAAGCTTGAGTGCCACAGCCTGCTGGAGAGGCATAACAGCTAGCCTCCTGCCCACAGACTATGGGCCAGGTCACAGACTTAAAATGATATATAGGATATGGGGGTACATTGTGTTAATGTTGTTATTATGTAAAATGTTGAGCTGGATGAGAGCTATTGTCTTAATTGTATTATGTAAAAGCTATTGTGCAACTCTGGAGTGAGGTCCTCGAGGAGGTACAGGTTCTACGGAAAGAATCCCTCCCAATCCCATAACTGCGATATCAAGGTCAACTGGATATGCAGATGCCTTTTCTTGGAGAGCAGCCCGTGGAGGAATGGGTGACTGAACTGGAGAGACTGGTCTGGAGAGAACGGTGTCTGGAGAGATGGTTACCGGGCCTCGAGGTGCGGTCCAGGAGTACCCGTGGCTCACAGACAGCAACCCTCTGGAGGGTGAGGACAATGTTGGCCATGGCTTATTGTGGGAAGCCTTTGAGGAGTGGACTGATTTTGGAGCTCAGCGGTTTTCTGATTCTGCGACATCTGGGAACTTAAAGGAGCAGCAGCATCAGACTGTCAGGGTGGCGGTCCGGTACCTGGGACCCAGACAATGTCTGGGCGGCGGTGCGAGGACCGGAACCCAGTAGTAGGAGTCACAGTGTGGAGGTGGATTAGCAGGGTAACCGCATGCCCCCTGGTGTTGAGCACCAGCATGTGTGCAGCCACAAACCAGAACCCTGATGCAGCTTATGCGGATCCCAGGAACTAGGAGCTTGGAATTAAGCAGACCTCCCAGGAGCTGAATAGGGAGGCTCTGCAGCAGGAGTGTATCCAGTACAGAAACAAGGCAAGACTAGAGCAGGCACCAAACAAGAAAACAAGACAAAACTAGTAGAACCCAGAACCAGAGAAGGATAGAAAGCTAAACCCAGAACATGTACACAATACATAAAGGGAACATTAACTAAACAGGGGCAGGACAGGACTGTACATGGACTGGGATTACAAAATAAAACAAGACAAGATAGGCAAAACAAGAGGAGAAATAACTAAGTACTATATATGAAAATCATGGTGATTTAGTCACATTATATGATCATACATTGCATAAGCCTGCCACAACGCCAATGTACCCCATATTCGGCAGGTCCTACACTGCCTAATGTATGCTAAAACAACCAAAGAAGACATATATAGCACTTACCTGCAAGAAAGGGCAGAAGCCTTGAGCAGCTGCCTGCAGGACACTGAAACAAAAAAGAATGATGGAAAACAAACGGGTGTGGCAAATAAAACAAACATTTAAATGAATCCAAGAGACTGGGATGGAATATGAGTGAACCCAGAAAACCCAGCAGAAAGAAAACCAGACAAAGAATAGAAAACCAAAAAAACAAGAAAAACTAAACAAGAATTGTAAAAAGAGTACTGGATACCAGAAGCCAAGGCCAGACATCTCCACAGAACAGAGCAGGATGTGACACAGACCTGGGATCTGATCTGAATTACATATCCAACCAGGAATGGGAGCTCGAGCAGGAATACCGGCGAATAATCGACTCTGTACAGCAGCGGCAGAGTGAGTTCCAGAGAGGGGAGGACAGTACCCTCACCACACAGCGGCAGGATGTGTTGCAGGGAGTGGAGACAACTGGTCTTACTCCCCAGCGGCAGTGTTTGTTACAGGGAGAGGAGACAACCGGTCTCTCTCCCCAGCGGCAGTGTACAGTGCAGGGATTGGAGACAGCCGGTCCCTCTTCCCAACAGCAGCAAAAGTTAATGGGAGTGGAGATGGTCGGTTCCCCTCACCAGCGGCAGCTGGAGCAACCGGAATGGGAGACAGTTGGTCCCCCTCCCCAACAGCAGCCGGAGTTACTGGAAGTGGAGACAGTCGGTCCCCCTCCTCAGCGGCAGTGCTTGTTAAAAGAGAGAGGAGACAGCCGTTCTCTCTTCCCAGCTGTAGTGTACAATACAGGGAGTGGAGACAGTCAGTCACCCTCCCCAACGGCAGTGCTTGTTACAGGGAGAAGAGACAACCAGTGTCTCTCCCCAGTGGCAGTCAGAGCTACCAGGAGAAACAGGGGTTGGTGGATGTTCCCCACAGCGCAACAGGGAACTACCAAGAAGGAGCGTTGTTCAGGAGGCTACCCATGTGGATTTACTTTTTGGGGCTGGTTATCAAAATAACTCAGGCACAGACCATTTGGAGGTCTGGTACCTTGTTAGTATACTCTTTGGGGGGAAGATATGTCACGGAAGCTCCCATGCCTCAGCCTGCTGGAGAGGCATAACAGCTAGCCTCCTGCCCACAAACTATGGGCCTTGACACAGACTTTAAAATGATATATAGGATATGGGGGTACATTGTGTTAATGGTGAGTTATTATGTAAAATGTTGAGCTGGATGAAAGCTATTGTCTTAATTGTATTTTATAAAAGCTACTGTGCTATGTGTCTTGGTGTCTAGCAGGAAATTAAGTTATCATGTCTTGACCCAAATATGTCCCAGACTTCCAGGCCACTTATGTGTGACTTCTCACACCTTACAGAGTAGCTCTGCTGGGGTCCCAGCTTCAAAGAGGAATTTAGGTTGTAAGCTCTGACCTCCCATACAATCAGGGTGACCACTTTTGAAATTGACTACACCACCTCTACCAGACAGCCTGTTCATGTATGCACGAACCTAGCTTTCATTTTACCAAACCGATGTGAGCGCTTTTTGGATATGTTGTGCGCTCAGATCGCACAATGTAATATAATTTTTGTGGGGTTCCGATGCTGTTGTCATGTATTTTTGTGATATGTAAAAATTGTATGTAAGTTTTCCTATTTGAGAGATAATTGGATTAGCTTAATTGGAGCTCAGTTATCTCTCAAACACAATGTTTTGTGGGAAGGAAAGCCCTGTGATTTTGTATTAGAAATCCCATGCTAGGGGCACTGCATTAGAAACAGAGTGTGTCCTAATAAAGTTCAGATTGCTGCTTTTACCCAATACGACTGGTTGTGCCCATTATATTGGGGAAACTCTACACAAAGGGAATACTTTCACTATATTCAGCACATCTGGAATTAGGACTAGTGGAGGAATAACAGCAATAGACTCACGAACCCGTGACAAGGAGGTTGGCGGAGATACTCAGACTGAGTACTAAGGCTCTGTTACAGCCCCTCTATCCCCCATCACCTCCATACCACAAATACATAATGTAGTATCCAAGGATGTAACTGTCCACTCCGGTCAAGATGACAATTGGCACAGGACTCCCAGCCAGCACCTCCCTAAAAGAACTATGACCAATATCAGCAGGAAACTATTGCTTTGGGAGGAGAGCTGTGCCATTGTGGAGAAAGAGTGTCTGGCCTTTGTCTGGATGCTAAAGAAGTTGACCCTATATTTTTACGGTCGTCTATTCACTCTAGTAACTGACCATAACCCTTTGGTGTGGCCGAACTAGGTAGTTGGAGGACAATGCAAAGATTTGAGAGTGTCTTCCTTCATTGCAGCTCTTTACCATTTCTAAGTATTAAATAAATAAATATTGAATGTAGCCAAATCTCTGATTCCTTTGTTTTGCAAATCCACATAATTCAATTCGATTTGTCCAGAGTAGAAAAATGTGATCCTCTGAGGCTGTGTTGGCCACACTTCATATGCATACGCATCCCTGGTTGAATTACTTGTCCAAAAACCTCGGATATTGGAGTGAATATTAAGACGGGCCCGCTCTATAAAGAGGATAGCTTATAGAATAGCCATATTTCCTACTGGTACGCTTAGAATTTTGTAATTTTGTCTGTGTTGATTAAAAGCCTAGTATGGTTAATCACCTCTGACTGGGACTGGTTGAGCTGGGCCATGGGTTTTCCCCCTCTTAATTGTCCCTCCCCTCCTATCATTCCCCCATCTTGCTCTTCTTTTTCCTATGCTCTCTTTCTTAATTTTTTGCTTCTATACCTCTTGTACTTTTACTATTACCCTTATTGATCCATTCTACTGTTGTTGCATGTCATCATTTCTTTGTCATGGAAAATCCATGGCTTTGATGCTTTTCTTTATTAGTCCTGGTATAATTTTTTGCACTCGTACAATCTGGATAACAATGAAAACCATTACTCGTGTTCTGTCCTCACTGTGCCTTTTGTTACAATTTTACAAAATGGAAAATAAAGATTGTCAGTACAAAGAGGAAGGAAACTAAGAGGCAGAGGTGCCAGTTGCCTAAGCCTCAACTTTGGATTTAACCTCTGAAGGTAAGATGGCACCCAGACACTCCTGCTCGATAACAACTTGAAAGAGCTTGTTATGGGAGTAGCAGTATTGCTTTAAAGGGATACTCCTAGCTGGAGTTGAATAAATTAAAAATAAATAAATAAAGAATGTACATTTGAAAAATGCTGTATTTGCTGCAAATTCCCTGGCACAGGATCTGAACTGAGCAAACCAAACCAGGAAGTGATGTCAACTTAGGTACACAGTAACTAAAACTCACATATTCAATGAATATATTGTTTATTATTGAGTTAAATGGACACTCCAGGCACCCAGACCACTTCTAAAATCTTTAAGGCGGTATAAGTGCAAAACCTACACCTATAAGCGGAGCACTGAAAAGATAGCACTTATAGGTGTAGGTTTTGCACTTATACCGACTTAGAGATTTTGGATTGTTTTAGGTGTGGATAGGAGGGTATTTCCACGTAAAGGACACACATTCTTCCCTAAAGGAGGTACACCTCACTCAGACCACTTCTGCCCACTGGAGTGGTGTGGGTGGCAACTCCCACCACCCTTAACCCTGCAATAATTACCTTGCAGGGTTAAGTCCTCCTCTAGTGGCTGTCTATCAGACAGCCACTAGAGGGACTTCCGGCTTCTTAAAACACGTAAAGTTTTAAACAACGCTGTACCTCATGAGGACCTCCAGCGTCGCCAGAATCCTGATAGGAGAGCATTAAATAATGCTTTTGTGACTAAGTGCCCTTTGCCACTTGTGCTTGGAGAGGACTAATGGCTAGCCTTTTGCTTTGTGACTATGGCCCTGGGGTGTATTGCCTGTTAAAAACTCTATTTGTGCAGATTGGATTCTAAAACACTGTGTCTGGCTCTTTAAATCCTATGGGAAAGGATCTGCACTTTTGAACTGGCACTTCGGATACAGCCCAAGTAGTCGAAGTGGCCGCCATTCGACAAATGAACACGTGGCGTCGGCCATTTTAATTCAGTTGAACGCGTTCACCGCTGAACTTCTACCTTCTCTGGAACTTCAACACTTCGAATGGAGTCGAACAGTGTTCGACAATACGAACGCCACATTAACATTGCTGTTTGCATTTTTAACAGTATTTGAACTAAGTTAAATGGACCGGCCGCACAGCCCATATCTCTGGAACTGTTTTGGGCATGAAAATATGCGTGCGGCCGGTCAAAATGAGACTTCCAGCTATCTCACGAACCACTGGACCAATTCGCATGATTTTTGGATATGTTTGTCTATAAGTATGCTGGTTCTGAAAATGTAACTTTTATTGGAATTGCATGTATAGTTTTGGAGTTATAAAAATTGTGTAAAGAGTATATTTTTCGCTTGGAGATAATTGAGTTGGTACAGCAATGAACTCAATTATCTCCCAAGCAGAGGGGAGGAATTTTACAGTAATGAATGTGAGTGTTTAACTGTGTGTCTGTAAATGATTGGTTGTTAAGTTTTTGTTGCCCAACAAGTTCCACGTGGGTGGTAACCTTGTGGGGAAAACTGTATAAAAGAAATACCCCTTGCACTCAATAAACCAGATCTTCTTACCCTCAACTTGTAGCCTTGTCTCTTGTTGTAGGGAACAGCTATACCAGCTATATCATTGCTAGCTCTTGTAAGAGCTCCCTTCAGCTATACTCTCTTGGAGGAGAGCCCCTAGCTATACTCTCTTGAAGGAGAGATCCAGCTATACCCTCTTGGAGGAGAGGTCCTTCCCATACGCTCATGGATCCAGAGGTTGGAGTCCCAGGGTGGGGAGGAGACGGCGAGATCCCAACCAAGCTACGGCGATTCATGGAGTCTGCGGTGCCTATGGTGTCAAGTGCGGTGCTGATAGTCCTTGAGAAGCGCTAGGAGCATCCGTCGGCGGAGGTATCCGTCACAGCTTTCCTATGAGGAGGTCTGCCGTCGGCGGGGGAGGAGCACGGGCGGAGCCTGACCCAGCGCTGAGGGAAATCGGCACTGGATTCAGGTAAGTCACTGAAGGGGTTTTAACCTTCAGCAACATGGGATGGGAGGGAGAGGGGCACTGCAGGGTCCTCCAGTGCCAGGAAAACGGATATGTTTTCCTCAAACTGGAGAGTCCCTTTAATGCTATATTTCAGTGAAAAGTGTATTCATACATCTCAACATTTCAAACAGACAAAGAGGGACACTCTAATTTTAGAGGTGTGGCAAAGGACAGGGCTGGAAATTTTAAGTGACTTACTAATAACTAAAGTTTATGCAACAAAATGTAGTACTTTAGAACAATCAATCTTATGTACACACAATGATTTCTAAACTTATTTATTGTAGTTTAAAGACACATTATTGGAAGTATTATTACTGTAGAGCTTTGTTATATACTCAGACACAACAACATGGAGCTCCTAGAAAAGAGGATCAGGGGATTTGGGCCTGAAATAGGGACTGTTCGTCCTAAATAGGGAAACATGAGGTATGTTGTATTAGACATAAACGCAGTACTTACAGTGTCATCATTGCAGCTTCATTTACTTCTGGTTCCACCCTGCTCTCTGACACACTGGTGGAACTACCGCAGACGCAGGGTTCACAGCTGCGACCGGGCAGTCTGCCGTAGTTCCGCCAGTGACCGGGTTGCCCACCAGTATTTTGGCGTGGAAAAAAACACATTGAAGGAGCCCATCGGGCAATGGGCCCCAGTGATGATATCGGATCTGGGAGCAAGCCGTCACTTCCTCCCAGCCAACAGAGCACCACGCACGTGGAAAAGAGGGAGTCAGAGTGGGAGCTCTGACTCCCATCAGCATGAGGCAGTCACTGGACCCCAGGTAAGTCACTAAATTTTTTTTTAACAGTTTGTGTGATAGAGAATGTCTGTATCAGTGTGTGTTTGTAGGTATGTGTGTCTGTATGTATGGGTATCTGTCTGTATAGGATGGGGGTAGATGTATGGGATGAGGGGACGTATGGGGTGGAGGTAGATGGATGGGATGGGGGCGGCGTGGTTTCTAGTTACGCTTCTGCTCTGATAGAACTGGCCATGCTTAGAGACTCTTTCCCAAGTAAAGAAATACTCTCTAATGTCAAGTATATGACAAAGAATTGATGGTCAGGTAGTTTACTAAATAAGTGTGTAAGTACCATGACCAGTACATTGCAGAGTTATTCACTACAATACATATGCCCGTATCATACAGCAGTATCTGGGAAGAAAAATCCAGACAAAGTTCTCATGATTTATCAAGATCCAGATTTTTCGAAGTAGCTCTTAAATGACCTTGATTGTAGTCTGGATATCAGCCTGCCTTGATGCAAGAGACTGGCTGAAATCCAGAACTAAATTATGGAAATACCTAACTGAGCATGCTCAGTTTCAACAGAACTGGGCCCCTGTGTGTCTGCAAATTCAGGTGGTCCATATTTGCAGACAGATAGTGGGCAAACCCAGTACTAGCTATGTCAACTCCATTTGAGAATGGGTTTAACTCATGAAATCATAGTTTGGACCAAAAAGAAAAATAAACAGTGTAGTTTGGGTGGGAGAAACATAAAGGGTTGGATATTGGGTAAACACTAATTAAAATCCAGCATAACAAACTGTACCACAATTACACTTTTCATACATTTCTTGTAAGATGTGAAACTGAGAAACTGCAGTGAAAAAAAAATGTTTTTGTCAAGGAAAAAAACCCAATGAAAAATAAAAACATTTCAACAGTCAACTTCATAGTGATTCCTTTATTAATAATAATAAAAGTCATATACTCATAATCTACAATAATAATGAATAATTACTATTGCATTTTTACTCTTCTTAAAATGCATCTGATTTGCTCTATATTACACCTCAGACCAACCCAGCCCCCTTCTGACTGTAAATTAATAATGACACACACTATATTCATTTACAGCAAAAAGCCTACCAACTACTTAGAATGATTAATGCACAGCCTTGTCCGGCACTCTGTTAAATGTGTTAAAGTGTGCTAAACCTCTCCCTTGTGTGATTTCACCATGAAATCCTGCTGAATTAAAATGGCAGTTGTGGCCAGGAAATGATAGATCATTTAGAACGTTAGGGGGACGATGGGGTTAACGTTCTGAGCGCACTAGCTACATTGTATCACCCTTCCCCCCATCACGCAGCACGGCCGCTTCCAGGTTGGAGGCCATCAGCGTTCTATTGCTCGTGCCTGCAGTGGAATCTGGGCTGGAAATGAGGGTTGGATTACAGTGGAGGAGGCATGACCAGGAACCCTGGGAGAACCAGAGAAGCTCCTGAATATTAACGATCGGCATTGTGCAATTGGAGACCGGGCAGCAAGGCTGGATAAGGGAGAGAGGGGAGAGATAGGAAGGCTGCAGCATGGATCAGATAAGCTGAGAGTTAATGAGGAAGGCAGGCATGCCTTAGCTCTTAGTCTTACTCAGTTGCTCAATAATTACCCTTTTCCCTTCCTCCACTGCACCTCCTCTCTCTGCACACTGCACGCACTGTACCCTCTGTGTTCCTGCACTGCATACACTGTACCTTCTCCTGGTGAGGGGCAGAGGGCTGGCACTAGCTCTGTCCCTGCCTGGTTTATTTTGGGGCGGCGGGTCCAGGCTCAGAATACACTGTAGCATGGGGAGGTGAGAGTGTGTGGAGAGAGACAGCCCGAGACAGACTGCAGCTCGGCAAGGTAAGAACACAGTGTTGCTTTTTCTATATAATGTATATACTGGCTAATGCTTCCGGAATACCGACTGCTTGTCGGCATGGCTGTAATAGATATACTGGGCTTTATGATCGTGGATTGTTTTCATGTATAATTTGGCTGTTGGTTTATTTTTTTATTAAACAGCAAATTGGGCACCGGAGTTTAGGGGGGAAAATGCAGATTTAAAAGGAAATATTAAAGGTTTTTTTGGTAACATTATTTCGGCCTACATTGTGCAAATTAAGATTTACATTGTATATTGAATATACCTAGCGAATGTGCACACCAAGAGGATCACTTTGTGTATTGGCCTTTAACCCATATGTCATTGCTATTGGGGTTGGTTGTTGCTTCCATTCTGCTGATTTGTTACCGGTTTGCTTATTGATTTCTGATAGACTCACTGGGCCTGTGGGGCTGGCTGCATTTGTGGGCTCCAGGTTGGACAATGGGTAAAATGATTAGGCAGTCAGAGTTGAGTATATCATCAGCTGTTTGTGTATTGTGAAATGTGCATTACAGTATATACTTTGTGCTGGCTTATTAAGGGATCGTTGGGTTTTATTTGCACTTCTGGTTTGGCTCTGTTATGGGCTGATAGCATTAGTTTATCTGCCTTTAATTTGTGCTGAAGACTTGGATATATATGAAGAACAGATCTCGCCATGCATACATGGCTGCTGTAGTGAATTTGGTTCCTTGTACGTTTTACTCTATAATTGTATATAGGTTCTATATTTACTCATACTATTTGTTACATTGGGTTTGATGCTGACTAGAGTATATTTGTTTGCTGCAGTTATGTATAGGCAACATACTTGATGGGGCCATTGTGGATCAGTTTTGGTGAAGTTTACAAGTTTGATTCTGTTGAGTATATCTAATGTGTAGAAAACAACCTTCAGGTTCTGTTGGCTCTGTTGCTATAGATATGGTGACCACAACAATTTTGTTAATTAGGCACACTTGTGGAAGGTGCCTTCTATGAGGAAATAATGATTTTAATGCAACATTTACATAACATTATACATATCATGTGAATGTTTACTCTAGACCTAGAATATAATACAGAATCAACTGATATGTGGCCGTAGGCTCAGCATAAATAGTTAAAGTCAGGTGTAATTTGCCCTATGTATTTATTGGGAGTAAGTTTGAGTTTAGTTAATGGATCTGCCAATGTACTTAACATGTAATGCTCAATGTTGTCTCTTTGCTTTGGCACTACATGGTTAACAACCTTTATTTTCTTTTTGTTTGATTTCCTTATTTTTATGTATTTTATTTTTTGTGAATCTGGCGGTGTTAAAAGGCCATTTCAGATTAAATTTAACCTGCTGTTTTATGCATTAAAATATACAAAACTGTGTGTGTGTGTGTGTGTATATATATATATATAACTTTTAAAGTTACCTAACTGTGTGCAAATCCTCTCACATTACATCATCAGACGTGAGCTTTGCCCTTTCCAGGAATTTTGCTTGGCCAATCGAGAGTCTCTCATTTTGGTTGATGGGGTGTGAACTTGTTGGCATGCTTATATTGTTGATGAGAGGTACTGTTTAGCAAAAAGCTCTCTGAGCACAGCCTGGTCATAGCCGTACTTTCTGTCTGTAATCTCCTGCTAATGAAAGTTGTTAGCTGAAGTATAACTCTCTGATAGCTTTTCTGTGCATCCTGATGACATGTACAAATCTGTTATTGGATACTAAAGGTTTAGGAGGAGTCACATAAATTAATCTGTACGCACTTTACAGGAATCAGTCATAAGGAAATGTTTTCGAACTGGAGAGGTGGGACTTGAGAGGCAGGGTTAAGATGCAGAATGCTGCAAAATGACTTTTACTTTTTATTTGGGGGGGGGGAGGGGCGGGGAGTATAGAAAAAAAATAAAAAATGCAAATGTACAACTCATATATTTAGGCCTGTTGTGTTGTCTGGAATATACCTTTTAAGGTAACGGAATTGGCCCAATGGCTATACCTTTTTTGTATAGATGAGAGAATCCACTATGTTCTAGAGAATTTGGATATGTTCAGGTAGTAAATTTGCTCTCACCTGTGGTCTCTGAATACGTATTGACAACAGGCTTTTTTTCACCTATGTATAGCTTACTGTTTCGGTCATAGGCTTTCTTTTGGTGCAGTGTGTATTTGCAGTGAAAAGAATACTCCATACACTTCCGCTTTCTGAAGTGCTTTATGTGTCTGGAGTCTGTCAGTTTCATAATGGTTTATGAATACTGTGTGCCAATTTTCAGCAGGCCCAGAAACACCTTGCTGACTGTCATAGAGCCAGGAGTGTTTCTTTCGCTTCCATTAGCTCCACAGAGCTAAGGGAAGTGGAAGGCACACTGTTGGAGTGTACTTGTCTTTCCTGCTTCTCAGTGTAATGTACTGCAGTTCATTGAGAAACATTGCAAAGTTGCGATTAAGTGCATGCTTAAAGTTCCAGCACAGAGGCTTCTCAGTGTAATTCATGGCACTGACTGCAAGACATTCCCTTTGTCCTTAGCACAATCTTTCAGAGGCTTTTGCAAGATATTTTTCTTTCATTTACCCTAAAGATAGCATGCAGATAGATATGCATGTATGTATTCTGTAGGGTTTTATCTACAACAATGTTAAATGAACACTATAGTACCAGGAATACAAACATGACTTAATAGGTCCCTGGCCCCCCATCAAAGCACTGAGATGATTTTTCTCACCTTTTTCCCCACACCGCCAGCGCTGCCTTTAGCGCGAGGTTGACAAGGCATTGGGTGGCACTTTCGGCGGGAGGGGGGCAAAAAAAGCTGCCCCGAAATGTCCTGGGAAGTGCTGATGTTAGAGGCGGGCGGCGAGGGAGCGCTCCCCCCTGCTTAGCTTCATCACGCGCACTGCACTGATGCCAGAGCCGGAATATGATGTCACTATGGCCCCAGCATCACTAAGAAACGCGCGAGGGAGCTGAGCAGGGAGATCATAAGAGCATCCTCTCCTCCTCCAATGTGAGCCTATCTCCCAGACTGCTCGTAACTGTGTCTACATACCTTGTCAGCCCCACTAGACCCAAGGGAAGAATCCACTCAAGCAGGTAGGCAGGCTGGGTGGATTGAAATGTGCAAAGAAATTGTCAGTGTGTGTATGTATTTGTCACTGAGAGTGTTTATCAGTGTGTGTATGCATGTCTGTCAGTGAATGTGTATATCTGGTGTGTGTGTGTGTCTCAGTGAATGTGTATTTCTTTCAGTTTGTTTGCGTCTCAGTGAGTATGCGTGTGTGTATGTTTCAGTGAAATTGTGTGTTGGTTAAACTGTGTGTGTGTGTGTGTGTGTGTGTGTGTGTGTGTGACAGTGACTATGTATCTGTCAGTGAGGGTGTGTGTCTGTCAGGAAGAAAATTTGGAAGGGGGGTGGGTGCTGAGTTTTGTCATGCCTAGGGCAGCAGAAAACAAGAATACACCACTGCACACAGCGCCTGTCGCACTACAGATGTTGTTAGGCACTAGTGATGTCGCGAACGGTTCGCCGCGGACTCCAGTCAGCAGACACATTCCAGCCAATCAGCAGCAGACCCTCCCACCTCCTGGACAGCATCCATTTTGAAGCAGCATTCTTAGTGAGCTGTCTGGGAGGGAGGGTCTGCTGCTGATTGGCTGGAATGTGTTTGCTGACTGGAGTCCGCGGCGAACCGTTCGGGACATCACTATTAGGCACCAATGAAAACATTGCTTTTTCTCTGAAAAAGTTGCATTCCCATGGCTCCTCCATTTAAATTTTTTTTCATCTCATTGAACGTAAATACTTCTTTACTGATGTTTACAGAGACCAGGAAGTGGCTGTATTTTTCTTTTTTCTTTTCAGCAAATCACGGCCTTCCAAATGGTTCCAATATCAGTGCTTTGTATATTTCATAGAGTTGAGTCGGTAGTGTTTATGGGATATGTAGTGCAGTTCTCAGCATTTTGTTTGACAGCTGACTGCAAGTATTTGATTAGTACACACACACTTTAAGCACCATAATTACTACATAATATGGTAGTGGTTATGGTGCCAGGACTCCAAGGTGCCATCCCAGAGTATGCTTTCAGACTGTTAACAAATTATTTGACACTTAACCTGGCCGTGCTGGGCATGCATGGTCCTTCAGGTTTGCATTGCTATGCTGAAGTGGAAGTTAATACTTTGGCAGTAGCCTAAAACTTTGGACATTATTCATTGGCTGAGAGCTGTTCGCTTACATTCTCAGCTGGTGAATAATTTTTAAAGTTGAAATGTGTTGGTATGAAAATGTTGCAGTATCAGCTTGTGCATTACCATTTTTAATGAATGTTCTTGTTCAGAAACTGTGTTGCCTATCCCTTGCAGGTGACGAGTGTTTGTTGACCAATTAACTTTGCTAAGATTTATGTTTTTCCTTGACTGTGTATAGTGGAAAGAAAACTACAAATAGCTAGGCAAACTGAAAGGACTGTATGCGACCCCCGGAGACTGGTATCAAGCCATTTGTAAACATGCTGTAGTGGTTATAATGATTAGCATCCTATACAAGAACACTAGTGTTGGTAATATAAATCTGTATTCCTAACTCTATAGAGTCCATGTCCCTATTCATTTTCAGGTCTCTCTACATCAGCTGCTTTCCTCTCTATATCATCGGAGGAGGCCATCCCTCCACCAACATGCTGTGGGAGACAGTATGTTGGTGGAGAGATGGCCTGCTCCGCTGATGTAGAATCCAACACTCCTTATAGATGAGCATTGGGAACCTAATATGTGGAGTGTGCCATGCACACAGACATGTCCAATCCAATGCTCCTCATTCAAGCGTCGCTTTAGGAAAGCATGTTTTTCTATGGGGCTTCCACGTCACGTGATGACAACCACTTGAGGTGGAATTAACCCTGAAATGTAAACACTGTAGCTTCTTAAAAACCAAGTTTTGCATTGCAGGGTTAAGAGGACAGGAACTAGTGTTTTTTTAATAGAAGCCTAATGGTAGCATCTTTTCCCCTTAAAGATTAGTTTCATATATATTTTTCACACATGCAAATTATTGCTCTTGGATCTACTTTATGCCTCTGCATGATGTCTATGCAAGCTCACTCATACTTAATGAAATAGAAATTAAGTGAGCCGTACAAGTTATACTTGTTAAACAATATGTGTAGGTTGAAGGGAAATGTATATCCTTTATGATATCATAGAGTGGGCAGGTGGGATATAGTTCCAATTGCAGTAAATATTCATGCAAGCTAAAGTGCTTTAGGGGGTTTGAAATTTTCCTATAACAAATCTCAATTAAAAATTAATGACTAGAATGAAGCGAACAAGTTGAGATATCATGCACTTGATGAAATGGGCATTCCATTGACATGTGGGGCAATATATAGCTGTTTCACAAGTTTTCTTTATATTGTTGGTAAGCCTTGTGACATCTTCTACTGAATAGAGGGATTCATTTTAGGTAACTTGTTAGATACCAGTTATACTTTATGCAAGCAGAGCAAAGGAACTCATTAAAGGGACACTATAGTCACCTGAACAACTTTAGCTTAATGAAGCAGTTTTGGTGTATAGAACATGCCCCTGCAGCCTCACTGCTCAATCCAGTGCCATATGGGAGTTAAATCCCTTTGTTTATGAACCCTAGTCACACCTCCCTGTATGTGACTTGGACAGCCTTCCATAAACACTTCCTGTAAAGAGAGCCCTATTTAGGATTTCTTTATTGCAAGTTCTGTTTAATTTGGATTTTCTTATCCCCTGCTATGTTAATAGTTTGCTAGATCCTGCAAGAGCCTTCTGTATGTGATTTAAAGTTCAATTTAGAGATTGAGATACAAATATTTAAGGTAAATCACATCTGTTTGAAAGTGAAACCTGTTTTTTTTTTTTTTTTCATGCAGGCTCTGTCAGTCATAGCCGGGGAGGTGTGGCTAGGGCTGCATAAACAGAAACAAAGTGATTTAACTCCTAAATGACAGTGAATTGAGCAGTGGAATTGCGGGGGATGATCTATACACTAAAATTGCTTTATTTAGCTAAAGTAATTTAGGTGACTATAGTGTTCCTTTAAGTAGTAAAACCACTACAGCCAGGTGTGTGTGTATATATATATATGTATATCTATCACACTGTGAGCCTTTAGCTGCATCCTCTGTGTCTGTTCTTGTAGTCAACAAAGAATTTGGATTGCACTATAGAGCAAAGCAGGGCCATGCTGATTGCCTGGGATGGTCAAATTAGTGCTCTCAGCCAATTAACGCAATCCTGCATTGGAGGGATACTTTATTCCACAGAAACATCTTTTTTTTTTTTTTTTTTGACAATCTTTATTTTGACTTTTAGCATCGGTACAGTGTGTCGATTCTTGAACAGAGTAAGGTACAAAATATCAACTTATAAGAGGTATAACACCCAACAGGATAGAAACAGTACATGCACCTAACAAACCGCGGGGGATCTTAAAACAGCTGACCTATACTAATGGGTGAGACTCAGATAATGGCATGGTGATGGAAGGCCGGGTCTGTCACGCGCTATGATCAGGTGTGAGAGCGTATCATTAAGTCGACGTAGTCGCGGTCAGTTGTCCGGGGAGTTAAACCGGGATCATTGTCCAGTTTGTCAGAGGCTCGCTCATGGTTACACTAACAAATGTCTGCGGCCAAGGGGGTCATCAGAGAGGTCGGGTCTCAGTCAGCCGTCCGGCTATCGTTCAGGAGCTGTTGGTTGAGAGGGAGGGGGAAGAGGCTCCCGGCTCCCAGCCCCGCCCGCCGAGAGGTACCATAGCCAGGGCGTCCAAGTGAGAGCACATTTCTCTTGCCTATCATACAACGCTGCTGTAAGCTATTCCATACTATATAGTTCCCCCACCTTGTCGATCCACTGCTGGAGCGTGGGCGCATCCTTGTGTCTCCACCTTGTAGGGACCAGTGCAATGGCTGCCGTTAGTAGGTGTTTTATCAGAGATTTCTTGTATACTGAAAGGGTCATGTCAGTGTGATTAAGGATCATGGTGAGGGGTTGTAGTGGAAGGGCAATATCTGTGATTTGCTTAATCTCTTGGATCGTGGTCCAGAAGGGGGCGATACCCGGACAGCTCCACCAGATGTGGAGGGCGGAGCCATCGGCATCGTCACATCTCCAACAATCCCCGGGTATCTCAGGGTTTATACGGTGCAGAATGTCTGGGGTTCTATACCAGTGCGTGAGGACCTTAAAGCTGGTCTCCTGAAGTTTGGAGCTGATGGAACATTTATGTGTTAGAATAAAAATCTTGTCCCAGTCCTGGTCTGTGAGCGTGGTTCCTGTCTCTCTCTCCCATCTAGTAATGTATCTTGGGTGTGACGGGTTTTCTCCAGTAGCGAGAAGTGCGTAAAGTGTGGAAACGCCCCTCATAGGGTGAGCCCTTGTGGTGCAGAGTGTTTCGAACTGCGTGGGGATTCTGTGGAGGCCCTGTTTGTTTGGGAAGGTCGCGTAGTATGCCCGTATTTGGAGATAGTGGAAGTGGTCTAGGCCTGTGGGTACTGTATCCCCCAGGATGTCTGTCAGAGGCTTGAGTCGGTCCCCCTGTATTATATGATGGAAACTAATCCAGTCGGAGTCAGGGTATGCGTGTAGGTCCGCAGGCGTTAGTCCCCCTCCACCACAGAAACATCTTGTTTCTCCTGCAAGAGAATACTTCAAAATCCAAAACAGCACACACATTCTACAAGGGCCAACACTATTGTGCCACACGAACCAGGGGAACTACCAATCCCTTGAAGAGTATCCAATGTAGAGAGAATATGTCCAAGCACATAGGGAATATTGCGGACTTGCAGAATTTTATTGGAATGGAATGGCAACGTTTGAGCCACACACAAGCTTGAAAAAAATCCAAAGCGTTGCCATTCCACTTTAATAAAATTCTGCATGTTGGACATATCCTGTGTGTGCCCAGACAGCTTTTCTCTATAGAGACGAAAGCAGACACCCAGAAGGACCCACGTAAGTTGTCAAACCATACTAAAACGGCTTGAGCGTTTTGCTGTGTGATGGCACCAGGGTACTTTTTGCACCGTAACCACTACAGCAATCTGTAGTGACTGAACCATGAATACTCTACTAACAAAAAAGGCACAATTGATTGTGTGAAATATCCAATGCTGATAGTTGCATTTCTCAAATCTGCTCTTTAGCGAACATACCATGCACCATTATTTTTGCTCAAGGTTTTAGATGTGGGTGTTTTATGGAATGCCATGCTCAGTATGCAGCTTTGAGTGTTTGCAACACAACTGCCATTTTTGTAGTTTATATCTCTCTTGAGGACATAAATATATAAACTTAAAGGAACACTATAGTGTTAGGACTACAAAGCTTTATTCCTAAGTCCCATTTCCCCACTCCTGCAGGACTCTAGAGAAATGGCTGGCGAACCATCTATGTTTTTACCCCTGAACTGAATTTGCACTTGTTTGTAGAAGTGATTATTATAGAACACACGTGTAGCCCTAGGCTGTAATGTAAACACATTTTCTCTGAAAAGACCGTGTTTACAGCAAAAAGCCTGAAGGTAATGATTAGATTTACCAAAACAAATACAATGAGCTGTAGTTGTTCTGGTGAATATAGTGTCCGTTTAAGCTTCCTACAAGTCTCAAGGATTTGTAGCTTTGTGTGGTGGACTGTGTCCAAACTTGAAATATCCCATATCTTTGAGCCAATCCTAACAGCTCCTATTGAAACCAATAGATTGAGTGTATATAATATATGTCCAGCAGTGGTTTATGGGATATCCAGTTCTGAACGTGATCGGAATTGCATTTATAAGGTAAAATGAATGGAGTTGCAGCCTATGTTGATGACTGGTGCACCTCTGGTGCTATTGATTTACCTAAAGAATTAAGTTTTTGTTAATGGACATGTGATTGCTTGGTGTGCAAATTTGTATCTGGATTACCAGCTACTTTACAGTAAGCTGTGAATTACAGGAGGTCTGGGTTTGTAAAGATTGCTTCTTCCCAGTGGGTATCACCATACAACAACTTGGATGGGCTGGGGGAAACATTAGTTAGTGCCAGTTCATGTATGTGAGCGAACAGGCATTCCTATAACCGCAGTGATTTTTCAAATTGATGTGTGCAGGTACACAGTGACAAGGAACCTGTTTGCATACAGCCTATACAAGTGTGATCTATCTATCAAATTCAATGGACAAAGTGGAATCAAGCACTTGAAGCTGTTGTTCTTGATGATTGGTGCAGATTCATCGTCAGCACCTGATTCTTTTTTCAATTCTAAGCTTGAGCATTTTCAGTGGCCTGCACAGTGCCAAAGGGATACAAAGAATCCGATGTGGAATATAACATGCACATGAGGATATCTAGTGATCCTGGAGGTTTGAAGGCTCTGTCTTTGCAAGCTTACCATCCAACGGCCTGTGTTATTGTGTATTCTGTCATACAATATAGTTGTATACTGATGTAATGGAATTTTCTGTTTGTGTATTAAAGATGGTCTATGTTCAGCTTCATGTCTGGCATTGATTATATATATTTTTTCTTTACTATGTTGGAAGACTGAGTGTGGTTTGATTTCCATACTTTGTCCCAGTCTAGCATTTAACCATACGGTTTGACTACTTTACCTTGAGAAGGCACTCCTCATTATTTTCCTTGTCCAGCTTATATACATATGAAATATTTATGATATTCAAACTGCAGCTACACCATTCTCTTTTATTATTTACCTTATATTCTGGCATTTGGAGTACTGTTCTCGGTTTTTGGTCGCAGAAATGTTTTTTGATATTCAGCTTACGTTTTTGTGCATAAGATTTGTGTATTATATATCTATATCCGAAGAGATGGGTTATACAGTGGTGCCTCGGTTAACATAATTTTCGGGTTTACAAAGGAAAATCCATTGAAAATAACGCTTTGGTTTACAAATTTTTTTATTTTTTTTTACAATATGTTGCAAGATTCCCCGGGATACATTGCGCCTGGGAGGTTTATAGCACCGCCCCCATGCATGCTGTGGGTAGCACGAGGTGTTGGAGCGGTGTTTGCATAGAGTTTTGGAGCCATTCTGGACTTTTTTTTTTATTTTATTTTTTTTTTTCAGTGGTTTTGGGACTTTCTGGAAAGTTTTTGGTGCATTTCTCAAGAGGTGGAAAAAGGTAGGGAGCTGAGCTTTGTCGTTTGCATACCTTTTACTGTGTGTTCTGCATTGTGGGTCGGTTTCCATGCCAGCTCATTTTTACTTTTTTTTTTTTTTTCTGACATCCGGAACAGATTCATTGGTTTTCAATACATTCCTTTGAGAAACCAATTTTCGGTTTACAAATTTTTGTAAAAAGTCCCGGAGAATGCATTAAATCGTAAACCGAGGTACCATTATATATTGCTGGGAATGAAAACTTAGTCCTGGCAAGTAGAAATTCACCCCTGCAGTAACCTTTAAGGCCTTGTCAGTAGCATAGTCCTACACATTTTAAGCTGTGGGTGGGAGGTTTATCAATTAAAAAAAAAAAAAATTTTTGGAGCTAAGATGCAATTGTCATGAAAACCAATAGAACATCACCCAGCATTTGGCACTTGGGTTGAGAATAGCAACAGTTTGCCTTGATAAACCTGTCTCCTTGTTGGTGACAATTTTAAGGGCCTATTCACTAAACACGGTATTGTGTTTTTGCACATTTTGGCTGATTGATTCACTTCATTAATTTTAATTCAGTGTATAAAATGCATCTTTGGTACATTGTACTCCCAAACAGCCCAATAGGCTACTTTTTTAAAATGTATCTCTTGATAGTGGATTTGCAGCTAGGAGGGATGGGGGAAAAAATCATAGAAACTATTCCCAGGCTTATATATAAAACGTGAAACAACCAAATATAGGGTATTTGGCCATCATACTGCATTTAGGGATGGTTGATGTCTTTTTATTTTATGAACATATCTCTTCCATGCTATCTGAATAAAGTCTATTTATGCCCGGCTCATTCATTTTTAAATGCATTAACTTGTGGAGCACAATTTGTAAGTCAAGAGTTCTGGATCCTTAAATTGTTCTGATGTCATTAAATTTACATTTAAAAAAAAAAAAAAAAATGTATTGAGAATGAACAGGGCTTTTTATTTTTGGGACTGCTTTTATTGGGGGGGACTCCCCCTCTCTCTCTCCACCCCCCCCCCCTCTCTCCCCAGAGGAGTGAATGGACTATACCATTTCACTTTCTGCATTACTTTTACAGTTCAGAGATTAATAAATATTGCTATAACAGCTTTAAATACATTTTATTTTAGCCGTATCTCCTGTATGTGGACTTATTTAGATGGAGACATTCTTTTTACATTTTGTTGCAAGTTTTAGTAAGCTGGGCGACAAGTAATGCCTTCAGATTCCTTATAAATACCTATTCGCATGGTATTGACTATTTTTGTTTTGTCACTTCTACTGTGTGTTTTTGCTTTTATACTAACTTTTCAGACATATTTAAAGATAAAGGACACTGTATTCTATCTAAAGCTGTTCATTTCCCAAACATTTATGAAGGATTAACGAAAAGGTGACAAATAAAAATTGTGTAAATTTATATCATCTAAATTTTTAAGTTTGTCTGCTGATCAATCTATAAACAAGACTGCTGTTGTATTGTATGTTTATATGCTTGCTATGCATCCCTTGTACCAAATAAATATTATGCTAATATTTTTTCGATCAAAACTTGTTTGGTGGTAAAGGGGTTAAAAGTGTATGTGGGTGTTATTCCCCCCTACCACTATTTTGGTAGCCTGACCCTAAACTGTATGTGTGTGCAAATTGAAGAAACTATTTATTGGATATGTACAGATCCCCCTTGTTTTAATATGTTGCATTAGTAGTTGAAATATTATTTTTTTTTTTTTTTGTCTGTCTAGTTCTTGGAGCTAGCCAAACTGTGGCTCTTACACTCCAAACCCTATCATCTTACCTGCATCACCTACTGCACCCACATGACGCCCATAAAGCATACAGCACTCGCATGATCAGAGAAAAGGCAATGTTTTTATTGTTGCCTAGTGACCTCTCTAGTGGCTGTCACTCAGATGGCCACTAGAAGTGCTTCTTAGTCCAGTAGATAAACCTACATTTAGCGTTTCCATGCTCTGCATGGAGGCACTAAATATTCCCCATAGAGATGAATTGATTTAATGAAGGGCTCGACAAATCCTGGTCGCCATGGCACCTTGGAATTTTGTCTTGGTGACTGGGATACGCGAGTCTCTTAACTCCAAGGTGGCTGGCCAGCCAGCGGCAAGCTGGGGGATTTTGCTGGCTGGTCATGGAGGAGGGCGGGTAGCTGTGCAAATAATAGGCGGGCGGCGAGGGAGCTATGATGTCCTTGCACTGCTTCCCTGCGCGCGCCGCTTAATGAGACCGGGGGCCAGGATCTGACATCATATTCCGGCCCCGGTCTCACTAATCGGCACGCGAGGGAGCAGAGCGGAGACCTAACAGCTCCCTCGCCACCAGCAACAAAACGTGCAGCAAGCCGCCTTCCTACAAAATCTCCGATCTCCCAATTTGCCGCTCGCCGGCACAATCCTCTAGCATGCCGCCCGCCTGCACCATCCCCCAGCCTGTCGCCCACTAGAACCCACAGGTATTAGACAAATATTTACACATGATTGCTTGTTTTGTGTGTGTGTGTTTCTTTTTTTTTTTTTTTAAGGTGTCCAGACCCCTTCTATTCGCAAGGGAATGGGGTTTGTATTTTTTTTTTTTTTAACGCCGTGCTGGTCTCCCCTCGACTGGCCCTACCTCTATGGCAGAAATTGATAAATCTTGATGATCTCAGCCAATCCAATGTTTTCCCATTGCATTGACTGCAAAACGCTGCACCAATCAGCATCTCTTCATGCAGAGCGTGGATACGCTGAATGTAGGTGCTGCACACTGTGCAGCACTGACACAGGAAGCACCTCTAGTGACTGTCACTAGAGGTGTCACTAGAAAGCAATGTAAACACTGCCTTTTCTATGAAAAGGCAGTGTTTACATTGAAAAGTCTGCAGGGACAGGCTATAGACACCAGAACCACTACGTTAAGTTGTAGTGGTCCTGGTGACTATAGTGTCACTTTAAGAATTGTATTTTTTGTCATTGAATAAAAAGCATTGTATGGTTTTTTAAAATAAATAAATAAAAATCGGGCTAACTATTTTAGCTGGCTCCTAGATTCAAAGCATATTTGTAAAGCCCTGATTTAATGTATCTATAAGGAGATGCTGATTGTCGCAGTGCATTTTGCTGCTCACAATGCTTTGTGCTATGCATTGGATTGGCTGAAATAATCAATCTTGATTATCAAGGCAGGACTAGCCACGGAGAGACCTGCATGGTGTAGGATAAAAGGGGAGTAAATCACCTTTCCCATACGATCGGAGGGGGGCCGGTCACCTAAACATACACTCACACACAAATTATTTTTTTTTTAATTTAAGTCCACCCAGCCTCCCTACTTTTGTGACAGCTGGAGTGAATCGTTTCCCGGAGCTCCAGTGTGGCTGCTGAAATTTTTAAGCTGTTCTTGCTCTGCTCCCTCGTGCCTCTTTAGTGATGCAGGGGGATGGATTGATGTCATATCCCGGTGTTCTATCAGTCTGGTATACTCCGTCAGATTGCTATACCCACGTCACTTCCGGGGAGGGGAATCAGCTGTCTCTTGTGCTGCACATGCGTGCTAGCACTCCTGCTACTCCTCCACAGCAAGGTCCTGGAAGGTAAGTAAAACTAGTTTTACACTTTCATTATAGTTAGTGCATTCACTAAGCTTAGGCACACGGGACATTTAGGGTTAAGTGAGGGTACAAATTAGGGTTAGGTAAGTGCTTCTAACCTCTCTCACACTCTATTCTTACCCTAACCCTTGGGGTAAGGGTTAAAATAAAGTGTGAGAAATCACTATTTAGTGATATTCCCCTAATGTGAAATATCACTAAATATGAACAAGTCCCTAATCCTAACCCTAATTTGAACCCTAACATTAACCCTAAATGTCCCATGTCCTAAGCTTAGTGAATGCACCAACTATAATGAAAGTGTAAAACTAGTTTTACTTACCTTCCAGGACCTTGCTGTGGAGGAGTAGCAGGAGTGCTAGCACGCATGTGCAGCACAGGATCCAGCTGATTCCCCTCCCCGGAAGTGACGTGGGTATAGCAATCTGACGGGGTATACCAAACTGATAGAACACCGGCATCACAGCAGTGCAGACAAGGAAGATTACAGCTCCTTCCTTGCCCGCCTCCATTCTGCCTCAGCCTGCTACCGTGGGGGTGTTGATTCTGAACGGGCTAACAAAATTCCTAGTCATCATGGCGACCTGGGGTCTGGAATTTGTTGAGCTCTGGTGTAACGGAATGTGTTTGTGTATGACTCTGTCTGTGTGCACCTGTTTCTGTGTGTGCTCATGTGCATGCCTGTGTGACCGTGTGTATCTTTGTGCATTCTGTGTGTGTGTGTCTGCATCTGTGTGTAGGAGAGCGTGTGTGTCTAGGTGGGGGGTCCAGCCATTTAATTAAAAAAAATGTACCGGTATTTTTAATTTTTTTAAAGGGTAAATTCAGTTACTGATTAAAATAAATAACTAAAATGTAACTCTTTAATTTTATCTGCAGCACAATACACTTTAAATATTCCCTTTCCCTGCCCTCTCTCCTCAGCTATACAGAAATATAACCTTTTTACTGTATATGGGCAGCACAGTCCTCTGTTTTGATATATGGTGCCTCAAGTGACTGAGGAAATCACTGAACTGACATTATGAGCAACACAATTGCATTAGATAAGATACAGGAAAATAAGGGGTTAAAAGGATATTATGCCAAAACCAGCTCATCCTCACGAAGCCCTTTTGTTGCCTTGATCCTGTTTCTTTCTCAAAAGTAAACATTGCAGGTTTATATTTGCTCCTAAACATCAGTCTGTCAGTAACTAAGGGACACATCAAATTGAAGACATTCAGTTATTGAATGTCTTCATGTTTGGCACCTATGAACGCTGCTGTGACAGTATTTGCAGTAGGCCCCCAATGCTCCTCTATTTATACTGCACCAGCCAGCTGAAACACAGTGTATAAAGGCCTTTTCTTCATCTTCTCCATTAGTCCTCTCTCTTCCCTGTCCTCTTGACTACTGGTTTCACCATGATTCACCATATGTGTCACATAATTCCAGTAAGGGCGGACTAGTCTTTGTGTGGCTCTATGCACTTGGACAGCTGCTCATTTATCTCTTTTCCCCTGTAAACTTAGAGCAAACGGTGTTTCTGTGGTCCAGCCATAATGATGTTTTCAACCCTCTCTATTTCTTTTTTTCTTAGTTGGTGTCTTTCTATCTCCTTGTAATTCGGGATATACATATGAGTAAATGGCAACAACAGTTCTGTCTCCCGAGCACCATGAGTGAGTTCTAGCTTCCGCAGTGACTTGGTGCGGACACTTCATTAATTTATTCGAGTGTGCTACCTCTATTCTTATGAAAAGTTTACGGCCTTTAAGTTGTAAAACACATTAAAAAAATATTATTAAAATTATCTGTTGACTTTAAATATTTTTACCGGGGCAATGGGATGATCATTAGCCAGTTTTAATCTATTTAGTACTTTTTCAAATCCAATTGGGGGAAGGAAATAAAATCGTGCTGCCCTTAACTTATTTAGTGGTTGTAGGTTTCCTTACATTAGGAGTCCAGTAATATGTTTGTTAATCTCTCCTCAAAGTCACTTGTGTAGTGGAGTATTTGCTAGATCATCAGAGTGTTTTGGAGGCTGTTCACCAGTATATTATGATGTCATTTCTGTCAGTTTTGTTGGTCTCTGCTCCAGTCATGTGTTTGAGTACTTGTGACATACTGATTATATGGCAAAACGATTGCCTGTGTGTTAGTCACATAGTGGAGAGAAAAAAATAGCTAAGAAAAACATGTTTGAGCATGCCTTCAAGGTGTCTGCCTCAGTGGGAAATCTTGACCAAAGCAAAGAGTGTGGAATTTTCACCTCCAGGAAGTGCAGACAACAGTGATCATTCACTCACTGTCTGGTGCTTATTAGAACGCAGCCCAGGTATCCGCTAGCTGTGCTTTGACTTGATAAGTGCCAGCCTATTAGGGAGTGCTTACTGTGGTCTACACCTGCTGGAGGTGCAGATTGAAGGCTCCCCCACATGACCTTATGGGAATAGCTAATAATTTGTGTGGAGGCCCCAATCTGAATTGATTTTGGGTGTCAGGGTAAGTAGATTGTCAAGACAAACAACTAAATTGGACTACCACCCTTGGACAAGCAGAGTTTTATTTTTAATTCCACACCCCTGCATATCCAGTTTAGATTCTTTCATTCCTTGGTATTTGCAAAATTCAGCCACCACACACACTGATACTCCGTTCATACAGCCTCTTCCACACACAACACTCAGTCTTTATACATAGTCACATACAGCACTCGGTGAACCCGGACACACACCACTCATAGAAACAGAGCCCAGAGCTCGAGCAGGAACACCAATCTGGCACACTGCCTAGGGCCCTGGCCCCAGGCAACCTTAATCTGGCTCTGCTTGTAGCTGTTTCCTATATGGCCTACTAGTATTTCTATAGTCCTGGTTATCTCTCCTCTTTTTGCTAACATCTGCTCACATTTATCTAGTCCTAACAATATACACAAGTCACTGTCCTGCTCAGTGTTGGCATACAGCTTGATATCCTCCATGTAGAGGGGGTTGATGGTATATCCACTTTTGAACCTGTGTTTGTATCCACACTTCTGGCTGAACAACATGAGAGAGAGAGAGAGAGAGAGAGAGAGCATCACCTTGGTATGTTTTTTGTGACTTTGACAAGAGCCAAATAGTGAAGGCTAGACAAGTGGGTCAAAGCATCTCCACAACAGGTATTCTTGTGGGGTGATTCCAGTAGGCAGTGGTTAGTACCAACCAAAAGCGGTACAAGGATGGAAAACTGTTAAACTGGTGTCAGGGTCATGGGCATTCAAGGCTTATTGATGTATGTGGTGAGCGAAGCCTAGTCTGTCTGGTGCAATCACACAAGAGGTACTCTAGCCCAAATTGCTGAAAAACATAATGATAGGTGTCAGAACACACACAATGCATTGCCGTTTTATTGCATGTAGGGCTGTGTAACCGCAGACCGGTCAGAGTGCCCATAATGACCCGTGTTTATCGCCGAAAGTTGCTTGGTCTGTAGAATCATGTGGTGGTTTTTTGATCAGGTGGATTGACGAGTGCGTGTGTTTAGTTTACCTTGGTATAGATGGCAGAATGATGGATTATGGGAAGAAGGCATAGCTGCTGAGGCAGTGTTATGCTCTGGGCAATGTTATGCTGGAAAACCTTGTGTTCTGGCATTCATTTGGGTATTCCATTGAGACGTACCACACCGACTGTTTCAGACACGTACACTCCTTCATTGCAATGGTGTTCTCTGATGGCAGCGGCCTCTTTTAGCAGGATAATGCTCACTGCCAAAATGTCTTCAGGAATGGTTAGAGGAACATATTAAAGAGTTCGGGGTGTGTTGCCTTGGATTCCAAATTCCTCAGATCTGAATCCGATTGAGCATCTGTGGGATGTGTTGGAACAACAAATTTGATCCATGCAAGCCTCACCTAGCAACTTGCAGGATTTAAATGATCTTCTGGTAATGTCGGCTACCACAGGAAACGTTCTAGACGTCTTGTGGAGTCCATGTCTTGATGCATCAGAGCTATTTTGGCAGCACGAGGGGGACCTACATGATATTAGGCAGGTGGTTTTAATGTTGTGGCAGATCTTTGTTTGCAGGAATGTGGAATTTATATTGTTTGACGCCCAGGACAATTCTGGGTGCCGGGCAAAAAGACTTTAAATAAAAAAATAAAAAATATATATATTTTATTTAAAGTCTATATATAATTTATTTATAGCACTGCTGTGGGCAGGGAGTGCATGTCTGTTATGCGGAGGGCCAGACTGGTCTATCCTGTTAGGGGCACCAAGACACCATAACTTGGGCTGGCTGCAGCTCATATAACTGGGGCTACCAGGATTTAGCGTGACGTGGACAGGCAGAAATCATCAGCTGCTGGTAATCTGTGTGTGTCAGTGAATATGAATCCGTGTATCACAACTACATACAACCAGCACACTAACACGTGACCTACCGCTAGCATACACTTTTTTTTTTTTTTTTTTCATATAAATCCAAGTGGCAAAACTGGGACAAAACAGCCCTGTTGAGACTATAGGAAAGTTAGAGAATTTTTAGCATGATCTATTATTACATCCATTTCTTTCAGACTTATTTTGTGAAAATTCTGAATTTAGCAAATAGCCCTGTCAAAGTCCAGGGCTCTTGTCAGGGACCCCAATTTTTTTAATTTAATTTTTTTTTTTGTGTCCGGACAAGTAGATTGTCATGATGCCGAAATAGATTTGGCTACCATTTTAGTCTCTTGGGTGTGCGTGCGTGCGTGTCAGGATGATATTGCATTTAAAATTTGTAACTTTGAGTTCATATCGCAAGTGCATGTGTGACACTGGGTATTCACAGGATTGGTGCCACGTGGTATAACGGAGGAAAAGGAAACCACATCTTGTTCAGAGAACAAGTGTAGGAGGGACATGAGGTGCCAGGCAGCTTTCCCTTCACAAAATATCACATCAAGAATTCTACACAGGGCTGAAAACAGCAAAAGAAGGTGAGGGGCAGTCTTTTCTTTCTCTCTCTTCTTCTAAAGAGACCATCTTCTGTTGCCCCTTTGTCTGTGCATTGTTTTGCACTTGTGAGAGCTGTGTCTTTTAACTTCTGTATGTACACAGCAAAGGGTCAAATCTGTCCCTATTTAAATTATCCTCTCTGTGTCACTCTGTCACAGTGAACTATTCACGGTCGGTGAAACAACTGTAACTTAATTATAATATTTTTCAGTTCATTTTTTTTTGGTGGGGCAAGTGTAACCATGTTCTCATCTGTTTTTCTGTCCATTGCTTATTATTTTCACTACTTTGGTAGCATGACATGACTCATTTTTACGGCAGGGATGCACGTAAGTAATACGTGCTCTAGAGTGTGCATTAAGCTACAACGTTGCCAACAATCATTCACTGTAATCATATGTTAACCATAATCCCAATAATGACTGTGGATTACTGATTTGCAGAATCCATACCAAAGTAGTGACATTGTAAAAATGGAGTTTTGTTTATTTATTGCATTTTGCTTCAGCAATACTTTAGGCTACATTTTGCAGGTTTGTTATCTCTCTATTTACTGGGCAAATTCTTAAATGAAAAGTAATGGGGCATCTTCCAGCAATACTTAAGTTGTGTTGACCCAGACTAGACTGTCATTCAAATGAGATTCATTCAGTGCTTGGCAATGATGTCAGCTGTACAATGTACTCTGGGAAAATACATATTTTTCTGGTATATCCTGTAGGCTGCAACATGACAAGTCTCTACTATTATCTGTCCACTTCCTACTGCAGCAGTAGACTTCTTTTTCTGTAAGTGTACATAAATCAAATCTGCTGATTTTAAATACTGGCATAAAGTGTGTGCGTGTGTATTATTATGATTTATATTGCGCCAACAAATTCTGTAGCGCTGTACGGTGGTTGGACTAACGGACACATAATTGAGATCAGACCACTGGACGTACAGGAACAGAGGGGGTTGAGGGCCCTGCTCGGTGAGCTTAAATTATATTTTATATATATATATTTATTAATTAATATTACAAACTCTATGTCAAATAAAATTTGGATATGGAAGATGGACTGTATGCTTGTCCTAGCATCTTTTATGTTTTCTCTAGTTTTAATTTATAGACAAAATATGGTTATAAACCATGAAGGACTACTAAAGTCATCTGAATAAAGTGATAATTTGAACCGCCGTACTGATGAAGTAAAACTCGTTCTGGGAATCAAATGCTACTGATAGCGGCATATGGATGCTGACATCACCAGAGGTGGATCTGGAGGCTGCAGAGGAAGAGTTAGGGCTCTGAGTAGGAAAAGAGTAATTGTCATTTAACTCACTTCACGTAGGGTGAGGACAAAGGAGAGTGGACAGGGAGGGATCCTATAGTCCCAAATGTTACTTTTGGGACTACAGGTTCCCTTTAAAAATAACTTGGTATGGCAAACATTTCTCCTGATATTATAGCATTAAGCAAACTTTTTAGGTCACCAGCCCCCCTTAGATCACATGGGAAAGTTGAGTTTACTTTTTTCCCTATGCTGTAGCAATCTCGCCACAGCTGTCCCTGCCTTCAAGGCTGAGATTATCATTCTTGATGATCTCCGCAAATCCAATGCTTTCCTAGCGGAAAGGCTGTTGCGCATTGGCAGCAAAAAGTCACGCTGCGCCAATCAGTATCTCTGCAAAGAAACACATTGAATCTATGCATCGCTGTGGAGAACATTCAGTGCCTCTATGTAGATCATGGAGATGCTGAACAGCTCTGCAGCACTAAGATAGGAAGCGCTTTAGTGGCCACCTGAGTGACTGCCACTTGAGATGTAACTAGCCGGCAATGTAAACACTGCCTTTTATGTGGAAAGGACGTGTTTACAGTGCTAAGGGTGCAAGACGAGGCTATAGACACAGAACCACTACATGAAGCTGCAGTGGTTCTGGTGACGAGTGTCTCTTTAACCAGCAGCCATCTACTTTACTTGCCTGTTATATCGCAAGTGCAATCTAATCTTTGGAGACTGGAGACCACATTGTTTAAGTGGTTCAGTGATTTGTTTCCCTTAACCCTCTTATGGTTTTTGACACACAGTAGAAAGTGACACACGTTTTCCTCTGAGTGTGAAGAAACTTGTCCCATCTTACATTTGCCGGTCACTGTGGGATTAAATTGAAAGGACATTGCCATTGTTTTATTTCTTATTTCTTAAAGCTGGGTTTTTTTTAAATTCTTTATTTTTGGTTGTGCAAGGATACAGAACATCGTATGATACCATAACAGCATACATGTGCACTATTTAAATACATTGAATCACAAACAAAGCATTGAAAGAGCTGCACCCCTTGGAGGCGCGAGCAGTATCGGCCAACATTTGTGACACACACAGGGCTGTGAAGGGGTAGGTATGATGTATGTAGCAGGTCAGGTTGGTCATTGTAATGATTGGAAACCTTTCCATTTTTTTTTTTTTTTATTCCATTATTGAATATGTAAAAATATTTTTTTGTGCTGCTCATAATCCAATATGTAACCGTATCATGAGAAGTAAAGGAAACTTAACATTTTGGGCTCCTGTCTTGAGCCTTGCACACCACTGTAGACATAGCCAACCTTGCTTGACCTTCTTACCAGTTAGTAGGTCAAATTCACCCTGGTATGACATGCCCATTTTACAACTTGCATCAGCGATGATGCGCTTGTATTTATGGGATCATAGTCTATACTTGACATTTCCCTGTTTCTGATTTTTAACTTGCCAAAGTTGGCACGTTTGTATTAATGGTGTTCAGCAATTCAGAAATACTGTTGCATCGCCCCATACTTCCTATGTTCAAAATTTTTTTTTTCTTCTCTCACGGAAATAGCTGGAAGTATTAGCAGTGGCGGAGACCTTTTTGACGTGCGACTTCATGATGGTATTAAATGTAATGAAACACATTATTGAAGGGGCAAACATCCTCCCTCAAAATGGGAAATTCACTTACATGGTGGTGCCCAGGGGGAGAAGGGAAGTGCTTCCACCTCACAGCCATATTCAGCTGTTCAGAGAAGTAATCGTTGGCAATGTCACCATAAAACAGACATATATGGAAAACAAAGATTTGGCAGTCAGAAACATTTGACACATTTTGTCCAAAATTAGCCTGTCAATGCCACAAAGTAGTTTTAATTTTTTTTTATTTGAAATTTTAATCACATTGGAGTTCCAATGAAGATAATCTTATAACCACGTTAAGTGTAACGAAAAATATATAATATTTAGAATTCTATTCCATCTAAATTTGGTCAAGATTACCAAATGTTTAATGTGATGTCATGTTATAAAAGAGGGATGTTTTGAGAGGTAAACTGGTGCTAGCGAGAATACCCAGACTACAACAAAGTGTCTGGGTCAGGTTTAAGGGGTAGTCCTCTACTGCCATTTCACATTAAATAGCCAAAATATTATTTTTTTGTCAATGGTTCAGCCTTTTGCTGGATCCCTGAGCGTGTTCTAGTGGTCATGGTACCTAGAATGACCCTTTTTATTTAAAAAAAAATAAGTTTTATTGATATCTATTAAGTTCTGTTGCAAATACCAGTTTTGCAGCAGAAAATGTATTATTAAATTTAGTTATTCACTAAAGAGAGACTTGTCAAGAATTTGACACCAAATTTGTTAAATTGGAATTATAGTAGTATTGGAGAATTTTACTAATTTAGTTATTGTGGCCTTTAAATTTGAAATACACTTTGAATTCCTGACAAATCTCGCGTTAATGGATAACCAAGATAAACTTCTTAATAATTTACATTAGAAAAATCACTATAAATGTGTTTTTGGTTACATGCTCTGCTTGCATGCACTACAATGTTCAAATCTTGCCAAGTTTTAGTTTAAACTAGAACTCCCATCATTAATAACTCCCGGGCCACTACTATAAAGAGGGTTTGTGTGCTGCTGTAACAGCAGAATAATAAATATATTATGTAGCTATATTATTAAACTATTAATGTAATCATCTTGCAGTCTTAGTAAATGACTTTTAAGAACGGAAGTGGATTGTGAATGGGGCTGCATTTTTTAAAATTTATTTATTTATTTATTTATTTTTCTGTTTGTTTTTCTCATAGTTGCCCCAAAGTCAAATGTAGGCTGTTATCTTTTGATTACCACTTTATCTTTATCTGGGGCTGATCCATATGTTATACAATGGATGAACTATTCAATTACTTAACATTATTAACATTAATAACATTAGAGCACACGGTTTATGGAAATGCTAAATAGTTTATATAACGCTTAACCTGTTTTAATTTATTACCTAGACCTTTGTCAAGCTAGTAAAACATGCCATTATTTTCTAAGCAAAGTGCTCTTTTATTCATGTCTTGTATTAGATTTCTACGTTTTATGTCTGTCTGAGTATGTGGCCACACAAACACGCGTATACTGTGCAATGTGAGCTGTTTAATAAGAAACAAAATCCTAAACAAAGTTAGATTGATAAACCAAACTACTCAATAAATGTAAAAAGCTTATTTTTGGGTATTATTAAAAATGCTTAATGATTAATTCAGCAGTGGGTGGAAGGTCCACTGAATCTTTCATGTTAAATATTACTTGTGCCAATGCATGGGTTAAAGGTTTACTCCAAGCACCATGACCACTTAAATGTTTTCTAATTTGTCATGGTGCCTGGAGTCCTTTTGTGCAACATTTTTGCCTATAAAACACTGCACAGAGTGAGTTTAATCCCTTTGCTGATGTAAGTGTAACTCCACCTCAAGCGGCATCATTATGCAGTCCGGAACAAAAGTTGCCGTCTTGTTCATGTCAATTCAGTGCATATTTCTATGCACAGAATTGTCATTCATTGTCTGAGAGCTATCAACTGACTCTCTCAGCCTATGGATGGCAAAAGCGCCGGCCTCTGCAGCTCTACAAAAGCCAGATCCATACCACAGGAACTGAAAGAAGCCTTGGCATCTGGTGGGAACCTTGGTAAGAGGGCAAACTATTACCAGGAAATTCATCCAGGGTGCTCCTCGCATCATGACCAGTGGGCTTTAGTGATGATGATGATGATGATCCTTAAAGTAACCCTTTTAAACACTGAACACTTTCCCATTGTGCAATACAATGTGACCTTGGTGAACTATTAATGTAAACAATTGGGAATCCCTTCCTAGTCTCTGTGAATTTCTATACTCAGAAATTGTTCATTGTCAGATACTACACAGCAGGCAGACACGGTATGTTTGCCTGGTATGTGTGTAATGTTGTTACAATTCAGGAGGCAAATGGAACACAGTGCAGCATGACATCACTGTAAGTGTGTCAGATGTCCATGTCAGTCACATGGATATGACTGTCTGTGATGTCATGTGGATATGACACAGCCCTCGCTAATATAGGGAGTTATTTCTAAAGAGCAGTTCAGGGACAGTCGCCATGGAAACCAATGACCTTTGCAAACTGTGTTGCTTACGTCTTAAAACTTTGCCAAGTACTGCTTTTTTAACGTAACCTCTGTTTGTGTCACACTGTATAGCTTGTGGTGTGTGTACAATTAACCCCTTAACGACGAGTGACGGACAAGGTCTGTCACTCAGGGGATTGCCATAACGACGAGTGACAGACCTCGTCCGTCACCCGTTAAAATTAACCCCGGATCACAGTCCAAATAAAAATTAACTCCTCTGCCAGTCGATCACTGCCTACAGTGATCAAAATAAAGATCAGTATAAAGACAGTATTATACTGTTATCTAATTTTTATTAACCCCTGAGGATTAACTTTTTATTTTTTAATCCTCAGGGGTTCAATTTATTTAATTTAAATATTTTATAATTATATATTTTGCTAGCTGGGGTGGGTGGGAGTTATGGGAAAATGGGAAATTTACTGTTAGTGCTGCTTACTGCTAGTTAGGGTTAACAGTAAAAAAAAAAAGCTTAGAAAAATGTTAAATCTGTAAAAAAAAAGTTTTAAGAAAGTTTAGGAAAGTTTTAAAAAATTAATAAGCAAAACAAAAGTTTAAAAACTAGTTTTAAAAAGTAAAAAAAGTTGTAAAAAGTAAAAAAACACATCTAAAAACGCTCATTACCACTACACTTGGAACAAACTAGAGAAGAAATGACCACACGCTAAGGTTCAAAATATGCCTTTTGAATTACCCCAGGGTGTATGCTTTAATAAATAGTATGTGTTTGTGGGGAAGTTTCAATAACCAACCATCTAAACTACTCCAAATTGGAACATGGACACAGCGTAAAACTTCAAAGTTAGAAAAAAACTGAATGGCTGCGTCTCAAATGCGCCCCTTCAGCATCCACATATACCTGGCAAAGGTACATACGGTGGTATTGCTGTACTCAGACGACATAGCTGAGCAACATATGAAGTATTATACAGTCGTAGCACACATAAGGTTTGCAAAATATACTGTACAAACTCACTTTGTGTGTCAAAAAGGCAGAAAAAACACTTATTACCACTACACTTGGTACAAGCTAGTGGAAAAATGATCCCACGCTAAGGTTCAAAATATGCCTTTTGAAATACCCTGGGATGTTTTCTTTAAGAAATGGTATGGCTTTATGGGGTATTTGGATTATATAGCCTGGTAAAATACTCTATAATGGGACATGGGCACAGCATAAAAATGTAAAGTTTGAAAAAACTGGAATGGCTGTGTCCCAAATGTGCCCCTCCGATGTCCACATATACCTGGCAAAGGTACATACGGGGGTATTGCTGTACTCAGCCGACATAGCTGAGCAACATATGAAGTATTATACACTGGTAGCACACATAAGGTTTGCAAAATATACTGTGCAAACTCACTTTGTACTACACTTGGTACAAGCTAGCGAAAAAATGATCCCACGCTAAGGTTCAAAATATACCTTTTGAAATACCCTGGGGTGTTTAAGAAATGGTAGGCCTTTGTGGGGTAGTTTGAATATAAACCCTGCTAAGATGCTTGGAAATTACCATAGGCCCAGTGTCAAAATTCAAAGTTCGGTAAAAACTGATATGGCTTGGTCTCCTATATGGCACTGTAGCTTCACGAAATAGTGCCAAAGACATACAATGGGGGTGTCATTTTACTCAGAAGACTTAGCTGAGCATAATTTGGGGGGTTTGAACTTAGTGGCACATGTGAAATATACAAAATGCCCATCAAAAATGCAATCCTTATGTAAAAAAAAAATGCTTTTTTGAACAGTCAAACTGTTATAATACCCCAAATGGAAGCATAGGCTCATTAAATCTGTCTCTCAAAATTCTACTGTGAATACTGAAAAGAACAGGCCTCCTATATGGCACTGTAACTTCACGAAATAGTGCCAAAGACATACAATGGGGGTGTCATTTTACTCAGCAGATGTAACTGAACACAAAATAAAACTTTGTACAGGGATAGCACACACCAACTTTACCAAATACACATGAGAATTTCTTTGTTATAAGTTTGTGTGCCAAAAACCAAAAAAACCCACACAATTTTACTCCAATATTTAGCAGAGGTTGGCGGTGAAATGGCTACGTAGAAAGTGTCAAAACAACCTTAGGTAAATAGCCTGTGATGTCTACTTTATATAAATATATACTTTTGTGTGGCAATTTAGTTTTCTTTTATGGCTATTAAGCTTACAAGACAAACATACCAAATTCTAAAATCGTTCCACATTAAAAGTTTATTTTACTCCTTGTGCTTTGTGACCTGTAACTACCAAAAAAAAGCCTCCCAGACACATTATATATTCTGTAAATCAGAACAACTAAATGAAATTATTTTTAATTACTTTCCTTAACCTGCACTAATTATGCACACATTATTATTGCAAAAACTGTAAAAAAAACACAAATTTTCATTTTGTTTGCATTTTTCTGTATTTTTTTTTTAATAAAAAAATAAAATAAAATAAATATATATATATATATATATATATATATATATATATATAGTGTGTGTTACATCAAATTAAAGCCCTTTCTGTCCTTTAAAAAATGGTATATAATATGTGTCGGTGCAATAAATTAGTAAAATGCAAATTGCAGTTGAACGCAAACAGCAAAAATTGAAAAAAATGCTGTTGTCATTAAGTGAAAGACAAGCTTCTGAAGCTCTGTCCTTAAGGGGTTAAAGCATTCACTTAACACAAGGGGCATGTGTAAATTTAGGGAGGATCTGTTTGCATTTGTGCAATGAAACTCCACTGTAAAATGGAAAGGGCACACTATGGAGATGCGTCTGTTCTAGTTTGGAGCTAAGTGGTGTTGGTGGGAGTCTTTCAGCCTGCTTGAATGAGGGCAGTGTTTAATATGATGAGGGGGCACAGGGAAAGGTGTGTGTGTGTGTGCGCGCGCGCAGTTCATTTGGTTGCTGTATATTGTTCGTTCAGACATAGCTTGGGTTGAATTTAGGAGGCTTAAAGGCTGCTGAGCTTTCCACAGCAAATACTTTCTCCCATTGGAGGGAGGGAGGGGGGGGGGAGGAGGAGGAGGAGTTCATGCATTTATTTGTGTTTTAGTTGAACAGATAGATCCTGGAGTGAGAGAACAAGACAGAACCCGATGTTCCAGAGACGTGATGGGAGGGGAGGGAAAAAGGGAGGGGGTAGCATCATGAGGAGGATTTGTGTAGTAATGCCAGGTTCTGCAAACTGTACTGCATTAACCCCTTCACTAGTGAGCTCTTTTCTGAAAATAAATAACCGTGTAGTTTGATATGCAGATTTATGGTTGGGTTTTTTTGAGTGGTGATGAGAGATGCCAAAAATATAAATTTGTACACATTAAGATGGTGTGTTTTTTTTCCTGTAATTTATCCCTTGCATTTTAGTTACAAGTACAAAAATGTGTTGTCCGCCGACACATTGCCTACTTTGCGTGACATTTTTTATTTTTTAAAGTCATGCCCATGCTGGTAAATCTAAAACGCCATGATGGCGAACATTGGGCAATTGCTTTGAGGTTCTAATGGGTTTTACCTTACCTTGCCTCCCTCACCCCACTGCAATACCGTAAGATCAGCACCTCCGTATTCATACGGTTTGTATCTTATTCCGTTGCTGCCTGGCATTGAATACACTGAATTATAGGATGAAGACTAATATGCATTGGGTGCCAAGATGTGCCTTGAATTCAAAATGGAAAAAGCTGAAATAATAGCCAGCTTTTAGTTGGCAATTAGCATGTGCCATTACTTCTAAAGTGACAGTTCCACTTTGTTTCCTAAATTGCTCTGACATGCTAATATACAAAGACATGCCATATTCACTATGCTTTTCCAGGACACACATCACTTATACAAATTGATGGACCGTATATGAAGGTGCTGCCCTGTAGTATGTACAAATTAAAGGTGCAGGTAGTAAATCAGGTGATCAATCATTCAGGAATCCTACTGTGTATACATTGTATATACTGCCAATACATGTGCTGCTAATGAATATGATGAAATTGTGCATCCAGTAAAATATGGTGTATATGGCAATCCTGAATGAATAGGATTCAGATTTTTAGTCATTTATCATCTCTGTGTTCCTGATATATGTTTCCACTACTGCTATAGATGTGGTTAAAAGCATGCCACATTGCCCCTTGCAACAGTATTCATCATACTCTATTTGAACACCATTGCTACCCTCTTGTATCCATCTTCCCCTTTTGATGTCTGTGAATTACTCCCCCCACCTTGTAATGTGGAAGTTGTGTGATTAATGTTTCCATAAAACCTATAAATAAATGTACGTTTTTTTTGGGGGGGGGGTTGGGGGCTTTGCATATGGCCTTAAAATAAATTTTGTCTTTCTGCTTTGTGTGCTGGCTAGTACATTGATTACTGGGAACATAATGTGCGTTACAGGGAAGTTCAGTCAGTTTCCCCCTCATATACTCAGATTTTTGCAACCATTTTTAGTTTATCCGAGGACATCATGGCACCTGTCGCTTTAATATCTCAATTCTGACGTCTTTTAAACTAACTGCCCTCTCTTTCTCCCACTCAGCATGATCTGCCTTTTCCGTCCCCTCCCCTGTTCATTTCCTTCCTTCCTTCCTGCCCCCTATGTGCTCTTTCTCTTCTGTGTCCCCCCTCTGACTGTATAAAAATTTAATTCCTTAGTGTTGGCACCCCACTCTCATCACCTCAATTCAATCATGTGCTCTAATCCCCCCGCTCCTCTTGATAAATTATGTGCATTGGTCATTTGGTGATGGTACATGCACTTCTTACACTCAATTTCTCTCTACAACAGCGATGTCTAACCATGATACACAATGTGCCATGACGCTCAGGCAGTTTAAGGCTTAATTCATTCTCTGTTACTGATGTTGTATCTTAATAATTAATGTTGGCTTTCGCTTTACACTCTGAATTTCTTACCACTTGACATTTTGAATGAGCACTATGCGTTATAATTCCCTTTTCTAGGGAAAACACTGGAGACATTTTTATATGTGAAGGGCTATTTGCCCCTGAAGTAAGTGTGACCTTGGCTGTTCCCAATGACTACTGTGAAAGCCTGCCCTCTACAGTCCTGCCTTTCTTCTCCTAAGTGTGCACTTTCAGCTTTGCTCATCTTGCATAACCATCACATTATATGATTATATACTGGTCTGGTTATATACCTGGAATACAGCAGTAACTTTTAACTTGGTGGTTCTTGGAGAATCAAGGCAAATGTTTGTTTTCCTTCAACCACCATTTCAGGATCTTGTTTGATCCTGCTATATGTACTGCACGTGCCTAGCTCACTAGTAGTGGAAATTATTTTACAGCTGGGTAACTAGAGCCCAATCATATTCAGTTGCATGATAACGATGGAAAAAGTAAAGCAGTGTGTGTGGGTGCATGGTTGTCTTTTAATGTCTCGTCTGTTTGGCAGTAGGTTAATCAAGGGGTGTCTGTAACCAGCATGAGATGTGGGCAGAGTGCCAACTTCCACGTCCTGTGTACAGAATGCATCAATCATGTGACATGGGGCAGGGCTAGGGGTAGATAAGGCCAGTGTTAACCCTTACAGTGGAATAAATACATCAATGCAAATTGTATTCTGCACAACACCCAGGCCTGGTTAGTCATCACTCGCAGGAGTAGCAACATGGGCTGTAGGACCGGATGGAGGTGCTGTGACAAAGCTGTGTTACTAGCGTGGGTGATCAGTACTGGACTAGCAGGGTGCAATTACTGAGATGTGAAACCAGGTTACATTCTGTATCTTTTGTCTTCGCAGCCACTTATACAAACAGTCACCTGCAAATGAATTCCATGAACCCTCTGAAACCATCACACCCGGGCACAGGGCACAGGTGAGAGAATTTGACACTGCCTATCCATCATTTTACCTGCTGTATACATATACTAAATTGTGCACATACGCATGCATTCCTCAGTCTCAAATCTTGTTGCTTAGATTAGTTGTATGGGATTCCCATACACACCCCTACCCTTTTCCTGTACACTGCTGCTTATGTACATCACTTTCTGCTTAATCTATAGGCATACACACCAACATCCCTCTCTACATAAACTGGTTCTTCTGCTATTTCTTCATTCATACTCTATGGCTAGTGTTTGCTCTGTCCTGTGTCTGCTATTTGTACACATGCTTAATGCTATCTCTGCACATGTAGCTAACTCCTGCTTCTGTCTTTTAACAGTGATGGTTCATTTGCATACGAGTCTGTTCCTTGGCAACAAAGCACCAATCAAGCAGGAGGATCGCTCTCCGTGGTAACAACTGTCTGGGGTCTGAGCAACACATCGCAGAGCCAGGTAACTTGATGTAATTGGAGGTGGGATCTGTAGAGCAGCACCGTCCCCTCCTCCCCCGGCAGAGACCTGTACTAGCATCACATTGTTTAACCCTCTCATCACCTGTAGAGCTTCATGCATTATTTTACCTGTCAGCCTGCAATATTCGATTAACAGCCAGCTGCAAGAAAGCTTCATGTGAGAAGATGTAAACCATTTTTCTACCTTGACATTTTTCCTAGCAGGTCTTTGGGAATCCCATGATGCCCAGCGGTGGCCCCACTGGGGGGGGAGTCATGCCAGGATTGGCAGGCAATGCTGGAGGAATGGGGAGCCCTCAGTTTATCGGCCAGCAGGGGTACCCAGAAGGAGGAGCCGGAAAAGGCTATATGCAGCAAAATGTTTATGGACGAGGTGGATACCCAGGAGGCAATGCATATGCTAACAGGTAAATAAACAGTGTTTTCGATGTAGCATATTTAGTTTTTGTGTACAAAAATGGGGAGGGCATATTTTAAAATCTTACAAGAGTGTATATATGAAATGCTGCCATTAATGTGAAACTCCACTGCTGAAACAGTTATGATTTATTATGCAGAAAAAAAAAATCTAAATAAAAGTACTATTTATTATTTGAATAGATGTGTTAGTGTGTAAATGTTTACAATCAATCTTGATTTTACTTATGGAATTTTTGGTCAGGGTTGACATTTGCTGTAGCAAGTCACAGGCTTGATGCTTGCTTCACACAACATATACTTAAGTCATTACACCTTTATTATTGAAGGTGACATTTCTGTAGACTATTATAACATCCATCCTCTACACCGCTATTTTAACTTGTATTTCTGGTTACCACACACAACCTCTCTTTCTCTCTCTCTCGCCTGATCAAAGTTTTGCAAGATTACAGTTCCTAACTTGCTGCTACTATTATACATTCACTCTCTCTTCTGCTTCCTCCCAGCACCTTGCAACCTTATTCAACATTTTGGCACTATTCTTTGCTACATACTGAATGGAACGAGCATATTTGCTTGATGCATTTTTGCAATATACTTTTTAATACATGCTCAGCTTTTCATTGTTGGTTTTTATATTCCCCATTAACATACAGGATGATTTTGGTACCACATAAAGTACAGTACACTGGTACCTTTTTGTTTAACTTCTTTCTATTTGAAGAGTTAAACGTTACACATTTTAAGAAGTTAACTGTTTTGCATAATATATATATTTTTTAAGTGTGAATTAATACACATTTTGGCACCATTCATTCCTCTAAAATTCCTTCTCTACTATGATTCTAAACTAAATTGCAAAGATCTGCTAGAATATCACGTCTTTTAAAGGGACACCTAAAGCACCATAACCACTTTAGCTTATTGTTGCGATTATGATTCTGGGAGGTTATGGATAGTATATTACCTGTGGTTTTTGTCAAAATGTTTTCAAACACTTGGATAAAAATACTGATTTCCCTTGTACACTAAGCCCACCTCTATGGTGGAGATGTCATAATGAAGAAACTCAGATTTGTGTCCATGCAAATATAGTATACTTTGAAGGTTAGCATTGAGACGATCTGAGCTTCTGGACGCTTTTGGCACTGCAAGATGTGAGGTGTGTCAGTTTGGTGCCAATTATAGGTTTTTCAGTGATCCGCTCAGAGACCAGACAGACAATGCTTGCAATCTCTCACTGCACAGCAGGCTCACTCTGTAGATTTGACCAATAGTAAACGTCCATAGTGTTTGGCAGGGGAGCATGGCCACTATTAATACCACCATTGTTGGGCAGCATTTTTCAATAGATAGTGACCATCCTTATTATGATGTTGCCATAATAATATCCATATAATTACTGTGCTATTTATTCATGTTTACAGAAATGCTAAGTATTGTAGGTGGATATCAAAGGTAAAACGATTGCAGTGAGGAAAAGTATTCTGCAGCTAGTGTCTTCTTTTACAATTGTCAAGTTGTGTTCGTGTTGCTCAGGCTTGGTACAATTTTTCTTTTTTTCTTTCTTTTTCCTTTCCAGTTATCCTGGGGGACCAACCGCTTCTGGTGGGATGGGAATGGCACAAAATCCTGGCCGCGGGCCAGCAGATTTTACACAAGCAGCAGCGGCAGCAGCTGTAGCGGCGGCTACAGCAACAGCAACCGCTACTGCAACTGTGGCCGCCCTGCAGGAGAAGCAAAGCCAGGAGCTCAACCAATATGGAGCGGTAAAGACTTGCTCTACAAACTACACCCTGTTCATGGCTGAAAAGCGTTTTTTTTTTGTTTTTTTTTTTTACCCTCCCCTCCTCTTTTTTTATTTTTAACTACTAATCCTACAATTCTGTCCATTAACTCTAGCAGTATGCTTATACTTTTGCATTACACATTAATGGATTTATTTCCACTCCTGTCTTAATTTCTTGGAGCCCATTCGTATCTCTGGTATTATCCTGATAGTTATTTTCTGTTTTTCATTACAGGTTGGGCCTTCTCATGGTTATGCAGGCCAGTTCCTGCCCCATGCAGGTCCAAGAGGGCCCTCTATTCAGAGTGGAATGACTTCTGGTGGGCTAGGGTCTGTGATGGGCAACTCTGGCATGTCCCAGATGGGAATGAGCTCCGCAAGGGCTCCTGGAATGAGCCCTGTGTATACTGGGCAACGTATACCACCCCATGGCTACCCTGGGCAACTGCAGGGTCAGCAGATGCCCCGGCAGGGAGTAAAAAGGACATACTCCAATGAGGTGAGAATGTAAACTTGGTGAAATGTATAGCAAACTGTGACTGTCAGGTTGACTTGTAATGGTTAGTAAAATAATTTATTGTTCAATTTTAGTGCCTCAGATTGTAATTTTACATGTAAAGTGTGTGTATGTATGTACGTACATGTACATACATGCATTTGGTTATGTCTGGGTGCAATATCACATTGCAGGGGGCGGGGCCGGGCTGCCGGGCCGACCAGACGCATTATGCAGGGGCTCCAGCATTACCGGAGCAAAAAGGCACAAAAAGCCGCCCCAGACCGCTAAGAAGTCGGATAACCCGACAATAATTAACAGGGAGCAACCTCAGCGCATCGTAGACGCTGGCACAAGGCACAACACAAGCCAGACGGGCAATGGAGGGCGAGCCCGGCCTACACGCGGCAGAGCACCTGACCGCGGTCACAACACGCGGCTTGAAACCACAGAGAGCCGCGGACCCGAAACACATAAGCGGGAGAGAAGCCGCACAGATGGTCCCTTCTGCACCCCCGGCCCGGGGCACGGCCCTGCCCCCCCCCCCCGGCCGGTGGGGGTTATCCCGGCCACATGGCGGTGACCCATGCCACGGCAGGAGTTCCTGCGTGGGGTGTGCGATGCCCGCCTACACTGGCAAAAGCTGTATGTGAAGCAGCAAGCCAGCAGCAATTGTCAATTACACGGAGGGAGAGCCCGAGGAGGGAAGCACACAGACCCCGGCATGGAGAGGTCTGCCTACCTTTATGTGGAGACCCTTGTATGCGGGGCCCTGACGGCAGGCGGCCCACGGACGGACACCCCGGATGGCCGGCCCCCTGGTAACGATACTGGACCATGCATCTGGGTTTATGGGGGGCCCAGAGAAGGATGTCCCTAGCGCAGTGAGCCCTGTGGGGCTAGAGGGCACTAAACCCCTCCGGTAAACCGGTGGCCGTGAGGGGGGAGGTGCACTGGCTCTAAGTGTGTGGCCTGTGCTGGGTGAGACTCGTGGGTCCAGGTGTTACCTGGCAGCGCGAGCGATGCTGGGGAGGTGCAGGGGACAGCGGGTGCTGGGATCTTTGGTGGGGGGGTCTCATGGACTGGCCTAGACCCCGAGTGCCCACGGCATCGCGGAGCGCTCCGCGGGGGAACGAGTCATGGGGGAGGACAGATGGAGGACCAGCGCCCTAAAGGACCTCGACCCGGTATGCTGATAGCTTGTTATAGTTCAGCTCAACAAGCACCGCTGACAATTTCGGGACTATTCTTATAAACAAGCCCACGTGCAATTTCGGACTTTTGAGAAGTGCCTCAACTAAGCTTCGATTTGCATAAAGTTTACCATATTCATGTTCTCAGTTAATGCCATTTTAATGCGAGTTTTTATGGATAGCCCGCATTTGTGTTTTCACAGCTGCACGCAAAATCTATATGTTTTGGGTTTTTTTTTTGTTTTTTTTCTCTTCCCTTTCAGTTTGTATCTATTTCGTTTATAGGATGCTGTATTATTGCTTAATACCTGGCTCTAATTAGCAAGCTGATTAATTTGCCTCTGCACAGGAGACAATTTGCTTTTACCAATTGGCAAACACGCAGTATTAGCACACGCCAGTTAACATAAAACACTCACTTAACGCTATAATAGAACTAAAAATGACAACACAATACATAAGAATATAAAACACAAAGCAATCATCAGTGAACAAAAAACACAGGTTAGGACAAACCTGCTTCTACGCAGGCAACCAAACATGTATGCAGTGTTAAACCAATGCTTCAGCCCCTGCGTGGGCAATCACTTGCTTAATTGCTAGCCAATTTGACGTATGACTTTAGAATGTGCACACAAGGAAGAAAGGGGAAGAGAGGGAAAAAGGAAAGAAATATATATATATATATATATATATATATATATCCAAAACAAAAACCGACTAACACACAGCAACCACACAAACCAGCTACCACGAGGCAATCTCACAAACCACCTAACAAAAAGCATCTACACAAACCAGCTAACACAGGGCAATTACCCAAACCAGCTAACACAAAGCAACTATACAACCCAGCTAACACGAGGCAACTACACAAACCAGCGGACAAAAGACAACTACACAAACCCAAACCACACTAGGTTCTACCCGCCCAGACAACATGTCATTAAGTTCGCAGAGTACACACCTATATAATTAAAATGCCTGCACCTGATCAGTTTACCTGTTTCAATAGATACGCCTCTGCGTAGGCGACCATACGCTTTTACGGCAATTTGTTTGATATACGTGTCTACATTGTGCGGTCAATAAAAAACTATTTAAAACAATATCACATTGCATATGTAATATAGGATAAATAGGTTGCACTTTGTCTTTATTGAGTCAATCTGTGTACAATACACCTACAAGTGCTACCTATTGTATCCTATTGATGTGTATGTATGTCTCAAATTTCCACTAGCCATTGGTGGGCTGCTAACTTTTACAACTTGAAAAATAAATCTGTTTTAATTTCAATTATGTCATGTTTGTACAGAGATGAGATTTGAGCATGCTTTAGTAATCTATGAAGTCTAACATGCATGCGCACGATTTTCCCCCACACATGGTATGACTAGTGCCCTCGTGTGAACTCCCGGAATTAAGATTAATGAACAAGTGTAAAGTAGTATTGGTTCATGCTGTGTGCTGGCCCCTAAAATACATAGAATAATTTTTGTTTTGAACATTTTTCCCTTTTGCTGTTACAATGACTAATCTTGTAAAAGTAACCATTCACATTCCTAAATAACTAGTGTAACAATAGTGCTCATGTTTGTAGTGTAATAAAAAAATGGGAAATATACCCCTGTATTTGCAAATGGCGTAAAAATATGTGCACTTATGATATTATATGCAGTGCCTCACTTATTGCAATGTCTGCTATATTGAAGCTGATATCATATCTTTCTGGCTAATGTATCAAAGTGAACCTCAAAATAGCTGAATTAGAAGAATTCTGAGTCGGTTCTTTCTTAAGTTTAACTATTTTTACCTTGCTTTTGAAATTCACTTTGAATTCCCAGCAGGTTCTCTCTTTAGTAAATAATCTAGAATGACAGTGCAAAGGGTGACAAATTAATTACAGGAGGACAGAGCGCATTACAGGATAGTTGGTGAAGGCAAATAAAGTTTCTGTAGCTTCATTCGATTTCAGGTTGACAAAAAGCTGGTAGCGAATAGCTGGTTTATTCAGTATGGAAGAAGTTAATGTAAGGTCTATAGATACCCAAGTTTGGCAGCCTTTCTTTTATCATTGTTCCTTTCTAAATTCCATATGTACCATCTTGCTTATTTTCCTTTAGGGATATACAGCCCAACAGTACATCCAGAGTGGGCAGTACCCACCTCACGCAGGACAATATGCTCCAAGTACACCTCAGCAATCTGCCCCATCACCTTCCTACCCTGGGCATCGTGTACAACAAAGCATGTCGCAGTACCTGCCTCAGTCTGGTTCAGGGGGACATTTTTACAAAGTAAGAGCTGTAGGCCTGTCTTAATTTTTTCATTTTGTTGCGTCTCATGATGCTTTAGTTTACCTAATCTGTTTTAAAAATAGAAACTGCAGATTATTTTCACTTTCTCTTTTCAACTGTTTTTGCTTTTTATACTGTTTTAACTTTTGTTTGTTTTGTTCAATGTTCATAATGCTGTTTTGATGTGAGGTCACAACAGTCTCATGCACCTTTTGTATGCTTTTCAATGCGATCATGCAATACGTTGCATGATCTCTACTTTCCTGGATATTTCCTCTTGAGAAAACTTAATGTCACTGGTTATTTTCACTTTGCTTTATATATTGACTATTATTATTATTATTATTTGGTATTTATATAGTGCCAGCATATTCCGTCGCGCTTTACAATATTATGAAAGGGGGAGATTTAACAATAAATAAGACTATTACAAAAACTTACAGGAACAATAGGTTTAAGAGGGCACATAAGCTTTCCTAAAGATTGGTTTTGGGACACTTTTTTTAAATGATTGAAGACTAGGGGAGAGCTTGATGGTCATAGGCAGGCTATTTCAAAGGAAAGGAGTCGCCCGCGAGAAGTCCTGCAAGCTTGAGTTGGCTGTACGGGTGCGAGCAGCAGACAGGAGAAGGTCATGGAAGAGCGGAGAGACTGAGAAGGGGCATACCTGCAGATTGGTGACAAAATATAGGAGGGGCTACAATTGTTCAGTGCCTTATAGGTGTGGATTAATACCTTGTGACTCCTGTAGGATACAGGAAGCCAATGTAAAAACAAAGAGAGCCCCCCGAGGCTCTCCCTTGCCGGCTAATGCAGGGCTGGCACTGTCCAGGCGCCGGCCCTGCAGTGTGCCTTCACGGACCGGGGGGGAGATCAGAGATCTCACTCCCCGGTCCGCAGGCACGATGCGGGCAGTCACCAGGGGAGGGAGGCAATGAGGACTCGGGAGCTCAGCCTGCAGCTCCTCTGCGTCCTTCTCTCACGAGCACAGAGCACGGCAACACTCCGGATCTCGCGAGCGTGAACTCTAGTCCTGGATCTACGGGCTAAGTTCACTGTGACCACCAGGGATCGAGAAGTGTCCCTGAAATGGACATAAATTTTTTTTAAATTTTTTTTTAAATATAAAAAAGCCTTCCTAGCTTCCTCACCACAAATTCTCCCTCCCCTCCCTCCCCCCCCCACCATAAACTCACACATGGGCCCCCCCCATACACTCACACAAACTCACACACTCACATATCCCAGCAGACCCCCAGGTAATTTGTCAAACTGTTCTTAAACAGTCCCGGCACTCCAGGCATCATAACCACTACGCAGAACTGTAGTGGTTATTGTGAATGGATTATTTCTTTAACAATCTACAAATGCCCCTCCCGAGATCAGGCTCTGTTTCTGCCACTGGTCTAGCTGCAGCATTCGTTACAGACTGGAGCGGGGCAATACGACTTGTGGGAAGACCTATTAGGAGAGCGTTACAATAATCCATGCGAGAGATTACTAGAGCATCTACAAGCTTCTTAGTAGCATCCTGTGTAAGAAAGTGGTGTATGCGGGCTATGTTTTTAAGGTGGGATCTACATACTTGATTCTGGCCTCACATCCAGTCTAACGCCAAGACAGCATGCTTGCAAGGATGGACTTATGTGGGTACCACTCACTTGAAGGGAGAGCGAAAAAGGAGGATCTGTATTAGGAGCAGGAAAGACCAGGAGTTCAGTTTTAGAGAGACTGAGTTTCAAAAAGCAGGAGGACACCCAATTAGAGCTGGAAGAAAGGCAAGCTGTGACACGTTGCAGGACGGCAGGGGAGAGGTTCGGGGAGGAGAGATATATCTGAGTGTCATCATCGTACAGATGGTATTAGAATCCAAATGAGGTAATAAGTTTGCCAAGAGAGTCTGTATAAAAAGAAAATAGAAGGGGACCAAGTACAGTGTCTTGGGGGACTCCAACAGAGACAGGACGAAGGGAGGAAGTATCCTTAGAAAAGGAGACTGAATGAGTGTTGAGAGAGAGAGAGAGAGAGAGAAGGAAAACCAAGAGAGGACTGTGTCACAGAGACAGTGATTGAAGAGTTTGAAGAAGGAGAGCATGATCAACGGTGTCAAAGGCAGCAGAGAGGTCAGAAGGAATTAGTATAGAGTAGTGCCCTTTGGATGTAGCTGTGATTAGGTTGTTAGTAACTTTAATAAGAGCAGTCTTAGTAGAGTGGAGGGGGCTGAAAACGTACTTAAGAGTGTCAAGAAGAGAGTTGAAATTAAGGAAACAAGTCAGACGGGTAAAGACTAGATCTGTGCCACATTATGTTAATCGGGCCATGCAGTGGGTGGTTTATGCCATGTCCTGTTAATACGGTCTGTTACAGAAGTAAGCAGCCTGACTTCACTAACTGTGCATAATTTGCTCAGTTTTTAGCTGTGAACAATTAAGGTTTTTCAGGACTTAGCAGCTTGAAAACATCTCATGAGGTATTTGAATTTAAACTGGTTAATTCGGATTGAAACCACAAAGCCACCTGGTCATCTAAGGGAGTATTGAACAGCGAGGGACAGAATGTTCTGTTACGTTTCCTGATTTGAATGTAAGATTACATAACTGTTATTTTACATCTATTTTTAGCTTTTGCATAGTAAGACAGGGGACCAAGTTGTAGTGTTTTTAGGTCTAGCAAAGTAAACACTGGCATAAGAAATACTAAATGCTTCACCTCTAAGGGAACATTGCCATTCTGTGCTGCTGTCTGGCTATGCTGGCATGTTACATCTTGCCATTCTGTGCAGTGCACATATTGATATAAACCTGACTTCTACAGTGAATTAGCGTAAACACATTTCCTTTAAAAAGATCTTGCTTCTTTTGGGGACAGACTCTTGTCTGTATGCACTGCCAGTGATGGCAAATAAACCATCTTGACTTGGTGTAAGAATGCCAAAGATCACTTAAAAGTCTCTGTGCCCACCATTGGTATTTTGAATACCAGCATGGCTCAGGGCAAGTTGTATTAGAGGTGAGAAAGCAGGATTACTGGATACAGTGGGTTCAGGTACCCCAATTCTTCTGTAATTGTTGACATCCACTTTACAAAAGGAAGAAAAGATCTAGGTTAAACTATTATTACATTAATAATAACTATTCTCTAGCTATTCTCCTATTCACCAAGACTTATCTGGGTGTCTAGACTGGGAGTCCTTTTGTGCAGGAGTATGCAGCATGCAGCCATTCTCTGTGCAATATCCATACACTTTCTTTCTGATGCCCTTTTTGTACATAAAGGCCACACTAACCAGTAGTTACATTTAGGTGAGGTTGAATGTGGAAATCTAATTATGGCATTGGAATAGTAAGTTTTTTTTTTTAAATTATTTTTATGCCCTCTTTCAAATTTTTAAAGGTACACATAGTAAACCCATTGTTTGTATTAACTACCTAATGAATAGGCTTTAAGATAATAGGGCATTTTTACATATTTTAAAAACATCCAGTTCACAAATCTGACATCGACGTAGCTGAAAGCATTCCCAGTGATGTGGATATGGTCCAGATATTCTCAGACCAATGTGACATGAATGTCTAGACTTAGATATTATTTGAGTGAGGGGTTTTGGAAACCAGAGTCTGAGCCTTTAACAAAACAAAAAAATATGCTTACAGGTGAAAGAACGCTTTGTGCCCAAGATCCCCAGGGAACTGCTCTTTAAAATATTCACAGCGGTACTTCAAGAAATTGATTCTAGTAAATGTATCTTTAGGGAAGAGAAAGGTCAAGGCAAGTTTCCAAGTATTTTTCTGGTTCCCGAGTAACATGGACAATTCTCTGCCCTTGAATATGCAACAGTTACGTTTGCATTAAGAGTACATAACGATATACCCTGTCACTTTGATCTTGGGGCAAGGAGAACACATTTCAAGACCTCATTTGTAAAAAGTCCTGAATGTGTTACAGTAGGAGACATACCTTGTACACACGATGAGATCACAGCACCTCAGTATTGGGCTCTGTGAGAAATGTCAAAGCAACATCACACAGGTAGGAACACCGGTGGGAGATCTACAAAATTGTCAGTAATAGAAAATTTGGATGAAGTTCAAAGTGTAGAGCAATTGCTGGATTTACATGGTGATTGCTTCTATTTAAAATGTTTGTCCTGGTTTAGCTTAGTTTCTATAATAATAATTCTTACCTGGTTAGAATTGGAGCAATGCTCTGTTAAAGAAAGTAATGGCAACTAGATACTTATTAAAAACTGGTATTACTATTTTTTTTTTTTTTTTTTTAAATAAATCAAATGTGACATTGTAATTTAATGAATTAAGTTGCATCTACAAAATGTACTGGCCATCAGCTGCTTTGACACATTATCATATCTATATTCCTTGCACTACAGTCTTCATGTCACTATTTAGGCCATGCATATGCGTGCGTGAAGTCAGGGTATAAGAGCCGAGAAGTAACCATTCTGGCTCTCATTCCCAGAGGTCAGTCAGGACTGAAGGCACTATAACAACTTTAATAACATAAAGTTGATATAGTACCTACAGCAAGCACGTCAAACTCAAAGGCTAGCAAGGGCCAAATAAACAAGGTTTAAGTTTGTGGGCCGCAAAAAAAATGTAAATTTTCAACCCCTCTACTAAACTCCAGCCGCCAAACACATATATACGTGTGTGTGTGTGTATGTGTATATATATGTATGTGTGTGTGTATGTATATGTATATATATATATATATATATATATATATATATATATATATATATATAATTTTTTTATTTTTTTTAATTTTTTTTGCTTCAAGAATTAATTTGTCGTAAAATCATTCCTATTACAAGCAGTTTAAAGATTCTTGAATATGGAACACTAGTAAAGAGCTAATAGAGTACTAGCTTTGAGTTTGTTGGGCTGAGGGGCTGCACTATTATCAACCAGTGCTCACTTTTGATACATGTATCTTGTTTAATATGATTTAAAGACAACCTGTTATAACATTTTTATCTTTATCAGACTACAGCTCCTGAAGCAATAAATATATAATTTATCACAAAGATAAATTCTATATTATTTTTCTTTAGACGTTTTAGTACTCTTTCCCTCAAGTGTGCCAGCTCCACCATAACAGAGGGGTTTCAGTTCCTATTGTATCCTGCCCCATCCAGCCCTCCTCCAGTACACTAACATGTTGGCTTCACTGCCGGCGCATTTGTGTCCGAACAGAGTGACACCTGTAAGTCCATTCTTTTATATCTCTAGCTAGCGAAAGATGTGCTTGTAAGGAAAAATCATGGCAACTACCATCCATGAGCTGCAGTTTCTCTGACAGTGTGGTTATAGTTTCTGGAGTTCACTGGCACTGTCCTTCCTTTTCAGCATTAAACCAGTTTTAATGTTTAATGCATAAGAGTCCTGAGCAGCCCATTCCCTCTGTGCTGCTTGGGCTTACGAGGAAGCATTCACCTGAGTAGCAATAGGTGGCTGTGATTGGCTGAGAGTGTCAGCTGACATCATTAAGCCTATCACAGTGCTAGTGGTATGAATCGGTATGGCTAAAAGGAAGTGTGTATCTCCTGCCTTAGCTACACCCTCATTCATGGTTAAATTGCTTAATCGTTTTAATGGTAAGAAAATAAATTCAGCACAGAGGGAAGAGCTTTGAATGCCATAAGGTGGTGGTAGGACCCTCATATTTTATTCTTCAAAGTAGATTAATATTGCAGTACTGCATGTAATATAGCCTCTGTGTATTTTCTAATACATACTTAACATTATAACATCTTCCGACTCAACCTTGCCTCGTGGAAGGAACCATTTTTAATGGGAACAATAATTTCTCTGAACATTACACCGTGAACAAAACAAAAATAGTCCAGGGATAGCCAGGGCATAAATTGCAAGTGAGGAGGAGAGATAGGATGCAGAGACTAGGAGAAATCGGTAAATCTTTCTATCTCTGTTCTGATTGCAACATAAAACAGAGGCTCCCAGTTGCAGGATAAATAGGTGTGCATTTGTACATTTAAACTTGTCTTCCACAGCTCAAAAATATGTTTGTTAGATATAGAAGGTGAATAAAAATGCTGGGAATTGCAATCCCCTTTAAATTCTTCTTTAAAGATAGACCACCAAGTTTGGTAGTCGAACCATGTAATTTGAACTACAAACATCTCATACAGTATAAGAGCACATAACACAATAAGGTAGGGCTTTGGTGCTCTGATAGGATCTCCTCCACTGTCACTTTGCCAACAAGGTTCAAAGTGTGTGGTGGGGAGTGGAAGGTAGTATATTATCAACGTACAATGAATGCATAGTGGATCATCATGGAGATGCATCCTGGATGGAGGCCTCTGGAACTGGGTGATTAGATCACCTTTGTATCAAATGTTCTCTCCCTGCAGAACGTATACTGATTTTGTTGTTGTTCTTTTGCCGATTGTGTTATGTATTAAAGAGCTGATGGAATTCTGGTAGTAACTCCTACCTGTGGCCCTCCGAGGGCAGCAAACCTCAGAGGGATTCGTCGGGCTTAGAATGAAGAAACTTAATAGCGGTAGGAATTCTGTTTTCAAATGACCATTTATCTGTGCTGCAAATGTGGTAGCCTCATTAAACAGGTAGTGAAGTTATTTATTGTTTGGAAAGGTCATATTGTTGTGTTTCTGGATAGGGAGAGCCTAAATGTTAGGCCACAATCTGCAAAATTAGTTGGAGACCCAAAACTGAAGTGTGTGTTTGTTTTGTTTTTTTTTTTTGTTTTTTTGTTTTTTGGATGGATGTGTTCTGAACAGTAATTAAGTGAGTGGACTCTACCAGACCATATGAACAGCCAGATTTCAGGAGAGAACTCGGGAACTCTGTCCGTTGCAACGGCCACATTATATTGATGCCATCACTGGAATAAAATATGGTGTGCATGGGTCACTGACCATCCACTTTCTAATGTATATCAGGCTGTTGCCAGTGTCCCAAACAGATAAACCAACTGCTGTCTGTAGAAACCTCAGGAAATACAGCCACTCACACAAATCTCTTCACAAGTACTAAATGACTGTGGCAATGTTACACCGTCTAATACAGTAACATATTATTATTTTTATGTACTGTAGTTCCCCTTTGACAGCTAGCCAAGCTGAAAAAGGGCTGAACTGACACGGGATTTATTTTTTAAATAGTATTTATTTATTTTTAAATATTGGCTTATAATGTGATCTTTCCTTTGGATTGCACCTTGATTCCCTATTGAGTGAATAAACAATTATAGTTTTTGAGTTCACAAATATCCCAATTTTATGAAACATTGTCTTTATCTCTTTGAGTCTTGCTTGAAACCGATACACAAAGATAGGGTTACTTCATACTGTAGGGTTTGTTTACAAACCACTAAATGGTAATGGATTGAAATTCTTTATGTGGAGAAATATATAGCATTTAACTCTTAATCCAAAAAATATATAACTTGCATTTATATTTTGTGAACCTGTCATACACATATGGTTGGATAGGTGGGTCTATATTCAGTGTATGCAGTGTTTATTGAAATCCCCTGCAGGTGTATAGATGAACAGATGTACTTTTCCAATTTCCTCTTCCTCCTCACACATCATAGATTCCTGGAACTCACAGGATGAATATCCCACAATGCCTCGCTTGCGTTTCTTGCTAGGAATTGTAGGATGCTGCATGTAGGTTGGAACCATGGTGACTGTACAGCAAGGCCCAAGAAGGTCAAAATGTGTAGCAATTTGGATGACACACTGTATAGAAGTAATGTCCTTTTCACTTTAAGTCCTACAGCTATATGTGAGCTGGCAGAGGCTAGGCTATTAAGATGGCTTTTTTGATGGTGCATTTTTTTGTTTAATATTTTATTTTACTTACAGCAGTTGTAAAAGCTAAAATGTAACTGACTCATTGTTCAAAATTTGTCAGAATCATGCTTTTAACAATCTCCTGTAGGAAGAATTTCAAAGAGAATTCCCCAAGAGGTGCAAATTGATTGCAGGAAGACTGTGTCTTCATTGTTAATAAGCTGGTCATGTTTCTCCACAAACCGGGTAGGGATAACCTAAATGACTATCTTATAGTTAAGGTAGATGTTCTCCGTTTTATTGTTTCAATAAATAAATCTTGTCCAGTTTGCTTGTAATGTTATTGAACTGGAAATTCAAGCTTATGGATGGGGTCAAGTAACAAACTTCATTCAAAATGATTCTCCTACTGGCAGTCTGATTTATTTTCTTTCCTCAGCTCAATGACCAGTACAGTGGACAAAGCAATAACTACAATGGAGGAAACTTTGCCTACAATCAACCTATGAGCGGGGTAAGAAGGACTCTGAAAGCAGCAGCTGAATTAGGTCAGGAGAGGTAGTTAGGGGTTGGTAGTGCAAAAAGAAAACTAAAGCATTGCCCTAGAATTTTGGTTAGGGATGAATAGGGCTGTGTCAGAATGGGCATTGCTTTGCTGTGTAAACTATAAAAACCCCGCTCTCTTATCTATTCCTGTCTCCAATAGCCTGGCCGCTCAATGCCTGGGTATCCTAGCTCTCCGCTGCCTGGAAATCCCACTCCTCCAATGACACCCGGAAGCAGTGCTCCTCCTTACATGTCTCCAAATCAGGATGTGAAGTCACCTTTTCTGCCAGATGTCAAACCAGCACACAACACCTTGCACCCGTCCCCTACAGGTGAGTCTCACATCAAGTTCTGGTGGCTGCCACATTTTTTAATGGTATGATTTGCCCATATCTTATGTGTATGTGTTATACAGGGCTATGAAAACATAGACTTTAACTAGTATTCCTGTGGCTTTTCCCACCAGGTGCCTCCAATGATGAGCTGCGTCTGACCTTTCCTGTTCGTGATGGGATTGTGCTGGAACCTTTCAGACTGCAGCATAACCTGGCTGTTAGCAACCATGTGTACCATTTACGGGAGTCTGTGTACAAGACGCTTATGATGAGGTGTGTATTGATATTGTCTATATCTTAAACTTGAAAATGTGTGACTATTGCTCTTTTGTGCCTTTATTTTATTCTTTATTCTCCTGGTTTCAGGCCTGACCTGGAGCTTCAGTTCAAGTGTTATCATCATGAAGATCGGCAGATGAACACTAACTGGCCTTGCTCTGTACAAGTGAGCGTGAACTCCACTCCACTGAGCATAGAACGCGGGGACAACAAGACTTCTCACAAACCCCTATACCTGAAAAACGTTTGCCAGCCAGGCAGGAACAGCATTCAGATTACTGTCAGTGCCTGCTGCTGTGTGAGTACCTTGCTCTTGAGAGTTTACACACAGGGAGAAGAGAAGGAAAGCGTTTATAGTAGAGAAACTCAGTTGTCACATAGATCTGGAAATTCAGGAAGCATTCTTTTTGGCAGAATATGTGGATGTCTATTTTCTAAGATAATGCATAGTTGGTCATGTTTAGGGGATGCCTGACCTAATGTAAAGGCAAGGCTTGAGATTTATCCTTAAGAATAAGTTACTGAGTTGCTTTAAGAGTGCTATTTATAGTACAAAAGCAATGACTAATGCTAAGTATTCGTTATATTCATCATCGTGTTCCTTTTTTTCTGTTTTAGTCTCACCTGTTTGTGCTGCAGCTAGTACACCGACCATCTGTCAGATCTGTTCTCCAGGGACTGATAAAGAAGAGACTACTCCCAGCGGAGCATTGTATCACTAAGAGTAAGATACACATTCTCTCCTCCTAACAAATGCAAATAAATGGTAGTGTTTGGCACGTTTTCGCTTGCATGTTTCAATCATACCTCCTTATAGTCTGATCATTGTGGCTCTTGTCTCTCTTGCAGTTAAAAGGAATTTTAGCAGTGGCAGCATCCCAGGGACCCCCGGACCCAACGGTGAAGATGGAGTAGAACAGACAGCTATCAAAGTGTCCCTTAAATGTCCGATTACCTTCCGAAGGATCCAGCTTCCTGCTCGGGGACATGATTGTCGGCATATCCAGGTAACAAATGGGCAAAAAAAATGAACATGTCAAGGGTGTAAAAACCATAGCATATCTGGGTGTTTTTATATGTTTAATTGTAATAAGGGTGCTAAAAATAACAGTTCAGTTTTGCCACTCACTTGTTCTCTATATTTTTGCTTTTAATTACCTCATTTAACTGTGCGATTCCTACATTTCTACCTATACACATATTTAGTCTAGCTATCGAAGTCTCTCAATTTGTATATGAAAGGTGTCATATTTTTTAAAATTCTCTGCAGCAAATCGCTGTTCATTTGTTGTTTTACAGTCTTATTACTATTTAGTAAGGCATGAGTTCTTTTAATTTCCTAAATATCATAAAAAATATCCAGTTGTCTTTTGGGTTTGAAAAGTGGTCATATGCCCTCTAAGAGACTAAATTAGGAAGCATTTTTATGCTTTCTGAGCTAAAAATATATATTGGCACTTCTGAAAGGTCATTTTTGATAGACTGTATATTTTATTCCGAATTGATTTTAAAATATGGGTTTCCTTACATATTTCACATTGTATCTGGTATTCCAGTCTGATTCTCACAGATTTGAGTCAATCTGTAACCTTCCACAGAAAGTTTCTGAGCAGACATCCTTATTGTCTCACTCATGCTCACTAACTTCTCATAGGGAATAACTACCACATACACACTGCCATGAGCAGTATTTTCATTTTAAAAGGATGTGATGTAAAATTGAATGGAAGCTCTGAGATCACTGTAACGTGTAAATTATTTCATCACATGCTTTAAAGGGACATCATAGTCTCCAGAACAACTACAGCTTATTGTATTTACTCTGGTTGATAGAATCATTCCCTGTAGGCTTTTTGTGGTAAACACTGTCTTTTCAGAGAAAATGCAGTGTTTACCTTACAGCCTAGTGATGATAACATTGGGCACTCCTTTGATGGCTGTTAGAGGTGCTTCCGATGGAGGTGCTGCACTGTGTGACTGCCATTCAGTGTCTCCAACCCCTGCATGGAGACACTGAACGTTCCTCATAGAGATGCATTGATTCAATGCATCTCTATGAGAAGATGCTGACTGACCAGGTCTGTGTTTGACTTGTGCTGGATCTGCCTCCTTGACAGTCTCAGCCAAATCTATGGGGAAGCATTGTGTGTGGCTCAGACCACCACTTCTGATGATGATGACAGCAGGCAGATGCAGCAGCTGCAGACTTGAATACAAGTAAATTTTACTATATTTAGACAGGAAAGGGGGGACAGGTGGATTTAATACTACAGGGTCAGGAATACATGTTTGTCTTACTGACCGTATAGTGTTCCTTTTAATATGCATCAAAGTTGTATGGATGCCTTGAAAGTTCCTCTTAAATTGTTACTCCCTTTTGAACATGACCTGGACATCAGATGATTTACTACACGACAAAATGCCTCACTTGATGATAACCATAAGTTGACCAGTTCAGAAAACACCCAGCCAATAAGACATAGAATCATATTCAAATATTTTTATTGAAGATTTTTCAAACAACAATGTAAACATTTACACAATAAGATATAATAATATTTTTTACAGAAAATATATAAAACAGGATAAACTCTATAAGTACAATCATCCAGTGGGATACGAGTAATAACGTATCATTTTATATACATTATTATATACAACATATTAGCAATCATCCGGTCAGGAACGAACTATGAAATAGGATCATAATGTTTTCTTCCCATAAAAGCCACTCTTGTTTCAAAATTTTAGTTTTATGTATTTTATGACCTCATTTATGTGTGGTGATTTAATAGTTTTCCAGTGTCAGGTGATAATTGTCGTTGCAGAAATTAGAATATGGATGGCATAGTATCATTTTATTTTATATATATATATATATATATTTTTTTTTTTAAAATATGTTTATTCAGTTAATTGGAGAGTCAGCAGATAGAACAGTTTGAAGACTCGCAGGTCTAGGTATGCATACATTGTAAGTGTAACAGGGGTAGGCAAAACAAACAAACAAACAAACAAAAAATTTAAATAATTAAATAGATCCACCACCTACCAAGCTTGCAGGCCTATGAGTCAGCTTGTTTTACGAAATGAGTGGACACGCAGGTCCGCAATGACTATCCAAGGTGTATATCTAGTTACTCTTACCCCATAGTGAGAGACAAGCATATCCAATTCTTGTATGACAGTACAGTTCTATGTGTAACAATTACGGACGGGAGCTTTGTTTCATTTATAACAGGTACTCACTACTCAGAGCACTGGTATTCCCTTGATTGTTACCTATGGCTGAGCTCGTGTAGCGTTCGGGAGTCCCTTCACCCAGTTGTGGTAGCCAGATACTCGTGCATTTTATAATACTTTGGTAAATTTATGGGGATTTGCTTGAAGAGACAAAGCTCTGGTGTCAAATTATCAATTGAATTGTCAACAGTTTAAATTCATTTATGTATCGAATTCCAATAAGGTCTAATTTTAGGGCACAACACAACATGTGACTCAAATATCCCCTTTCTCCACACCCCAGCATGTATTTGTATGTGATGAATTCAATTTGTGTAATTTGGAGGAGGTGAGGTACCAACGGTATAACATTTTATAATGGGAATCTAAATGTGCCACACACTGTGTAATACCCCTCAGTGCATTTACAAAGTTAATCCATTCTGTGATGTTAAATGTTTTACCCAGTTATCCCTCCCATTTTTTTAATTGAATTACATTTTTTATTTTGTTCCTCAGCCAAATGAGTGTAGCATATAGAAATGGCTCTTTTCCGAACAGGATCCGAATAGTATATATATTTTTATATCATTTTACTTTACCTTGGTTCGGTTCCTGTCCTGAAAGGCCACAATTAACAATAATAAGATGAATTATTTTGTTGTATATTATTTTATCAGAAATATTCAAATTAAATTTGTTTTTCATTTGGTCAAATTTGCTAATTTTGTTTATTTTATGTATGTGATGTCCAGTAATCTAAATCTAAGTCGGGGATGTCATAAATTTAAAACTGATAATGGAGTTGCCCTAGACCAAATTGCAAAGGGTTTAAACATTTTTATATAATATGTTGCATGATTTTATAGTATATTTGGTGGATGGGAACATATTTATGTAACGTAGTCGTCAAGATGGAGGAAGCCATACTATTTCTTTAATAAGATGTGGGAACATTTTTGTTGTCTCCATCTCTAACCATTGGGGCTGTCCAGTATCTAAATTAAATTTTAACGCAGCAGTTTTGTTGGTAGCATGATAGTAATGAGCAAAGTCTGGCAAACCCATACCCCCGCATACCCTAGGTTTTTGCAATACAAATAACTTGGTTCTTGCCGGTTTCCTATTCCAAATAAATGTCAAAAGGGTAGAGTGAACTTTTCTAAAAAATGATAGAGGAATATTAAGGGGTATGGCTCTAATATAATATTTTTGGAAAGCTAGACTTTTCTTAAGCTATTTTCATGCATCCTAGCCAGGTTTTTGCACAAATTAACACCTAAATAGGAAATGTAAGAGTCTCTCCCATCAAAGTCAAACTGATAGAAATTAAGGGTGTAATTAGGGACATAGGTTTTTTTTATTTATTTTTTTTGATAACATGTCATCTGCAAATAGACCAATTTTATGAATTTTTTTCTCTAACCGCAATCGCCTCTATCTCTATACAGTTTCTAATCCTTTCAGCCAAGGGCTCAACTGGTAACAGAAATAATAGTGGTGAAAATGGACAGACCTTATAGATTCTATTACACAATTACAAGATTAGAATGTAGAACATTGAAGTAAAATAAAAAAGGGAAAAATATATGCTTTTGGAACATAGATTGGACATGAAATGTCTTGCCACTAAAGAAAGCTGCTTGCATGGTAAGAGATTGCTAGCTTTGGTTTCTTGCTGCTGAGAACAAAAGGGACCTTACGTTTTATATGAAACTGATTGGCATCTTATAGAGGGGAATCTACTAGTAGTAGTTCTGAATTCATCACAATTAAAAACTGTGATTCTAGAGCAGGCATAGGCAACCTTTGGCACTCCAGATGTTTTGGACTACACCTCCATTTTTGCTCTACCAGCATTATGCGTGTAAGAGCATTAAGGGGGATGTAGTCCACATCTAGAGTGCTGAAGGTTGCTGCTTAGCTTGTTCATTAAGCAAGGCAGTTGTTCTCTGCTGGGCAGGAGTAAGGGATGGCCTTTGTCATTATAGAGGACCTAAATCCCTTTGTTCTGTTTAACAGGTTAAAAAAAGTGTCAGGATCACACATGGCTGCCCTTTCCTATTTTGAATCTTTAAATCTTTTTTTGTTTTTAAGACTTTGCTATCTTCGTTCACGGTTTATGGAGGAAAGTAATTCTCCAAATTCACTTAATGGCCTTCACATGAGTTCCTTAACCCCTTAAGGACCAAACTTCTGGAATAAAAAAGGAATCATGACATGTCACACATGTCATGTGTCCTTAAGGGGTTAAAAGGACACTATAGTCACCTGGACAACTACAGCTTATTGTATTTGCTCTGGTGAGTTATAATCATTCCCTTCAAGCTTTTTGCAGTAATCACTGTGTTTACAACATAGGGATATATGAGGAGATGCTGATTGGCCAGAGCTGTGTTTTGGCTTGTGCTGGCTCTGCCCCTGATCTTCCAACTTGACAGTCTCACCGAATCCAATGCTTTCCTATGTGAAAACATTGTGATTGGCTCAGAGAATCACTTCTGATGATGTCAGCCAAGCAGACAGATCATGGGCATAGCCAGCAGCAGACTGGAATAATTGCAATCTTTATTGTTTTGGTTGGTTATAACATATAAAGAAATATGGGACGGTCGGTACAAAGCATAATTACTAGTACAATAGTAAATAATAGGATCCAAATTTAGCATAATATATCATTTATATGCGTCTTTCCTCCTACTCAGACTCCACATGCTTCACAATTTTATGTCACAGTAGATGTTCATGTTGCAGTGAAGAGGTCCTTTGATGGGCAACATTCAAAAATGTGAAAATAGAGGAGCCAAGTCTTCAGTCTATTTTTAAATATTCCCCATAATAGATCTACTTTGACAGGTGGAGGAGAGATCAAGTTTCGTGAACTAGGAGCTGCATGGCAAATGAGCAAAGAGCACAAAATGTTGTCAGAGTGACTTGTTCTCCCTTAAATTTAATTAATTTACAAATGAGGGACTTAGTCAGCAAGCCAACTTTGTAATCATATTGCCATTCACCTGGTTCATAGAGAGGGGATAGATGTCATGTCAGAGACTGCCTCATTAGTGTGCAATAAGGTAGGAATTTGGCTCTCTCTGCAGTCACTCACTCATTTTTGGAAGGCCTGCATATAGTGCATTGCAGGAGTCAATTAACATTGGGAGATGTGCTAGACGAGTCAGGCACTTAATTCTGGCTGTTTTACTGAAGTGGGAGGAGGAAGATTAGAGCATAGCTGACATTTGATGTTTGAGAGCGCATTTAATCTCCCAATAATGTAATTGTAATAGTAGTATTTCAAGCTTCCTTGTTGCAGTATTGTTATACTGTGTTCTTCCATATTTAATGTATCTGTGTTCTTGAGTCTGTTGCTACCTGTCCATCTTAACAGATCAGCTGGACAGTTATCAAGGCTACTTGTAATTGGTGTAAACAAAGAGAAAAGTGAGATACCAGTCAATTAATATGATAGTCAATTCTTCCTTTGTCCACTTACTGAAATTAAAAAGATGGATTGGTACAGTTTTAAATTAAGATGGTATGGATTAAATTAAAATGGTTAAAGGAACAGCGTGCGCGCACACACACAAACAAAAATACAATTTTAAGTGTTACAGGGCTACTTAAAATCACATATCTTTACAAACAAATAGGAGGATTCAGTTACACTATAGGTCATGTTGTGTTAAATCCTCCACTACTTCACTGTACCGCAATATTTGTGTGTCCTACACTAATTTTAACATGTCCGTTACATGCTAAATCAGAAAAGAATCATTCAGTCTACTTCAATATCCAGAAAGAATGAGCAAGTATTATTGAGAGATGAATCATTTCATTTTTTACACACCAGCATATAAGACACACCAATTCATTTATTACTTATCCAGAGCGGCATTATGTGGGTATGGAGTACTTTCATGTTCAACTCATAGAACCACAAGTATCTCTAGAAACCTACTTCTTTTACTATAACAACAACCATCATTTCCTTATGTATCTTTTGTGACAATCCACTGCTAGAATGGCCAGCCTTAATGCCTTCTTTTTCACTAGTGTCACTAATATCGAAGTGTCTTTTTATTTGTTACATGTGAGTTTCAGATTTATTCATGTTTATCTATTTGAGTTTAAGCAGCATACCAAGCAATCACGACCGGTCCACCTCCCACTAACCCTGCCGTTGTTACCTCTTCTGTTCTCATGATGCATCAAAATCAAACATTTTGTATTTTTCTCACGTACTTGTCCAACTCTTTTGGCAGCTAGTTTTTAATATATGAGCAAACAGCAATTTAGTACCCGGAAAAACAACCATGTGTTGTGTATTTATATATAAAGTTATACATAATATAGACCTTCCAATGTGCATAGGAAAAATATCTGCCAGGATTCATGTCTATTTCTCTCCTGCATGACTTTTTCTTTTGTATAGATATTGCATTCCATTATTTTCACGTTTATGTTCATGTTCTATTTTTTATGTTCTATCTCAGTTGCTTGTCCTCAATCTGTATCTTTCTTTGTCCTATATGTATATGTATATATGTGTGTGTATGTATGTATGTGTGTGTGTATGTATATGTATGTATATGTGTGTATATATATATATATATATATATATATATATCTATATATATATATATATCTATATATCTATATATCTATATATATATATCTATATCTATATCTCTATCTCTATCTCTATCTCTATCTATATATATCTATCTCTTTCTCTCTCATGGTACCTTTCTCTTCCTCAGTGTTTTGATCTGGAGTCTTACCTGCAACTGAATTGTGAGCGAGGAACTTGGAGATGCCCTGTGTGCAAGTAAGTTATGGGTTCAAGTTCCCTCTTTAATCTTTTCCATACCATAAAGACCGTACCATACTGTCACCGAGTATTTAACAATAAAGTGGTAAAACCCACTAAGAAGACGGAATACTTTGCTCCAGGCCAAGACCATGTATATTAGAAAGGAGTAAAGTATCAATTAAATAAATTTTATTTTATGTGTATTTTTATAATAGCACTGCCTATTGCCACTTTATAAATGGTAAATACAACTTTTGTTTTTACAAACATCTTAAGGTTCAATGTATAAGTCTGTCGTAACAATCTGTTTTACAGTCCTGTTTTTCAACAGAATGCTCCAGTAATTTACTGACTGTGGCTTGTAAAAGAGCTGCCTCTGCTAAATAAACAAGACATACCATGCCAACGCACAATGCCTTTAGGGACTAGATTATGAGAGTCAACTAAGTATGCCTTCCCTTTTCACACTCCTCTTACCATCAGAGTTTACGTTGGTCTGCATCAGTTGTATTAGCTCATATTTTTTTCATGGCCACATATTTTATTTAGAAAGTTTGTCTGATTCTTCTATTAAAATTTTTTATTTTTTTTTATTAATAGAATCATAGAAAGTAAAATGGTGTCCAAATTACCAGTGGTAATTTCTCAGCAGTTGAATAATGGAGAGCCACACCACTGCATTTAGATAATGTGAAAGTCCAAATTACATGTCTCACCTGGCAATACTTTGTGGGTTATGCATTTTTGTTTCCTACTTAATGCAGTGTATGTATGACCTTTAAAGTTGTATCTTGGCATTTAATAAGTGTTTTTCCTCTGCAGTAAAACTGCCCTATTGGAAGGCTTAGAGGTGGACCAGTACATGCTGGGAACCTTGCTCTATATCCAGAGGTAAGCACAAAGTGTTGGGGGAGAATGTGTGAAGATGGGGGAGAGTTACCCTGAGTGGTGGCGTGTGTGCGCGTGCACACATGCACGTAATCAAACTTGTTCAACCACCATTGACAATCAGGTTAACTGTCAAAATGTATACACTTGCAGCTGTTTATAATGAGTAAGTCAAACAAAAGTAATTGAAATAACACGAATGTGTCAAGTGGTTTCCTTGGATTAAACTGAAAATGCAACTAATTTATATCTCAAAATTATAATTCAAGAATTCCTCACAACAGTTCAAATATACAAAATAAGTGATGTCTCAAGCACTCTTGATGCAACTAATCAGGGGCTTCATTAATTTCACCAGGTGTGCTTTACCTGGAACACTTGAACTGGCTAGGTGTTTGAGTGTCACGTTTGACTGCATGTTGGAAATATGGCTGTCAAAAGGATGATCCACAAAATTAAGAGAAGAGACCTTCGCCCATCACAAACAAGGAACAGGATACAGAAAGATATCAAAGGCACTGAATGTTCCTGGAAAAACTGTTGGAAGCATTGTACGCAAGCTCAAAATTGAAGGAACAGTGGTTACACTACCTGGACGGGGAAGAAAAGGCAAGCTATCAATGGCTGTAACCAGAATTCTGAGAAAAATTGAGTGACTGCAAAAGAACTGCAGCAAGACTTGTTGGCAACAGACACTGAGGTTTCTGTGATCACAGTAAGGAGCGTACTAAATGCAGAAAGTTTCCATGACAGAACTCCAACATGTACACCACTACTGACCCAAAAGCACAACAGTTGGCTCCAATATGCTCAAAATCATATAACTAAGCCACAGAAGTTTGGGTTTTTTGTTCTGTGGAGCAATGAAACAAAACTGGAACTTTTTGGCCCAATTGATCAGCGTTCTGTCTGGAGGAAGACTAATGAAGCATACACTGAAAAGAACGCTCTGCCTACAGTTAAGCATGGTGGTGTCTTGGTAATGCTCTGGGGCTGCTTTGCATCTTCTGGCACTGGAAACCTGCAGCATGTGGCAAGATGGATTCATCAAAGTATCAGGAAATCCTAGAAGAAAACTTCATGCCTTTTTTGAGGAAGCTGAAGCTTGGGCGTCATTGGACCTTCCAACAAGACAATGATCCCAAGTGTACCTCAAATTCCACCATGGTTAGGTTGCAGAAGTAGTCCTGGAAAATTTTGCTGTGGCCATTAACCACCTGACTTGAACCCCATAGAAAATCTCTGGTGGGATTTCAGGAAGGTGGTTGCAGCACATAAATCCAAGAATATCACTGAACTCTAGGCCATTGGTCATGAGTAATCGGCTAAGATAGCTGCCAGAAGCTGGTGTCTGGATATGCATCTCATTTGCAGCAGCTCATAACTGCAACATGGTGCTCTACTAAGTACTATTTAAATTGCTTTTGTTTGATTTGTTCATTGCAAACAGCTAAAAGTCTGTAAATGTTGACAATAAACCTGATTTTCAATGGGGGTTGAATAATTTTGATTACAAGTGTGTGTACATATATATATATGTATATATTATTATTTATATAGCGCCAACAAATTCCGTAGCACTGTACGATATATATGTATAATTTTGATCAGCAGGACCTGCTCACTAGTTTAAATTGGGCCCCAGCTAATATATTTACCAGTGTCCAGTCAAATAAATTGTTTATGATCATTGCATGCATTCTCCATGTGGTGTTAAACAGAGGTTATTATCATACTCTTTTAAAACCCGCTGTTAATTTTCTTTTATTGATTCATTACTTGATTTATTGTACTTTGTTTATCAGCTCTGACTATGAAGAGATCACAATTGATCCGACGTGCAGCTGGAAGCCAGTACCAATCAAACCAGATACTCATATAAAGGAAGAGTCTGATGGGCCTGTTCTGAAGCGATGCCGGAGTCTCAGCCCAACTCACATGGTAATGCCAAATGTCATGGAGATGATAGCGGCACTTGGACCAAGTTCCTCCCCCTTCAACAATATTCAATCAGCTGGAAGCGTGGGTGCCGACTACAACAGCCCCGGTTGGTAACGAATACAAACACTGTAAACATTGCAATAGCATTATAAGTACAATGGTTGATAAAATACCTGTTCAAACTGACAGATGAATTTATTGAATTTATTTAGTAATGCTTTTTAAGTTTAATTTGCATTCTCCTGCTTCTCATTAGTGTTTATTTTGTCCCATTTTTGTCTCTTTATCTTATTTTTGTCTTTTCATCCTCTGCCTAGGATCCAGTTTTCAGAATCCTGGAGGTTACCCTGAGAGTGGATTCCCTTCTTCAAACCCAGGCACCCCTACAATGAGTGATTTCACCCCCAATGCCCCCCCTTCCATCCCCTATCAATCTGACATTCCTAACTCCTTGCTCGGCCCTGAAAAGCCAGGAGGACCCTCAATGGCTGGGCAGGTGAGTAACACTGCCAAAAACAGGGTAGAATATAATCTAACACAGGGAATGTGTTCTGTACTTCTTCCTATCAAGTCCAACTGGTTACAAGAAATTAGAGGAATACAGCAAAGATTTGGCAAGTGTATTAACCACGCACATAACATACCACACGTACAGCCTTTTGATGGAAAAGCTAGCATGTGTGAATTGTTGTACACATGTCAAGTAAAGTTACCACAATAGCCATAATGATCTGTCTCCCAGTTACCACCATACATGTCTATATTCATGGCTCCTAATCTCCTTCTGCAAGAGTACATTATACTTCCACTAAGTCACTTTTTGAATAGAATAGATATAATCATATATTTTTTATTAATTGTTTAATGCAGTTAGTCAAACTGCCCAAATAAGAATTAAGTTGAGCTTTCATATACACCAGCCACCTAGTTATCAGAGAATGAGATATGGTTATGTTGGCTGTATAGTAAACTTTTGAAGGTATCCTGCATGGTAGTAGCTATTTTAAAAGGACTATAATAAGCAGATATGATGGATTCCAAAATTCTGTTTAGGATGCTCAATCTGTATGTCAAGCTGATGATCGTATACATAGGCCAAAACAGTGAGCAATGTTAAGAGCCTGTGCTTCTGCTGAATCTCAACACATGCCCCTAAAATCTAGTAGTGTTAAAAAACAAACAAAAACAAAAAAAACATAATTCCCCTACTTTTGTCTTTGCTCATTTTGATTTCTTGGCATTTTAAGGAGTATCCTTTTCTTCTTTACTTCTCTATAGGTCCCCTCCTCTGGAAGGATAGACCCTTCCCACAATCCCAATCAGTCACTTCACTCCTCCAACCTCAGCAGCCAGTCACCACAACAGCTTCACCATCGGAATCCTCCACGGCAACAAATGGCACAGCCTGGCAGTGATATGGCTTTTAACCCAATGCAAGGTGCTGGCGATGTGACAGAGCCAACCCTGGATGTAAGCACTCTCCAGTTGTCTTTTTCTCTCACTAGGACCAACTCTTCTCCTTCTTTCTAGGTTTCATTTTTTACCAAAACCATTAGTTTGCCTTTCTTTGTACTGTAATTCTTTGCATGTTTCATTGGTTATCCACCTTCTTGTTCATTTTGCATTATTTATTTAATTTGTTTCTCTTCCTCATTTTATTGTTTCTCTTCCTCATTAATGCTCCTAATGTAGTTCTTATTCTTTGTTTGTTTGTTTGTTTGTTTGTTTTTACCCTCCTCTGTTTTAGCTTCTCCCAGAACTGACAAATCCTGAGGAGCTTCTCTCATACCTTGGGCCCCCTGACCTTCCAAGCAGTGGCAATGATGATCTGCTGTCCCTCTTTGAAAATAACTAAGGCATCTTCCACTTCAGAGCACAACTGGTCCACCAACCATCTTTTTTGTGCTCAACCTTCCAGAAACTTGCACGAGAAGCAACATCAGAGGCATTGTGGAGCACAAAAGACCTGCATATAATTGCATCAGGACATGGCTTGATGGACTGCACAGCTTGCCCTGCTAAATATATATAAAGGGACTTGCAGATCATTGCACTATTTAACCTTACCTGTTGCAAAAATCCTGCAGGGATGCTCTGTAGGGCCTGATGGACCTTTATTCAATGCACTGTCCTATTTACTTATTCTTTCAAAGAAGTAATCTCACAGAGTCTCACTAGACTGTTCAAGAGATGGGCCCTGTAGAGTGTTGCTTCATTAACCATTTAGTTGCTAAGGAAACCAGCTGTTTCTCACAATCATGTCACCAATGTGTGGCAGGGATGTGCTGTGCAGTGTTCTGCAGGCCTCTGAGATTGTTGACCCTTTGCTATAATCATACTCTACCAACAATCAGCCTGTGAACTGAGAGGAGGCTGGGTTTGTAGCATTGATTTTATGATCCTGGAACTCCAGCCAGGAAATGTTAAGAGCACAAGGCAGGTGTGTGTATGTGCATACAGACACTTTGTAATTTAGTCCAATCCAGTTTATGTGAGTGCGTGCAGGTATGTGGATGAATGTCATTATGTGAGATTGTAATAAACTGTGTGTTTGTATCACTTTTGTCTCTCGTTCCATTGTTGAGAGAGGAAAACTGGGACCATAAATCACCACAAGACACCAACCTTCAATGTCAGCCCTCTCTTAACCTTTAATTACCATACATCTTGCCACAGTTTGGACAAACATTGTAGAAGATAGAGAGGAACCTCCTGCTGAGCAGTTACACGCCCAGTTTTTTAATCACACAGATTTTGAAAAGTGAGGTTTCCTTTTAATGCCACATACTAAACATGCAATAATACCAAGGTCTTTTAGAAGTCCAACATTAGTATACCAAGGACTGTGAGTTAAATTTCACTTTGTGTGTGTGTCTCTGTGTAATGATGTATGGATGTGTGTTGTAGGCCTGTTGATACAGACTTGTTTTGTTTTTAATTTATTTTTTATTTTACTTCTGGATATTTACCTAATTTTGGGAAAACTTTTTTTTTTCCCCTCATAGTTGTCCACCATAAATGAAACATGGATTGCAATTTTAAGAGGGACCAGTGATACAAACTATTTCCGTCTCCGCGTCCACCAATCACTACATTGACTTTTTGAGAGTATATCTGCATTACAAAAAAAAAAAATTTAAATTGCCCCCATCTCTCCCAAGTAACCTGTTAACCCTTTGAAAATGTTGGTAAATGGGTTATCAAGGTATAGTTGGTTCAATGTTGGGTTTGTATATAAATATCTAGAGGTTGTGCTCTGTGCTGGAAAATGTGCATTTTACAGAAATTAAAAAAAAAAAAAAAAAGGTTTGGGGTTTTATTCTGATTTTTGTATTGCCTTCTGGAAATTGGATCAACTGAAGATTTTGAAAACTAAGCTATTTTTAATGGACAACGGGCATCTTATGTCAAACATTAAACATACAATCATTCTGTTCCAAATCTTAATTACCCTGTAACTTTAAAGAAACCTTTCATAGGTTTTTTTTTTTTTTTTTTTTAAACAATTTAAGAGCTATACCTCCAAAGAAAAGATGCATGTTTGTTTTCTCTGCAGGTTTTCTTTGGGGCTATGTGAAAACACAGCTTACAAATGCTGCAGAACTGCTGCCTGCAGCCTTTGCAATCCCTCCCCTCTTTCCCTGGCACAGACTTGATCTGGAAATACATCAAACAGAGGCTTCTCATAGATGGAGCCATGTGAGCACTATCATGCGATCGCAGCTTTCCTGTGGTGACAGCCAGGGAAGTGTTCCTGCCCCTTATTATAAAAGTGCTGATTTCTATTAATCTCCACTTTAGTTAAACGGTCACAAATATAACAGATTTCAGACACACACAAAGCTTTTTCAGCAAGTATAGTGTTCCTTTAAAATGTACATGTCATCCCGAAATATCAGGAGCATAAAACTTGGTCTCTGCATTGAGAAATCCAAATTCACTAAAAATGAACAGGTGTTTTGCTTTGTGACTGTGCAAGTATGTCTTAGCCTATGGAAAGGAGCCAACAATGTTCCTTTTTGAAAGACTGACCAGATTTGTATCAGCTGTGCCCTACTTAGAGTTAATTTGCGAAAGACTGTGGCCTCCAAGATGGAAGAATTATTTAAAGATTTTTGTTTTTTTTCCCCCTCATGCCAGGCTTCTTGGTATAGTGAAATATGGATCATGAAATGCTTTCTGGAAATGCCAGTGATATTTTAATTCCTTGTAATTCCATATACGGTCAGGAAAGAGAGAGGAGTTATTTCTAATTGTTTATACAGCTCTCTGTGTGATAAAGTACAATACAGTGTGATCCAAACTCTCAGTGTACAGTGTAATCCCATAAATGTAGCTTCTGTTTCCAAGACTGATAAACTGGTTTTTCAATAAAATATGAAGTGTCAGGAACTCAAAGTGAATTTTATTCGCCAAACTAAAGCATTAAAAAAAAATACTGAGAATGAGCAAAAACTTTAATAAATCCACACTCTGGTACCCTAGTAGTGTTTGCTTGTATTTGCCATAACTGGTAGAATCTGTATTAAACATAGTCAATATGAGTCAAATCCCACACAAAAGGACAATTTGATCTAAAATGCCAGCTAGCTATTTCTGCATTAGAGATAATTAAACCCCAGACTAACCTTTCGTCAGGTGTCATGAGCAAGATGTAAGGGATACTCCTCTAGGCACAGTGAACAAGTAGTCTACATCTGTGCATCTGGATTACCATTGTTATTTAAGGAGACTGTAAGCAAATGCATTCAAGCAAAAAAATAATAAAATATAAAGATCTTAGAACATTTTAGTGAATGACTTTGAAAGTATATCTAAAGGAACACTAAGAACCACAACAACTTTAGCTTACTGAACCAGTTTTGGTGTATAGAGCATGTCCTTGCTATCTTAACTGCTCAATTCCCTGCCATTTTGGAAATAAATATTTTTTTTTCCTGTCTATGCAGTCCTAGGCACACATCCCCTGGCAGTGACTCACACAGCCGACATGGCTCTTCAATCAAATGTGACAGCACAGTGTGTTTACTTTAGAAACTCTTCGTGCTTTGTTTATTAAACTTTAATCACTCATAGGAGGCTCCAATATTCTTTTAACAGATAAGAAATATAAAATCATAATTATGGTGTGGAACCAGGATAAGCAACCTTCAGCACTTAAGATGTTGTGGACTACATCCCCCTGAATGCTCTTACACCCATACTGCTGGCAAAGCATCATGGGAGGTGAAGTCCAAAACATCTGGAGTGCCAAAGGTTGCCTATGCCTGGTGTAGAATGATCGATCTCTGATTAGTTTTAGGACTCGGTCTATCCAGTGATAAATGTATAGAAACAGAAAATATTTTCTGGCTGGTAAACAATGCTATTAATGCAATATAGAAGCAGATGTATGGTTTGTATAAGTTCATGTATATATGTAGTTTCTAGGAATTAGTCCTTTTCAAACCATTTCTCAAGGCTCACTATAAATTTAACGGGTAAATCCTTCCTGAGAAGCAGTTTGAAAAGCAAATCCCTCAACTAAATCACCACTACAATTGTCCCATGTTTGTGTTCCACCCTGCCACAGTGCTTTGAAGGTGTTTCTGACTAGAGATGTCGCGAACTTCCCGCGAACGGTTCGTGGCGAACTCCGGTCAGCTGACACATCCCGGCCAATCTCCAGCAGACCTCCCTCCCAGACCCTCCTACTTCCTGGACAGCATCCATGTTGAAGGCAGCTTCAACATTGATGCTGTCCAGGAGGTGGGAGGATCTGGGAGGGAGGGTCTGCCGGAGATTGGCAGGGATGTGTCAGCTGACTGGAGTTCGCCACGAACCGTTCGCGGAAAGTTCACGGACGGTTCGCGACATCTCTATTTCTGACAGGCTTTGTGGTTTATGATCTACTAGTCACTTCTAGTGTGCCATATAGGAAGTATAATTCCTTAAACTGAATTTATAATCCTGAAAATAATTATTTAGAGACCATAGACTCCCTTCTTGAATGTGCATGCTGTCTTACCCTCCTTTGCACTGTAAAATACCTTGTTTCTAGCTCCAGTGATGATGGCAAGCGTGCTGATGTCGCACTCCATCTCATCCAATCCAATGCTTCTCATTGAGAAGCATTGGATTGGCGAATGTATTCACTGGAAAATGAGGATCTTGCAGAAGAATACAATAAGTAAAAACTACTTTCCATTGACCACCGCAATACAAGTGGAGCAGTCACCATCTGGTGTCTGCACACTGTCCTTGTTAGACTTAAACTAAAAAAATTGAAGTACCACCAGTGATTCTGGTGTCTATTGCATCTCCCTACAGGCTTTTCATTGAAAAGGCAGTGTTTATATTGCTGCCTAGTAACACCTCTAGTGGCAGTCACTCATTTTGCCGCACATGTGCATATAGACTGTAAGTTCGTTTGAGCAGGGTCCTCATCTACCTGTTGTTCCTGTAACGTTTCATTATTGTCTCAGTTTTTTAAATTTCCATTTTAATGTAAAGTGCTGCGGAATTAGCTGGCGCTTTATAAATACCAATAATAATAGCAGCCCGCCAATGATTTCCTATGGGAAAGCACGTATTGGCTGAGATCATCAAGATTGATGATCTCAGCCGAGGAGGCAGGGCCAGCCGCTGCGAGTGGGTCTCAGGATCCCACTCCTGTGGCGCTGAAGGGGAAGGAGGGGGTTAATCCCTTACCTTTTTTTCAGCGCCGGTCTCCCTCTGCGCTGGGACTCTCCTCCCTCTTCTGACGTCCCGGGCTGAATGCGCATGCGCGCATTCAGTTAGTCCATAGGAAAGCATTCGCAATACTTTCCTATGGACGCTGGCGTCTTCTCACTGCGCTTTTCACAGTGAGAAGCGCCTCTAGCGGCTGTCAATGAGACAGCCACAAGAGGCTGGATTAACCCATAGTTAAACATAGCGGTTTCTCTGAAACTGCTATGTTTACAGCAAAAAAGGTTAAAGCTATCTGGACCTGGCACCCAGACCACTTCATTAAGCTGAAGTGATCTGGGTGCCTATAGTGGTCCTTTTAAGGACACAAGCAATTTTTGCATGTTTGTGTTCAACTGTAATTTGTATATCTCTCTTTTTTTTGTATCAATCCATATTATATACCGTTTTTTTTTATTTATAGGAGAAAAAAGGCTTTAATTTGAGATATATATATATATATCTTTTTTCTTTTTTTTTTTATATTAAAAAAATAGCAAAATCATGGGGGGAAAACCACATGTTTTTGGCAATAACGTGTACATAATATGTCCAGCTTAGAAAAAGTAATTCAAAATAAATTAATTTGTGTTTTGATTTATAGACTACATAATATGTGTAGGATTGCAGTTTATTTTGAAGGTTACAAGTCACAAAATATGTGGATGAATATAAAATTTCAATGTGAAACTGTTTTAGAAGTTATGTTTGTCTTGTAATTTTAATAGCAATCACAGAAAGCAAAATTGCCTCACAAAAGTATATATTTACATAAAGTCGACATCACAGGCTATTTACCTAAGGTGTTTTAGTTTTTTTGTAAATTGTGTTTTATTAAGGAATTTTTGTTTTCACAAGTCAAAGGACGAGGAGGGGGGTACAGCAAAAAGAAAAGGAGGGGTTGGGGGGAAACAGTGGTATTGTTACATCCATTCAGTACACATTCAAAGGCAGATGTTCCAGGTTGCCCCTTCCAGAGCCAGCTTCTCGAGTATATAGTAAGTTAAAAAGCCAGTTGTCAGAAAGCATTGTTACCGATACCTGACAGGTGCACAGTCGGATTTGCCGGCATTTGCGCTCACCTTACCCAACCCCCATAAAGACACGGAGACAGGTTATATTGTTGGAAGTTTTAGTCCACAGCTTTATTAAATTATAAATAAAATAAATAAGGAATAACAAATGGGGTCATTGCCAACAGACCTTATTAAAGTTAACATCCCCCATGTACATAATGTTCCCCTAGCAATGACCCCCCCCAATAATAATAATAGATAACAATCCAAATAACATGTTAATACAGAAACTGGCCGCCCAATATGGCCATGTTTCCACCTGGTTAAATTGTAGGGGTGTACCGAGACACCGCTACCCACCATATCAATTGTAGGGGTGTACCAAGACACCGCTACCCACCATATCAATTGTTGGGGTGTAACAAGACACCGCCACCCACCAGTTCCCATGTAGGGTGTACCAAGACACCACCACACCCCCATGTTCGGAGCCACCAACGAGCTCGAACCTACCAACCAGGTGCAACACTGTCCAATCCACACTAAAACCACAGGATGCCCACTTTCTCCTCCATCTGCCCTCCGATTTAACCAGGCCATTCCCCGCCACAGCTCAGTACTTGACACCTAAAGCTCCTGATCGACCCCCACCACCAGAAGAAGGCCCAATCTAAACAGATCATCCCTTACAACCGAAACGTACCCCATCCACCTTGGAGTACCCAGGGAGCTTGCTTCCCAATCCAATGCGTCTCCCCGTTACACCGCCCCCCACTTCCAATAAATACCGCCATCAATTGTTATGGACAACGAGCCACCACGACTGGGACCCTAGTTTGTTTCCAATGTAACCGAAGAACCATCTCAGGCCATACTACCACCACACCTGTGGCCAGCTTCCGTAGCCGGTCCACCACCCCCTGCCTCCACCTTACCATTTCCTTGTCGGGACCATGCCCTTATCCGTCCCACCCTCGCGGAATACCCGATTGCCATGAACCGTACCCTACATCACCTTCCCTAAATGTTTTTCAACTAAAGTCTTGCCACCAACAAACCCCCAATAAAAACCAACCACTCCAGCTCCACTACTTCCAGAGGACAGCCCCGTCGCACTGCTTTCTTCAGCGCCCTTCAGATGAGCGAGTGGTACATCTACCATGCCACTAGAACTAAAGTAATTAGCTATCAAGCTTAGCACGCAACCTTTAACCACATAGACCGGCCGTAAACAGGACTTAACCGCACTGACTCCAACCTGCCTGCTCTGCCAAGCCGGACGCAGCCGCTCGCTGTGCCTTCCCGCCCGCAGCCATGTGGCGGGGCGCATTCTTTGTGTTGGGCCTCCACGCCCGGCCGCGCTCCCAACTCCAAGGCCCGTCCGTCTGCCTGGGCTTTCATTCTTTTGCCGCGAGATGACAGACTTGCTTGCCACCTTCCCGCCGGCGCCGCTTCCGGGCTAATAAGTTGGGGTGGTCGTGCCCTCCTTCTCCGCCTTCACTCTATCACCGTGGGGGGAGTGCAGACGTGCTTGAACCCCCAGCTGATTCTGAATCCATGCCGTCCTCTGCTCCTTCCCAAAGCTCACCAGCCTGCCTGGATCACTTCACCTGACGCCACCTGCAAGAAAACACCTGTCTGTCATCGTTTTTCAACAATATAGTAAGAACAACATTTAGATAACTTACAATTTATTACATAAGAAGGTACTCTTAACAGGGCCTTTGAGTTGCCGTCGCGGTGCAGCAGCATTGGCGTGTTGAGCTTCTAGGTCGTGTTACCGGAAGGCCCGACCTTGTATTGGGGATGGGGTAGATTAACCTAAAAAGAGGGGGGGGGGTGGTCTTGGACGTTTCTAGTGGTTTGCTAGTCATCTGTGTGGTTATCCCACGGTTCCCACACCTTTGTGAAAGCTTTCATGGTGCCTCGTATTTGGGCCGTCAGTTTGTCCATGAGGTGACACTCTTTGATCTTGTTGAGTACTGCGGTCATTGGGGGGGAAATGCATTTTCAATGCTTTCCTATGGAGAGCTCTAATGAGCATGCACATTAGGTTTCCTCAGCCAGCAGGCGGGATTAGTCTCGCCCACCAGCTGACGGAATCACTGGGAGGAGCGGCGGCAAGAGGAAACCACTGCCAAGGGACATCAGCGGGGTCTCAGGTAAGTGACTGAAGGGGTTTTCACCCCTTCAGCTACCGGGGGATGGGTGGTGGGAGGGAGAGGGGACCTGCAGTGCCAAGAAAACGGATTGTTTTCCTGGCACTGGATATTCCCTTTAAGAACCCTTTACCCTGTTCTGTTACATAGTTTTCACTAGACCCGTGGGGATAGCCAAAGTCAGTTTATCCTTCTCCACTCAGTCTCGGAGAGTTTCCCGATCTCCATGTGTTCCACTCTGTCCAAGCATCAACCACTTGTTTAGAAGTGGGAGAATTGACGTACAATAGGGTTTTATATATATATATATATAATTTTATTTTTTTTCGTTGTCAAGTTCTCTCACTTAAGTTTAATAATATGGACCCCTATATTTATACCCCCCTTCTATCCCACACTCTAAATGTGTACCCGAAGCATATATTCACAGTACTGTGGTAATTGGTCACTCTTTCATTAGGTGTTTTCACTCGTGGGACCTAGCTTGTGCATCACCACCACTCATTGATACTCTCTGTAAAGGAGCAGTGGATATGACACTTATGGGAGCCGGTGGAACGGGCTACTGGGTCTAACACATGTTCATAACTGTTTTTGTTATTTTTATTTTAAAGTCACGCAATATGCAATACATTTATTTATTTTTCATCTTAAATTATTCTGAGGTCATGCCTGACTTGGAAACGGTATAGCACCATAGTGTTTCCAGTACCAGAGGTAATAATCTCACTGTCCCATACAGCCTCAGGTCCCGCATCCATAAACACCCAGTAGGCACTGGGTCTACAGCCCAACTTCTTTTTGGTTAATGTGCGCGCTGCACGTACAGTGCAAACTGCTACGCATGCTCAGCCAGATACTTAGCACAGCATACCGCTGTTTAGGAATATCCATGCCTGAGAGTACTGCTTTTTCGTGTGGACCCACGTAACCCAATGTGCTTACCTTGTTTCCTTCCTGTCACGATTCTCATGATTATGTTCTAAAGCCTGTGCAAATTATTATTTCCTGTCATGCCATATTTGTCGATGCTATACTTGCCCTGGCTGTCGGTGTCCGGCAAGCGTGTCTGTTTAATCTCTGCACGGTTGAAAAAATAAAGTTTTTTTTATTGATTTTGGACCCAATCAAATACAATACACATCTCTGTATCAGTGGATATATACCCTGTGGATTACCAAGCCTGGCCCAAAGGTGGAGATAAGGCATACCTATAAAGACAATAAGTGACCACCCCCTTGTGTTCCAGACCAACAGCAATCCAAATGGAAACATTTGGTTCTATCTCCTTTTATGTACTTGCCACAGAAATAATAATTGCATCTATAAATGTGTTACCATTTTTCAATTCCACAGATATGTCATACTTCTTACTTGTGACCCAATATAGCAGACATCACAATCCCGCCCAACGGCGTTAGTTACGCAACTCATGTTTAGGCTTGATTAGAAGACTGTGCTTGTCCCATTCTAAATATAAATGTGTGTGTGTGTGTGTGTATGTGTGTATATATATATATATATATATATATATATATATATATATATATATATTTATTTATTATTCCTCTTTGTCCTTGCACACACACACTTTTCAAACTTTTCCAAATGCCGGGTGCATTCTAACCACAGCCATAGGTTATAATAAAGATAGTGAAAAGGGCTTGCACTCACGGTCTTTTTCCTTTGTAAAAGATTCCATGATCAGTTCAGCTGAACTGATCCTGATGAAAGCCACCAACGATGGCTGAAACGTTGATTATATTTTAACAAAGAATGGAATAAAGGAATCTTTTACAAAGGAAAAAGACTGTGAGTGCAAGCCTTTTTCACTATCTTTATATATATATATAATATATATATTTAATAAGGCTTAATTATTAATCTATGGGTAAGTATTAATGTTTCTTTTGGATATGATACTGAACACAAGGCTAATGGCCATTAACATATCAAAGGACCCCCTATCTAAGAGGGAATCAAGACATGTGGCAAATGATAGTTTATACTGAAACCAGACTTCCAGGCCACTTATGTGTGACTTCAAAGAGTAATTTAGGTTGTAAACCTTCTGCCCTCCCATACAATCTAATTAACCCCTTTTGGAATTGATAATACCACCTCTACCAAGCAGCCAGTTCATCTATGCACCACACAAATTACATTAAATGAAAATATTCCATAGTGCAACAATGAATTAGGCACCCTTGGTGTGACACTGTTTATCTATCTCCAATAACAAATTGGAAAGAGAAGGGGCGGTTTGTGACTTCTAAGCTTTGGCTGTTAAGCGCTGAGCCGTTAAGAGGGTGTGTAGTGCTAGTTTCCACTTATGACTCGGTAGAGCCTTAGGTAAGTCTGGTAGGAGTAAGATGTGTGGTTGGAACGGGAGAGATACATTTGCAATTTCTAAGAGGAATTTATGGATCGAAGTCCACAGTGGTAATATGTGTTCGCTCTCCCACCACACATGCATCACTGTACTTCTCTGTAATTGACATCTCCAGCACATCGGAGAGGAGGTTGGGAATATTGTGTGTATTGTGAAGCTGCAGGAAGGTTATATTTAGTTCTTATTGTATTTAAGTGGTGTAGGAACTTTATTCCACTATCTAACCATGGTTTGGAAGGAAACGTGGGGATGCACAGATGGAGAGCTATCAATGGAGTTGCTAGAGACATGCCACCAAGTGTTTTCCTATACATATCCCATGTACGTACCGCCAGTTCTATTTGTGCTGAGGTTATTCTGGTTCCAGGCCTGAGCTGCTCTGGGAGCCACAGGAGGCTGGGGAGTTTGTATGGTTCTAGTATGCTTCTTTCTAGGGTTACCCATTGTGGTAGAGTTTTGTTTAAAAATTGTGGAAGGGTCAAGGCCAGAATTGATGAATAATAGTATTTTTTTAATGTCAAGCCTCTGTCGTGTATCAGTGCCAGTAGGACCTTCAATGCTACTCTAGGCTTCCCTTTTGCCCAAATAAATTTTAATAGGTCTTTTTGTACTGTTTAAAAAATTACATGGGGGGGAGGGGACCTGACTCATGGTGGAAGGATGCATTCTCAGTGAGCTCCTCTACTATCCTACCGAAACTCACCTGGAGCGGCTCCAATTGTCTAGACCACAGCAACCTAACTGCAGCATTTGCTCCCCTGACCCACCTGGCACACAGTGCTGCCACCGCTTTTGTACCTGAAGCTTGTACACCCCACCATGACAGATGCGTCCTACGACAGGCCGGGACATACTTGAAAACGAGAAATCTCAATGTATCTTTCCTGGTAAAATATTTTATAAATAAAATGAGGCTGATCTACAATACCGGACATGCTCAGAAGCGACAAGTTCAAAACTAGGAGCCCTGTCACCCCCCCCCCCACCCCCACCCCTTTGGACCGGCAGGGGAGATCCCGGTCCACACACAAGAGGCCACTGGGACTCGGTGCACCATCGGAGAGAATTTGCAGAAGCAAGGAATATGCACCTCAAGTCACCCAATATGGCGGAAACTACATGTCTTACTCCACCATGTCCTGCACAACTCACGCTAGAAGCCAGGCTAAATGAAATATTTACTAACTTCTGGAAGCAGCTGCAACATAGAGCCAGCGAGCACCAGCAGCTGCACACCAACCCAGCCATCTCAGAAACTCCTGCAGCATCCTTGGCGCCAAAACTCAATTGGTGTCGGAGATGCCTGCACCACAGCAAAACAACCAAATCAATGCTTAATACAAGACGCAACTCACCACCATCACAGCTCAAACAGCTGGCTTCCTGGAGAGGTTCTGGAGACCGAGGGCAGGACCACCCCCAACGTTCCTCCACAAAGCTACACCGGCCTATGTCTGGATATCTGTGCCCGATGCTAGTTCCGCAGAACCAGCGCTCTGTTGAGCCCCTGAGTGGCATGACTCATGACCGGGACTTTCACTGGTGGGTTTTCTCCAGATTTCTCCACAGCCTGACTCAGAGTGTACTACCGTTTAATCTCTTGTTTTTCCCCTTTGAATAATTTAACGTTAATTGAGCCTTTCATACTTGTGAGACTTCCCAACTTCGTTATCACCAGGGGGCCTCTTGGATGTTCCAACCTTCTCATTTACTATGTCCTTTTTGGCAGCTGATTGCATAACTATATAGAATGTTTAGTTAAGATATGTGTACCTCAGCTAGCTTACTAGAAAATCATAAATATAAAATCTGTGCAATTGCTCTGCATGCCATGTTGTAATCTTGTAATGCCTGTTTTTCCTTCGCTTGTCCTGCTGTCGTGGCGACACAAGCGTGTATGTTATTATATGCACAGCAAAAATAAAGATTTATTTTTTTATAAATTACATGGAATGGGTGAGGGACAACATGCGAAACAAATATTGGACCGTAGGGAGTATAGACATTTTAAACGCTATTATCCTTTCTGTTTACGTAAGAAACCAAGGACTTGGTTTGTGTAATAGGTGGTTGCAATCATTCCAGGTTTTGATGTAGTTTGCGGGAAAAAAAGGTCTTTAGGATGTTTTGTTAAAGTAACACCTAGATATTTGAGGTTGTCTGTTCTCCATTCAAATGGATATGTGTTGCTTAAAGTGGTTAGAACTGATTTTTCTATCCCTAAGTACCTGTGTTTTGGAGGTGTTAAGTAAGTAGTAAGATTGCAGACAGTACTCTCGTATTGTCTCTATGAGTGGTGGTAGGGAAGTGAGGGGATCAGTAATGTATAGTATTATGTTGACGACAAATGCACTAACTTTAATTTCTCTGTTGCACATTTCGATTCCCTTAATGTCAGGGTGTGTTCTAATTGTAATCAGCAGAAGTTCCAAGGCCAGAACATAAAGTAACGGGGACAGTGGGCATCCCTGGCAAGTTGGAGTAACTGATGTTCAGGAGCGGGCGTTATTTTCGGTAAGGAGATGTTCGATAAGTAATCTTTTAGTTTGGCTTTCTCTGGGGTGTGAGTGTTGGGATCTGTCTCTAAGTTATAAAGCTTCTAGTAGAAGCTCGCAAACTCCTGACTAACATCAAGCAGGCAGATTTTCTTACTACCTCCTTCCCCCATAATGTATGCTATTTTTGCAGATTAGTATCTGTTTCGTAACTGAGCGGCTAACACCTTAGTAGCTTTCCCACTAGGGTGGTATACTTTGGCTCTCAACTTATGCAAAAGCTGGGTAGTTTTAGCCTTGTTTAATTTTGTTAATCGAAGGTGTAGGGAATCAAATTTAGAGGCCAGCTCCGGAGACGGGTTGGCTTTGTTCAGGGATGAAATTAATGATATTTGCTTCTGGCATTCTAATACATTTAATTGGCTATGCTTTAATAAGAAGAGTGCTAGAGAAAAAGCCCTCTGTGAAGAAACTACTCTTTGTATGCAGTAATTTTGTATTTGTCTTTGTTTTGTAGAAAACAATACCGAACACCGACCACCTCCTGGCTAATTAACTACAAAGAAAACCGCAAGTTAAGGGCTCTCTCTGTGTGGCCGTTTGTATAGCCAAACGCCACATGCAGGAGAAAACGGTGGCCATCTTGTTCGCACAAAAGGAGGCAGCAAGACTTGGTCATCGAGTGTCTGGAACTAAAATCGGACACTCAACGTCCTGAATGCCGGTCAACTTCGCGAACACCTGCTTCCTTTCACTGACCAGGAAGCACGTATATTTATCATTTAATATAAAGTTTGGTTAAGTTGGTTATGCTGGTCAGTTTCATATTACACTACTCACTTCAGTACTGTATTAAGGCTAGTATTTTCAGAGATTCCACTACCTATTACTCTATGCTTACTTTTCAGGTTCAGGTTGGTTTATATCACCTATGTTTTGTTCAATCAAACCTCTAAATATCACTTTCCAGTGAGTAAGGTGTAGGGTAAAGGGTTTACTCTCAGCAATTAAAGGGGGAGTCCTTTGTTACTCTGTATAACATATACTCCGCTTTTGCTATCATTAGGTTAAAACCTCTCTTCCACTATAGTAGTGGTGGAAGTCTCTGGTTCTGTATTGGGTTGTGACCAATTTCTGACCTAACCAACACTCAAGTGGGTGTCAGGTACGTTTTGCCAAATCCCTCCCTCAAGGTTATGAGTTAAGTGTTACTGGCTCATCAAATCTAGGCTGCCACTAGTATAAAAAATGGCTTCTTTGCCTCAGTCATAGTGTACCCGCGAGGCCAACACCTTTCCTCCACGCTTGATATTCACCCCTCGGGCCAAATCATAGTAAGCCGCCTTGCACGGTTGCATAGAGAGGGCCTCCCTTGTCACTCCCTTTCTATCTTATGCTTTTAGTTGTCATCAAGAGGCCAACACCCCGCCACAACGTTTGGTGGCAGCATTTTCCCTCGCGCCAATCAATAGAGCCTCTCAAGCCACTTGGCATCTAGTAGGGCCTCACCTGTCACCACATTTAGGAAATTGTTTGGCATTAGTTAGCCAGCCAGTAACCAATATGGTACAGATGCTGATTATGTTTTGACTATTTTTCTTTTAGTATGTCTCAGCTACCTGAAGATACAGACAATTTGTCTCTCCCCAGTACTCCGGTCAGGTCCTCCTTGTCACCTTCACGAAAAGGTGACATCGGTAGCCCAACTTCTATAAGATCATGGACCATTCCTCGTATTACTGCGGAGCTTTGTAGACGTAGTATCCCTTTTCCTGCTATGGCCAGGAAAGCAGAACTGTTCAAGTTAATTGCGGACTAACACCAATAACTCAGGGGCGGGAAAGGGGACAAGTGGTCCAGGCAACTCAGACCTTCATGCCATGGTTGCCTCACTAGTAGCATCTATGGATCTAAGGTTAACGATAGACTTGATAGGATCAAGGCTCGGAGCCTTACTGTTATGTCATCTATGCCCTCAGCTACTGTACTCCCCGATGCTCCACTATTACAAACGGGTAATTACTTACCTTCACCTGGTAATCCGGTGCATATGGTTCCCGCAAACATTAAGAAAGACATCTTGGAAGGGAAGGATGTTAATCTTGTTGCACTTCTTATTGCTTCACATGATGTTATTGAGAACCGCAGTTATGCTTATGGTGATATTTCGGTGGTGTTAAAGGCCAGAGACCCTAGACTTAATAAGAAACTGTCTATACCCGATTTTGTAATTGCATTTGGTATATATCGGGATGTAATTTGTTCGGTATACCCACATAGACTAGAGGAACTTGACCGCTATTTGCACAAGCTGGTGGACTTGGGAAATAAATATGGTGGGTCCTCTTTTTATGATTACCACCGGTCCTTTTCGGCAAGGGCGTCTGCAATTTTGTCTCAGTGCAACGTTAAAACTGACTGGAGCCGGGGTCAGACCGCTAAGCAGTGCAGACGCATGGCACTATAGCTCCTGCTATTCTCAGGCAATTTGGTTGCAAAAATGCAACTTCTGGAGCTGAGTCACGACAGGCAACTGCACTGAGAAGTGCCAGTCCTGGAGAACAATCAGCGACCTGATTCTGGGCCCCTTTTGGGGGGAACACAGAACCCTAAGACCAAAGCCTAGTCAAGCCTATCCAGGTGGTGGGTAGGGTGGACGGCCGCCGCCCTACTATCCTGCCTGGTTGCAACATGGGGGTCCCCTAACCCAGTGGGGTAATGGCCCTGCTTCCCCCCCTTTGGGCCGGTGGGGGGTCATCCCGGCCTACCCTGGGGCTCTTACCCGAGCCGAGACATCACCTAAGATGGCGGCTGGGCCTGACCGGCATGCTATGGAGGAAGAGGCCCCTCCTCGGGGCTCTTGGCGCTCACTTGAGCAACCTACCTAACCTGAGACCCGACCTGGAGTGCTCCAATCGACACCGAGCGGAGACCAGCTGACTGACAAAGCGGCTCCAAGGGTAATCAGGCTGCAAGCTGGCACGATCCAGTGAAGCCGAGCCACACACAACAGCCGCAGTTCACTATGAAGACCTCACATATACCCAGCTCCCAACCACAACCGGCTCATACCACCCGACAAGCTACACCACAGCTTCATTATTCACAGATGGAGCTGAGGAACACATAACTGTGACCTGCCAGTGATGGGAGTTGGCTGCTCTCTGCGCAAGGACTGGGGCTGCCTACTCTCTGTCTCCTGAACAACAACAATCAGGATCATGTCCACCTCTCCTCAGGGAGGAGAGTCTCTGTCCGGGGACCCAGGGTTCTTTAACCACGGTGGCATAAATTTTCCTTTTTTTTTTTTAAAGCAACACTAACCATGCCATCTTGCCTAGCAAACCTGTCTCTCTCACTCAATCTATATTAACTATGATTTCAGTTTTAGCCTGCAATTTCATCTCTCCAGCCTGTTAATTTAGCTAATATGTCTAAACAGATTTACAATTAACCTACTCAGGCAAATATAACTGTACTGCATGTATACAATCTGTTAGCTCTTGACGCAAAATACTAATAATATGCTCAGATAGTGCAGTGATGTGACCTTATGTACCAAGCAAGTCTCAGCTATGTTCAGCTAGCATGTCAATCCCCATAGGCTGCATGATTGACCAGTTTACTGTATTACTAAATATCGAGACAGGCAGATCTTTTGTGCAACCATGATTCAATGTTTAACCTCTAACATGTTTCCCATCCTGAATATAAAAAAAAACCAGTGCTATGTATTTTAATGCCATACCTATGTTAATGTATGTTTCCATACCTGATTGCACCTGCTATCGTGGCAGTGCAAACATGATTATTTTATTTGTGCTTAGCGTGAACAAAGAATTAAAAAAATAACTGACTGGAGCTATTTTGCAGACACTTTGCTAGTCTAAAGACACCGACTTGTACAATTTGTGCATCCACCTCACATGCCTCGGACTATTTCCCATCATGCCCGGGTCCACACCTGGGACTTTCCAGGAGACACAGACAGGGACGGACAGATCAGGCAAGGACAAACTCGGTCGTCCTATTGTTTTCCTTGTAAGTCGCCGTTGTGCAACAATTTTAACATAGGTACGTGCGGATATAGTGCCTGCAGATTGTTGCATGTGTGTTCACATTGTTTTAGGGCTCATGCCAAGTCCGTGTGTCCTAATAAAAATTCATGCTAAACCGTATCTGACATCTGTAAACATTGGTTCTTTGGCTCACGCCTTAGCTTCTTACCCATCCACACATCTAGTGGATTTTTTGATTGATGATTTTACGGAGGGATTTCATACAGGTCTGGTACATATCCCTGCTGGCATTTACTAATGCAACAATTTGCAATCAGCATTTTCTGACGTGGAAATGGTTGATGCTCTGTTACAAAGAGAATTGGAAGATGGGTTTTTATTGGGACCTTTTCATGTGCCCCCATTTTCCAATTGGAGAACCAACCGATTAGTCACGGGGAAATCCTCAGGGAAACCCAGACTCATTTTAGATCTGTCCGCACCTCACTCCTTGGCCATACCAAGCCTTAACTCACTAATTCCATCTGAGGAATTTTTTCCTTAGTACGCCACCACAGACAACGCTATACACACCATTATTATAGCAGGTGTAGGAGCTTGGCAGACATCACCAATTCATTTAAATTACTGCCCATAAGTCCGTCTCTATGGCATCTGCATGGTCTGAAATGGAAAGGTTTATATTATTTTTTTTTTTTTTACAAGGCTCACCTTTGGGTCAAAAAGAAGCCCAGAAATATTCAATACCTTTGCAGAGACCTTATGTTGGCTTCTGTTGAACAATTGCAAGTGCCTGTGATACATCATTTAGATGACTTTCTGTTTGTGGAGAATAATTCCTCTCCTCCCAGTGATCTAACCAAGGACATCTCATTTTTTCATTCCTTGGGGGTGCCAGATTCTCCCAAGAAAACAGAAGGCCCTGACATGTTGGTACATTTTTTGGGTATCCTTCTAGATTCAGTGAGCATGGAAGCTAGCCTCCCCTTAGGCAAAATTGATAGTATCCTGCAGACCATAAACTATTTTCTGCATAATAGGACATGCAATCGGAAGGAATTGCAATCTTTGTTGGGCTCACTAAATTTTGCAATAAGAATCATTCTGCAAGTTAGAGCCTTTATTTCGAGACTCCTTTGCCTTCTTCCACTATTGCCAAATCACTTTCGTCGTGTTTGCTTGGATACACAGGCTACTGCTAACTAATTAATGTGGCGCAAATTCTTGTTACAATGGAATGGCAAAAGTATGTTTTTACCACAATTGTCTATCCATTCTCCTGTCTTTTGGACGGATGCTGCAGCATCCACAGGTTTTGCTGCCATATTTGGCAATGAGTGGATCTGGGATGGTTGGCCAGAGGAGGTTCAGTACATCGAAGGGTTCTTACACACCTCAGCTTTATTCAAGGTTTTCCCCTATTGTTGCAGCGGCAGTGGTATGGGGTCAGTCTTGGGCAGGTAGCTCGGTACGCTGTTTCTCCGACAACCTAGCTACCTGCCACATTATTAATAAGGGACGTTCCTCATCTCTGACGATCATGAGATTCATGAGGAGACTGACCTGGTTGGCAGTCTGTAATCAGTTTTATTTGGTGTGTTGTCATGTACCAGTGATTTATAATTCTGCAGCTGACAAATTGTCTTGCTTTGAATTCCATGCCTTCAGAGACACGTTAACCACGGCCTCACCAACAGCCACTGCAGCACAGTGTTTTCAGGAACTTGTAATGGATTAAAAGAGTTAGCAAGGCATAGTCTCGCCTTGGCTAGTATGGCTCTCTCTGAAAACACTAACTTACAATAGAGCTTTCACACTGTATAAGAGATTCATGTTAGAACATAACCTGGGTCAGTTTTTCACTATTTCAACTCTGGTAGCTTTTGTGTCCTTTTGTCATCTCAAACTCCAGCTATCACATAACACCATTAGATTATATTTAACCGGCATCCAACACCATATGTATACGTTATACCCAGACAACCCTAGTTTTTTTATCATCTTACCCCATTAAAAAAACATACTAAAAGGCATACAGAAAACCAGTACCACTCCTCCACCCCTAAGGTTACCAATACATAAACAGTTATTTAAGGACATGTCTGACTTATTGGATACTGCCCCGTTTGAACACACAACGAATTTGGTAATCAAAATGGCCATGTACTTGGCTTATTTCGGTTTTCTTAGACCATGCGAATTCACTATACATGGTAGTAAATATGCACAAGACTGCCTTAAAGGACCACTATAGGCACCCAGACCACTTCAGCTTAATGAAGTGGTCTGGGTGCCTGGTCCAGCTAGGTTTAACTCTTTTTTTCTATAAACATAGCAGTTTCAGAGAAACTGCTATCTTTATATTAGGGTTAATCCAGCCTCTAGTGGCTGTCTCGTTGACAGCCGCTAGAGACGCTTGCGTGCTTCTCACTGTGAAAATCACAGTGAGAAGATGCCAGCGTCCATAGGAAAGCATTGTGAATGCTTTCCTATGAGACTGGCTGAATGCGTGCGAGGCTCTTACCGCGCATGTGCATTCAGCTGAGGAGGCAGGGAGGAGGAGGAGAGTCCCACACTTCAACCGACTTGTTCATATCTATAATTTACATCAAACAATACATACGCTAACGTTACAAGAATAGCACCGAACACAAATGTTAAGGCTTGCCTGGAGTTGTGAGAGGGGCTTGTTAATCCTACTTAAGGCACTCCCCCTTACCTGTATCACTGTTGAATCAGATGTTCGGCAGGCCCCACCCACCACTCCCTCAACTCAATTTTAATTAAATTTTATTTTCAATGTGGGCCCTCTTTATTACAGGCCTGCCACATATGTCGGTTTCGGCACACTTCAACCGACTTCAGATCTATAACTTACATTAAACAATACATACGCTAACGTTACAAGAATAGCACCGAACAAAAAAAAAATATATATATATATATATATATATATATATATATATATAGTTGGGCCCATATACAGGCAGTGTCAGAATTCCGCTCTGTCCCCTGCCGGGAGGCCAGAGAGTACACCTAACCACAGTCAGACCACTGATCATAACATATAACATTGAACTATATAAAGGAACCAGAACAAGAAGATATTAGTAGTACAGTATGCAACAGTTACATACGGTACTATAGAAAGTCACTACGACCCTTTAATGTGGCAGACCATTCTGGAGACATTCGTGGCAATGCTGCTGGCTTGTGCTGCTTAGCAGTGGAAGTAGGGATGTTCCAGTCGCAAAGTTTGCGTAGCACTTCATCCATAGTCAAGATGGAGTGGAGGGAGTCCCAGTGATGAACCAACAGTTTTACTGGGTATCACTACCTTTAGTTTACTTGATGTTCATGTAGAGTAGATGTTAAAGGTTGCAGGGATTTTCTGAACTGTAGGGTTGCAGCAGAGATATCCTTGAATACCTTTATGTTGGTGTATGGTTCGGGTAGACCTACATTCCTGCATGCTTTCATTATCTTTTCCTTGGCATTGAAAGAGCATGTCAGGTTGCAATTCAGGTATAAGCGCCTGGAATAGATCCAGGTAGGATTCCAATTCCGCAGCCGTCACTGATTCCGGTATGCCTCATATGTGGAGGTTATTTCGCTGAGATCTGTCCTCCATGTCGGCTAGTTTGAGTTGAACTGAGCCCAGGAGAGCCTCATTTTCCTGCAGCTTGTCAGCTACTGAATTGCGAGCCCTAGCGTATTCGTCCCTCTCTTTTGCTATGTGCTCTGTGCGTTGGCTTATTTCATGGATTTCTTCCCTCAATTCTGTGGCCACAGCCTGCATCTGACCTCTGATTGTGGCTTGTATGGTATCTGACAGCTCAGCCATAAGTGTCCTCATCGTGCCCATTGTAAGAGGCCAGTCGTCAGGAGTCAAGCTGGGAGACGCCAGAGGTGAGGGTGAGCTGTCTCGGGATCCTGCATCGCCGCCACCTTGGGAGGCATTCAGACCTTCGCGGGCTTTTAGTGCTGAGGCTCTCGTCAGGAAAAAGGAAGCTTTATCGGCTTTTGCCGTTTTGCTTTTATGTCTTTGGGACATCTCGGTCTTTCCTACCTTTGTTTTATGCAGTTTGCTCACTATTTAGGTCGGTTATTTGTGCTCCGTATTGCTTACATCTCGGGAGCTTCACAGCCCCGTGTCCATTCAGCTTGAGCTCCGACCTAAGATTATTCTGACACTTTTTACACAGCGATTTCATCGTCAATCTCTGCTAAATATTGTAGTAAAATTGTGTGGGTTTTTTCTGTTTTGACATTCAAACATATAACAAGCTTTTTATTAATATGTATTTCATAAACCTGTTGTGTGGTATTCCTGTACAAAACCCCATAGTGTGTTCAGCGGAGTACAACAATAACCTCATTGAATGTCTTTGCCACTATTCTGTGAAGCTACAATGCCATTTAAGAGACCAGGTTAGTTTTCATAGACTGATTTGATGGTCCTATGTCTGATTCTGTGGTATTATAACAGTTTGACTGTTCAAATAACCCCACAAAGGCCTTCCTTTTGAGAAAGCAGACACTCCATCTTATATGGCGTATATTTTACCTTAACTTGACGCCACTTTTTAAACAATTTATATCAAATCTTGTGGTGAGAAAAAATTTTTTTACATACATGTTGCATTTTTGCTGGGTATGTCGTACATTTTATAAGTGCTACTGTCATAAAAAAAAAAAAAAAAAAATTATGCTCAGTTACCTCTTCTGAATAAACCTATATGTCCAATGTATGACATAGACACTATTTTGTTAACTTATAGTGCTGTAAAAGAGACGTGTCAATTTTCATAAATGGTTTTGATGGATCTCTATAGTAATTCATATGTTGTTCAGCTATAGCATTTGAGAAGGGACACCTTTGAGACACAGCCATTCCAGGTTTTTTTTGTTTTCAAACTTTGAATTTCTACACTGGGTTCATGTCCCACTTTGGGGTTTCTTAGCAGGTTGCTTATTCCAACTACCACATAAAGGCATACCATTTCTTAAATAAGACACCCAAGGGTGTTTCAAAAGGCATATTTTGAACTTTAGCATGGCATAATTTTTTCCTAGCCTGTACGAAGTGTAGAGGTAATAAGCATTTTCACCCCCCCCTTTTAATTTTTTAAATCCTGTACCAGGACCTCTCTACGCTAATGCTGGAGGCCCGGAGAGCCCTAAGACCGCTAACAAGCCTGCTGCGGGACATGAGGATCCCATACCGTTGGGGGTTCCCATTTAGTCTGCAGGCCAGAGCTGGGAATATGTGGTACTCAATCTGATAGCCAAACGATGTGCCTCGCTTCTTAAGAGCCCTGGGTTTACTGTCTCTTTAAGAATATACATTTGTGATCCTAAAGTTACAGGGTTTCTTTAATTGCTAATATTTAAAGAACAACTTAAAGGGACACTATAGTCACTGAGACAACTTTAGCTTAATGAATCAGTTTTTGAGTATACATCATGATGCATCTACAGACATATTGCTCACATATCTGCCATTTAGGAGTTAAATAACTTTTGCATCTCTTTATGCAGCCCTAGCCACTCCTCCCCTGGCTGTTACTCACACAGCCTGCATAAAATCAAGATGGTGTTATTTTCAATCGGATGTAACTTACTTTTAAAGTTTTTATCTCCTGCTCTGTATGTTGACCATAAGGAAGTAGTGCTGTGCAGTGCAGTGCGCTAACCTCCTGCTGGTCAGCCAGATCCTGCTCCCCTGGACCGGTGACCTAAGGCAGCCGCCTGTGCTGCCTTATGGTAGCACCATCCCTCAAAAGGTTTGCAAGCCGCATTGGACAAAATGCAATAAAGAGCCGCGGTTTGGCTATGTCTGTTTTTTACATAAATTGCAAAATGAGTTCCTGTCATGTTCCTGAACAGGTCAGAGAGGAGACGATTGCCAGGGTTATTGGTTGAAACTTTGTCTTTTTACACATAACAATTTACTTGAAATAAAGAATTAAGGCAATATGCCACAAACAGGATACTTTGAGAGAAAAACAGAATAAAGGCAATATGCCACAAACAGGATATCTTGAAAATAAATGAATAAAGTCTTTTATATACAAGTAGGTTTGACATTATTCCCAAATAGATTAGTAGTCTTTGGAATGTCACACTGCAGCCAGGTTCAGAATGATACAGGGTTGAAATAGTTAAAGATGGCAAGTACTTTCAGTATAATATAGTACAGGTTGCTTACAGGATTATGCAGAGTTTCAGTAGTTGAGACAGGTAAGTAGATTCCAGTATAACATAATACAGGTTGCTTACAGGATCATGCAGAGTTGCAATAAGTGAAGCAGATAAGTCTCTTCAATATGGTAGATCAAGCAGGTAAGTCTTTTCATATTGAAATAAGGCAGATAAATATAGGCGGTTTTCAGGAGCCAGGATCAGAAGTTCTATGTCAGAACACTGACTTCAATGTCAAGGCACCATTGTCTGCTGGGTGTAGACTTATGAAGCCTCCTCATTAGTTAATACAGGTGAGGATGTTAAAGTGAGTGAAGAGATTAGTGGCTAGGGAGGCCACTAGAGGGGAGAAACAGGTATTGCAGCAATAAAATAAAACAATATCTTGGTTGTCAGGATAGGATCCTGATAGTTCCTCAAAAATCTCTAATACTCTTCCATGGGCACTTCACATGTCCCCAAACAACACCTACAAACCATACACACCCTATTTTCCTCAAACTGTCAGGTTGATTGTTGGAGCGAATACACCCGGGAGAGCAGAATTACACGTTCTCACAAATGCATCGCCAGTTAAAAAATTTTTTATTAAAGAGTTCAAAGCAGAAAAAACTGAACGATGCACAAATCTCATCCATATCAGCAGCCTCAGACGTAGGAGGCAAAACAGCTCCTCACAAGTAAAATAAAAAATGATCTAACCTCAAATGTGAAGTGTACTCTGTCCACAGAGACTGCGGACTTACTAGACAGCCCTTAATCTCAGGAGGAACTGGCAGCAGCGGTCAAGGAGATGAAGTATGGCAAACGTGATTGCCTGCACACATCACCATTATTTTGATGGAGGGCAAGGATGTTGAGCAGTGTGGGAAATACAGACTAATCTCTATGCTTAAGTGTGACCTGAAGTTATTTACCAAAATACTGGCCACAAGATTACAGCTCTTTATACTGTCCCTCATACATTTAGATTAGGTACTGAATTGGAAGGCATGGGACAACACCATTCGGGCACTAACAATAATGCACGGGGGGGGCAGTGGAGCTAGTGGCCTTCTCATACTGTCTACACACAAGGAGAAGACCGTTGACAGGGTCCGCTGGGACTTTTTATTCCAAGTACTGGGCCATATGGAATTGGGCCCCATTTAATAGGATGGATTAGGGGGTCTCTACCGAGACCCGACGGCTGAGGTTTTTATGAATGTAGCCCTAATGAAAATCTTTACAATACAGAACAGCACATGTCAGGGCTGTCTTTTATCACTGCTGCTCCTCGTCCTTGCCCTTGAACCCTTTTTGGAATTCATCAGAGTAAACCCTAATATAACTAGGATAGAGACAGGTGATATTTACCAAAAGACCACAGCTTATGCTGATGATCTATTTTTTGTAACTAACCCTGAGCTCTCAATTCCAAACATCATAGTAGCATGACTAAAGCATCAGATCTGCTTGCCACAATTTTCCACCCATTCTTAACAACCTTTTGGAGGGACCTTAGAGAGTGGTCTTTTCCACATAAATGCTGGTTTGGAAGGGTCCGGGTAGTAAAGATGAATCTTCTCCATCAGCTTTTGTACTTCTTTCAGACTATCTATATTTGATACTGAGAGCATAACTAGCTTCTCTGAGGACAGCTATGCTGGGCTATGACTGGTAGGGTGGGAGGGGCTCACCAACTGTGAAGTCAACTTGCCAAGTAAAAAGTAAAAAGGGGAATGGCCTTGCTGGATTTCAAACAGTACTACGCGACTTGCCATCTCTTGAGAGTGCTGGAGTGGAGGGGATGAGATATCTATAAATTGTGGCAATCTGCTTAACCCCTTAAGCACACATGATGGAAATATTCTGTCATGATTTCCTTTTATTTCAGAAGCTGTGTCATTAAGGGGTTAATAGGTGTTGGCAGGAGTCCCACTCTCTGCCCTCCAGTGAGGGAATCCCTCCTTCTTGCTGTCCTTTAGATACAGGCGGTTTAAAAGTTACATGAATACTATCCCACAGAGGCTTTACCTATACAGCTTCTGCCCCAGTCGCCATGGCTTGACTGTGGTCCTTCTGGAGCTTTTCCACCTGACCAGGCTTCAGCTCTCCTTCCAGGCAGGTATCGTCCCCTCTGCCTATTCCACTCCCTCACTTCTTCCAGGCAGGTATCGTCCCCTCTACCTATTGCTCTGCATTCCTTCTTCCAGGCAGGTATCGTGCCCTCTGCCTATTCCGCTGCAGCCCTTCTTCCAGGCAGGTATCCACCTCTACCTGCAATGTGATTTCTATTGCCTTTACAAAGCTATCTTGATTTATCCCAGAGCTAGAGGGGAAGTCAATAACCACCACAACATATCTCTCCTGCCTGCAGAATTAGCAATATGCAGATCTATCTGAATATGCAAATTAACAAGCCTTGCTATTCAGGTAGTGAATATAGCTGTTGCTACCAACAGAGGGCACTATATAGGCTCCATAGCCAAATCAACTAAGTTGGTAACATGCATCAGCAGAACATGAGAGCACACAAAACAATTAACAATATACAAACACATTATAAACACCCTGCACATATAATGGGTACAGGGTGACTTAGACATAGGAACAACTTAGGAGCCTTTGCAAAGTGTCCTTTGCTCCTAGTTATGGTGGCTACCGTGACATAACACTATTTGAAATACCTTGCAAGGAATCTGGCCTCCTGGCTCATTGGGTATCATATATATACCCATTACTCCAATACCAAACTGGAGATGGAGAAGGCAACGAGGGACGGTGGCAAATGGAGAGAAGGCGCTATTCTTGGCGGAGGACCCATCATGAGTAAACATTCATTGCTAGTCTCCAGCTGGAAAACATTGGAACCTGAGTATTCGAAAAGCTCTATCTACATTGAACCCCAAAGAAAGGGAGTGTTCTGGTGATAAGCTGTGCACTGTGAAGGATCCGGCCAGAGGTTCCAGGCAATTGATTTAAAGTGTTGATTCCAAGTTTTACCATCTTCTGCCTGTGAAAACATCTCCACAACGTGCACCCCAACCATATAGACTCACGTCTGACTCCATGACAATATCCGGAGTTGTGCCGAACATGGCTAAACCGTTCCATGCCTCCATGTGAAGGAGCCTTATCTTTTACTTCCAACGGCGCTGTCAGAATCCTATCCTGACAACTAAGTTTGTTTAATTTCTTCTTTTTTTTACTACAATACCTGCTCTCCACTACTAGTGGTCTCCCTAACCACTAACTGTTCACTCTCCTTCATCATCCTCACCTACTCGAGCTAATGACATTTCTAGAAAAGGCAACACCCTGCTCAAGACAGGGCCTTTACATTGAAGCTGTTGGTTTGCCTGAAATACTTCAGATCCTGGCTCCTGTAATTATACTGATGGACTTACCTTCTTTATTATCTCTCTTTTGATACCAACCAGCTTCATACCAGCCTGAACTACTCAACAATCCAGCTTTATTTCCAACCTGATTCATACCAGCCTGAACTACACAACCAACCTGCTTTAAACTAGTATCCTGCTTTTTCTTTCCATCCTGATTTACACCTACTTGATCCTCACAACTGACCTGCTATATACCAACCTGCATAAAACCAACCTGGACTTTGTTACTAACTAATATTGCAAGGTGTTATTTTCCTTGCTGTACTGTTTTGTTTTACTTGTTTCTCTAAAGTATCTTACTTTCATCTATAGGTTTTCTACTAATTATTTATATCCTGTTTTATAACCTGTCTGGGGCATATTGCCTAAACCTCTGTTTCTATTATTTTACCTTTTCACCTATAACTCCATTTATAGGTTCTCTTATTTTCCTTCTCCCTATAATTCCTGTTATTCTATTATGTCCAAACTCCGCAATAAAAACCTAATGTTAACTCTGGCCAAAGGTGCAGTGTTTGTTGAGTGGAATCTACGATAAGACCTAAAATCTCAATGTTTTAAGTGGGGGTAAGGATGGCTTTTTCCCAAATTATGATGAAACCTAGATTCTGCAGTAAGATCATGGTGCACACAAAATGAGTACGGAGAAGTCAGACTGAAATAAAATCAAAAGATTGTCTAGATAAATGATGAGATGCAGGAGGCCACACACAGGGGGGCGACCACCAAGAAGCCGAATATAGGAGGCACCTGAACCACCATTTCTGGCCTTGCCATGTGAATTGCAGGAAATTATGATGAATGCATACGATAGGCACAGTGAGATAGGCGTCCCGCAGATCCAGCTTGCCCATCCGATTGCTGGAGTAAATCATGTAGGCAATGTATGCCTACCATCTTGAAATGATGGTAAGCTACATAAGCGTTAAGAGGTTTCATATTGATCACTGGTCAGACACCTCCCTTTTTCGAGACTAAAAATAGGTTGCTTATGAAACCTGGAGTATGCCTTTATGTGCAAACTCCTGTACCTCCTTGAAGATGAGGACTATAGGTTGGGAAAAAAACATCTCCCTGAGTGAAAAACATTGGGTAGGAAGAGACATAGTCTATAACATAACCTTTTACGGGAGCGGGGCCTGACAGCCGAGCTAGCCAGATGTGTTTGTAGAAAGCTCTTGCACAAGCACAGCATAATATTAGCTATTATTGGCCACAATCCTGATTAAAGCAGTCCAGCTCAACGATAAAGCAGTGCTGAACCGTGTGAGGACTAGTGGATACCTGCTCCGTGAAATTCTGTAGCGAAAGTCACACACTCCACATATGCGGCCTAGCATGGAAGGCAGCCTAATGGCCGAGAGAGGCGGCCGATCTCCCGTCATGGGGATCGCTATGAGCAGCAGCTCTCCTGGCGGCCAGGATCCCCTCTCTGGACCGGCGGGGGTTATCCCAGTCCCAGCTGGGGAAACCTACAAACTTACACCAAGAGACCCCTCGGCTGGAACGAAGACTGCATGTCGGGCCCAAGATGGTCGCCGAGCAACAACCCCTGCAGTCTCGAGAGAGATCGCAGGTATATAGACGACATCCTTATTTTATGGAGGGGTAGATGGGAAGAAATTGAAGACTTTATTGCATATCTGAATCATAATGATTGGGGTCTTCCTTTTACATATAGCAAACATATATCAGATATTGATTTTTTAGATCTGACCTTGACAGGTCATCAGGGGAAGATCAGTACTAAAACATACCAAAAGAATGTGGATGTAAGCGGTTTTCTCCATGCGAATAGTGGACATCATCTCACATGGATTAATGGTATACCCACAGGACAGTTCACTAGAATTCGGCATAACTGTCGGCGTAATTGGTTGAATATGAAAAAGAGTCCCTTCTGCTCTGTCAACGGTTTTTAGAAAAAGCATATCCAGTGGAGCTTGTTTGAAAGGCTTATCTGAAAGCTAGTGAAGCTAATTTTAATAATAAAAATATACAAGAGATATCCTCTATGGAGAGAGTCCATTATAACAAGGAACATGAGGCTATCTTGAATTTATTACAAAAAACAGATATAAAACAGAAAAAGAAGGCCAAATATAACATCAATACTAAGGATGTTGGCTCCAGTAGAACACCCATTTTCTCTACCACGTTTAATCGTGGGTACGATGAGATTATAAATATCTTTTATAAATACTGGCAGATGTTAAAGAAAGATCCATGGCTGAATTTTAGCCTTTCAGAAACCCCAAGGGTTACCTTTAGAAAGGCCCCGAACCTCAAAAACATATTGGCACCTTCCAAATTCAAATCAGATATGAACCGGGGTCCCTCTCCCATATCCCTTTCATATCCTTTGGAATATTAGTTTCCTATAGACTCACCTTGTAGAATTAGTGGTTATTTTGGTCTGGTCTGTTCTATTTCTGATATTGATCCATTACAGCCCCTCTCTCTATACGACTGTTATCTGTAACATAGATCCTGTTTTGTAATCACTTTCCTATACCATATTTGGTGGTATCTGTTCCTTTTCCTTTTTTTTTCAATATTATTACCAATTTTATTTTTTATTTACTAACTATTATTTTCAACTAAATCTCAAGTTGGGTATCCTTATATGAATATACATATCTATGATTGAATTGCTTACACCTACATAGACACACTTTATATCTTATATATACTGCTCAAAAAAATAAAGGGAACACAAAAATAACACATCCTAGATCTGAATGAATTAAATATTCTTCTGAAATACTTTGTTCTTTACATAGTTGAATGTGCTGACAACAAAATCACACAAAAATAAAAAAAATGGAAATCAAATTTTTCAACCCATGGAGGTCTGGATTTGGAGTCAAACACAAAATTAAAGTGGAAAAACACACTACAGGCTGATCCAACTTTGATGTAATGTCCTTAAAACAAGTCAAAATGAGGCTCAGTAGTGTGTGTGGCCTCCACGTGCCTGTATGACCTCCCTACAACGCCTGTGCATGCTCCTGATGAGGTGGCGGATGGTCTCCTGAGGGATCTCCTCCCAGACCTGGACTAAAGCATCTGCCAACTCCTGGACTGTCTGTGGTGCAACGTGACGTTAGTGGATGGAGCAAGACATGATGTCCCAGATGTGCTCAATTGGATTCAGGTCTGGGGAACAGGCGGGCCAATCCATAGCATCAATGCCTTTGTCTTGCAGGAACTGCTGACACACTCCAGCCACATGAGGTCTAGCATTGTCTTGCATTAGGAGGAACCCAGGGCCAACTGCACCTGCATATTGTCTCACAAGGGGTCTGAGGATCTCATCTCGGTACCTAATGGCAGTCAGGCTACCTCTGGCGAGCACATGGAGGGCTGTGCAGCCCCCCAAAGAAATGCCACCCCACACCATTACTGACCCACTGCCAAACCGGTCATGCTGGAGGATGTTGCAGGCAGCATAACGTTCTCCACGGCGTCTCCAGACTCTGTCACATCTGTCACATGTGCTCAGAGTGAACCTGCTTTCATCTGTGAAGAGCACAGGGCGCCAGTGGCGAATTTGCCAATCTTGGTTTTCTCTGGCAAATGCCAAACGTCCTGCACGGTGTTGGCCTGTAGGCACAACCCCCACCTGTGGATGTCAGGCCCTCATACCACCCTCATGGAGTCTGTTTTTGACCGTTTGAGCAGACACATGCACATTTGTGGCCTGCTGGAGGTCATTTTGCAGGGCTCTGGCAGTGCTCCTCCTGTTCCTCTTTGCACAAAGGCGGAGGTAGCGGTCCTGCTGCTGGGTTGGTGCCCTCCTACGGCCTCCTTCACGTCTCCTGTACTGGCCCGTCTCCTGGTAGCGCCTCCATGCTCTGGACACAACGCTGACAGACACAGCAAACCTTCTTGCCACAGCTCGAATTGATGTGCCATCCTGGATGAGCTGCACTACCTGAGCCACTTGTGTGGGTTGTAGACTCTGTCTCATGCTACCACTAGAGTGAAAGCACAGTCAGCATTCAAAAGTGACCAAAACATCAGCCAGGAAGCATAGGAACTGAGAAGTGGTCTGTGGTCACCACCTGCAGACTCACTCCTTTATTGGGGGTGTCTTGCTAATTGCCTATAATTTCCACCTGTTGTCTATCCCATTTGCACAACAGCAAGTAAAATTGATTGTTACTCAGTGTTGCTTCCTAAGTGGACAGTTTGATTTCACACAAGTGTGATTGACTTGGAGTTACATTGTGTACACTCCTAACATAAGTGTTCCCTTTTTTTTTGAGCAGTGTATTTATATGGTGCAGTATAAGCATCATATTCAAAGGATACTAATTTCTATATGAATGTATATACCTATGACTAAATTGAACTAAATCGTTTACATCCACATAGATACACTCTATATTTTATATGTTTATTTGGTGCAGTACCAGCATCACATTTATAGGATACTAATCCCTATATGAATGTGCATATCTATGACTAAATTGTTTATACCTACATAGACACACTGTTTAGTTGGTGAAGTACCAGCATCACATTTAAAAGATACCAATCCTGAATACTGCCCCCCGTTTTTCAAGAGTGAGCTCTCTTCCTCTATATAGTTCTTGATTTTGCTTTTATTGATATTTATTCTATTCTGTGTTGTGTACTTGTGAATTTATATGGGTACCGTATATACTCGTGTATAAGTCGATCTCATGTATAAGTCGAGTGCAGTTTTGTGACCAACAATTGTGAAATATGCTATGCCTCGTGGATAAGTCGGGGGTAAAACTTGGGGCTATGAAATTCTGTGATTTTTATAATTACATACACACACTCATACAAACACACACACTGCATTATATATACACACACTCTGCATTATACACACACACACTCTGCATTATAGACACACACACTCATACACACACTCTGCATTATACACACACACACTCTGCATTATACACACACACACACACACACACTCATACACACACTCTGCATTACACACACACTAATACAAACAATCTGCATTATACACACACACTCATACAAAAACACACTCTGCATTATACACACACACACTCATACAAACAATCTGCATTATACACTCATACAAACACACACTCTGCATTATATACGCACACAATCATACAAACACACACTCTGCATTATATAATGCAGTGTGTGTGTGTGTGTGTGTGTATAATGCAGAGTGTGTGTTTGTATGAGTGTGTATATAATGCAGTGTGTGTGTTTGTGTGTGAACTGGGTGGGGAGGGCATTCTTATTATTTTAAATTTTTTAAATTGTAATATTTACATTTTTTTAATTGTAATATTATTTTTATTATTTAATTTTTATTTCCGTTCCCCCTCCCTGCTTGTTAGCTGGCCACGGGAGTGGGCTCTCATTCCCTGGTGGTCCAGTGGATGGGCTGTGTAGTAGGGGGGCTGGCAGAGAGCGGTTACTTACCTTTCTTGCAGCTCCTGTCAGCTCCCTTCTTTCTCCTCCGTTCCGGTCAGCTCCACTGTAAGTCTTGCGAGATCTGCGGGGTCAGAGCGTTGCCGCGGGTTACCGTGGCAATGCTCCGCGCGGCAGTCACCCCGCAAGACTTACAGTGGAGGAGAAGGAAGCTGACCGGAGCACAGGAGAAGGGAGCTGACAGGAGCTGCAGGAAAGGTAAGTAACAGTTCTCTGCCAGCCCCCAACAGGACTGCTGGGCTTGTAATGAGCCCGGCGGTCCTGGTCTGTATTATGGCAATGTAAGTTGCCATAATACAGACACTGACTCAAGTATAAGTCGAGTGGGGGTTTTTCAGCACAAAAAATGTGCTGAAAAACTAGACTTATACTTGAGTATATATGGTATATGTTTTTTTGGATGGTTCTCTATATATCTAGAGATCCATTCCAGGTTTTATGTCTGTTTTCCTCTTTTTCCTCCCCAAGACGGGCTTTTACAGGCTAGTTAAGACAAGCCAAGCCATCGTGAACACTGTCTTGAGAAAGTTCAATGAAATGAACGAAACGCGTAGACGACGTCACCAACGTATCAGCTGCTTCTTGTTTGTTCTTGTTTTTTCCCCATCCACTGAGAGAGTTAATGCACACCGCAGTCTTTTTTGAAGATACCGACCGTGGTGTTCACTGAACCGGGATCTAGCAAGCACCTTATCCACACTCCAGCGATTCTTCACGGCTGTCAGCGGTCCGGAGATTCTCCACAATTGAGCGCTCAGTCCCCACAGTCAGCTTCCCATTGGAAGTTATCTACAGTTTTTTCTCCTATTTTTTGCTGTGGCAGGTTTTTTTTTTTAATCAGGTGGGGGCCCACACCAGGGTTAAGGTACTCAATACATAATATACAGAGGTTTCACCATGATGGATCTGTATTCAGTTGCTGGTTTATGTGGCTTTTTCCCGATTTTATTCCCTTTTTCATTCATTAGCATATTATTCCCTTTTTTTGTGTGTATACACTTATTCTGCAACAGTATATATATTTTTTTGTATTTATATTTGGTACAAACCGATACATTGCACCCACACGCCTGGTTGCAACACGCTGCTTCACCTTTTGATACTGTTGCATTTTTTTGTCTGACGTGAGGGGCTCTGTTAGGAGTTTCTATCTCATATATTATATTAGCAGCTATCACAAGCCGTGAGCTCTATATCTTGTTACAGTGTCAGTATTGTTTGCAGTACCATCTAGTGCAGGGGTAGGCAACCTACGGCACTAGTGCCATGCACGGCACTTGAGGTGTCTTTGCACGGCACTCAAGGCTGCTAGAGCCAAACAGGCTCTGACCTATCAGGAGTCCCAGTAAAACTTTAGATATCTGCTAATACAAAGAGGTGGTGAAGGACAATCCTCAATGTATGCATTGCAGCACATAGAGGAAGTGATCTCAGACTTGTGAATGGGAATCCACACTGTAGTAGAGCAGCCCGCAGCGACTGTTGCAGCTCCTGACCTTGACCTGTACCTGGCCTGCCTGGTCCCCACTGGAACCCACCCACACTGCTAGATATACACAGAAATGCAGAAAGACCCTCCCCTCATACAAATAATAGGGACAGCCCACACACAAACATACACACAATCCCCACAAACACAACACCACTAACAATCCACATACATGCACACAACCACACACGCAGCCTCTCACATGCAATACCCCAAACAGCCCCCACACACTACCAAACACACAATGTGACATATCCATCCACACACACAATTCCACAAGCAGCCCCCATACACAGCCCACATTCATATGTATCATACACGATACCATTAACTACTGATGAACATATACAATATAATAGCTCATATACGCACAAATACAACGATATAAAGCAATTACAGTAAAAATAACACAAGCAGAATACGGCAGCATACACACCTCAATTTAAAAAAAATAGGACCGGCACGCTACGGGACATCACAATCCTATATCGGCACAGTGCTGCTAAAAGGTTGCCTACCCCTGATCTAGTGTATATGGGGTTCATTTTAACACTGGTAATTTAGTTTCTATTGTGTGAGAAGCGTAGATTCAACGATAATCTGTGAATTACTGATTTTATCCTTGATTAAAACAAATGTTTCTTGAAAGACACTGTCTGTTATTGGTTTTATATATTATTTAGGAGCACACATACTACTTTAGATGAATTTTGGAACTTTTATTTTTAAGTCGCTTATATATGTATGTAGCTGCCCAAATAAATATTTTACTTATCACCTTAGTTACCAACGATTTACTTTTCAGTCTCAATAGAGCCCAGAAACCCAGGCCTGGAGAGAGCACTTTGAGGCTCAGTTTGACCACATCTGCCGGGAATTCTGGAGGCGCATGGAGCATAAATCCACCCGCCCTGAACTACCTGCCACAAAGGGGAATCAGGCTGAAGCAGCAGTTTACCGATCCAGCACCCACATGGAGATGTGTCCATCTTGCCGACAGGCCTGCCGGTGGACTATCCAGGCAGTGAACCGCACAGCATCACGACACCATCTCACCGCTACTTCACGGTGCTCACGAGGGAGCCAAATCTACACTTGCACACTGCTCTGTCGGAGGGCTCACATCTGGCAACACAAATCAAGGACACTGAGACAGCCTGGAGGCCAGGATCCAGTTACTGGTCTAAGTGGCTTTGTGGCTGGCAAAAAACAAGAGCGCAAAGGCACTTGGGACTGGTGGTACCCTCACCTGCAGAAAGGTGGACTCAGGTTTCCCCAGGTTTGGCAATCTGCCATTAATAGGCATTGGTTAAGTAGTCCCAGGAAATGGCTACAGACCACCTCTTGCACAGCTTACCCCCATTACTCCATATGCTTGATCTCCTGTCCGATGATAAGCAACAAAACCAGCAATAAGTTTCTATGCCAGTCAAGCTAATTAAGCATGTTATTTGCCATGTTATCTTGCCATGTAAGTTGCCCTTTTCAAATATGCTATTTCCCTTTGCTACAAACCTAAGTACCCAGCGGCTACCAAGCTCCAGAATTAATCATAGTTTAGCATGTTATATTAATCTCTATTCTTTCACAATGTTAATGTCAGCCTACACAAGATGTCTCACGCTTACCGCCTCACCATTATCTGACATAACTTGTATCAGCCTGTTTATTACTTTTACAAAATGTGCAGTTCCTTTATATGCCACAGTATTATGTCTCTTGAAATGCCTGTATTTGCTGTTGTGGCAAAACAAGCCTGTATGTCAAACTTTCGCACAACTAAAAACAAAGAATTACATTTTTTTTAAAAGATAACAGCTTGGAGAACCCAAGCATCTGAGATAAAAAGGTACCATACATGGGAAAAACAGATGAGTCTCTCCCCACTGTTAGTAGGAAAGAAAGGTGACTGTAGGAACTTACCATAAGGACATTACCCTGAAGGAGCACCTCCTGAAATCATTGTTCTGGCACATTGTGGGAAAAAGTTTGGTGTGAACCTCTGATCAGGAAATGAGGGTCTTTCTGTATTGAGAACCTCTATTGAGTTGGCCAGACAAACCGCTCCTGGCACTTTCAACCCCTGCAAAAATCTTAGCTTGACACACCTTTCTCATATTAACATGAGCTTTGTCTAAGGCCATAAAAGTGTGGACATAAGACCCCAGTCCCTTAACAAAGAAATCCCCATAAAGAAAGCTTCTCCGAGAGCCCAGTTTGGTGAGTGTCAGGTTAACCATCTTGGGCTCAGTTTTTAATAAAACAGAATAATGGTACTAGGTGGCTAACGTAGTGTTCAGGTTTCCAATCAGGCAAACCAATCTCTGGATCCAACCTCTAATTGTTATCAGGTCAATCACATGGTCAGAGGCCAAAGCCTCCACTGCCTCAAAAATCTTGGCTGCCGGACCCAAGATGTCAAGGATTTTATCCTGACAATTTCTTAAAAGAAATCAAATCCTTTCTTGGACTTCCAAACAGTCTTGCTAAGAAACTGTATGATCTTAGGGTCGAACACAGGAATCTTACAGACATCATCGGGAATTACACCCGCAACTTATTATGGGTCACCTTTTCCAGCGGCTTGCAAATACAGGAAGTAAGATAGTGTGCTATGTGCTAAGAAGATGACCATTCGGCCAACTTTGGATGACGCAAGTCATCAGGATGAAACAAGATATTGCACCCTGCGGATCCAATATCTTCCCTTCAATAACCGTGTTATGGTTGGACTCTTGGGAGTCCACCTCTACATCACTGAGATCTGACTCAGATGAATTTACTTGGGCTTTAGCGCGTTTCCACAGTCTAGTCGCTTTTGCCCGACTAATGGCTTTTTTGCACAGTGGTTCTACTTGAGCGAACAGGTGTATGACTGTCAATCATAAGAGTTTTGAAGGAATGCTTAGATTTAGATAAGGCCTTAGGACCTCAGCGTGCAGGTTGAGAAGCAGGAAGTATTGTATGAGAGGTCGAAGGAACTGATTTCTGGGCCTGTAACAAGGCCTGCATGAAGGCCTGGTAAAGCGAGTTGGACATGACCCCCATAGCAAATACTAAGGCTTTAGTCATAGATCTGGACATTGAAGAATCAAACAAACCCTGCATTTCCATCGGGGAAGAGAAAAAACACTTCATCCCCAGAGGCCCGTAAGAAAAATCCCTAAAGGGACCTGAGAGGTGGCCTGTGACCCAGAAGGGAGCCACAGTTTTTTGACTGTATGGTTTCCAAAACAGGATGAGTAACTGACAGATTAATATAGCCTGAACCCAATAGTCTAACCACTTAAAAGCCTAGGGTTAAATATCCCACAGGAAGCAAAGGAGAAAAGAGGGAGAAAAACTTATTGCGCACAGTGAAAAACGCTAGGGAATACAGGGAGCATAGAGCTGTCTGAACGCCACTAAAACTAAACAACAACCCCGAGTTTAGGGCTGTCAGAAAGAAAACAGAAAAAAAGGGCCATCGCTAGGGCCGAACAGAAACTACAAAGATGGCCTTCGCAAACAGTGTAGGGAAAACAAACAAATTGACTGCCGTTTGCACCTTCATTTTGCATGCGGTGGGTGAGGCAATGCAAATTGCATCAGAGTGCGCATTTTGGAAGGCCGAAATAGAGAGGAACAGCCACCAAAAGATGGCTGCTGGGTGGACAGTGAGGATATTGCGAGTGCTTGCATATTCAGACGGACGAAAACGAGGATAAAGAATGAGAATCTGGCGGCAGGGAGAAAGGGCAGACTGACCAGCAAACCAAGCAGGACCACGGGGGAAGAAAGTGCCAAAGCACAAAGAAAAACAGGCCAACCCCAATGTCACCCAGAAAATGCAGGATCTAACAGGGAGACAGTTAAATGAGCAAAGTAAGGGAAAGCAAGTGACAAAAAAACTAAAAGAACCAGACAACAATGATAGAAGAAGAATAATCAAGTAGTAAAGCCATTACATAGAGGAATACACAAAATAGCACAATAATATAGATTCCAAAGTTGTTGGAACCATGGAACCAACGTTCAGCTTAATTGAGGGATAGTGAACCGTTCGGCAAATCACTACTGAGGGAGCAACAAAGAAAAAAGTGGTTACCAGGGTCCTGCCTTTTATAGGATAGGAACTATGCTAATTGGTGGATACAAAACAAGAGAAGTGTGTACCTTTAAGGTAGGGAAAGGATTAGCCAGGACCTGAGACTACAACACTAAGTGTGTAGAATTCAGGTACATTTAAAAGGGACCACAGGGTCCAAAAAATAAAAAACAATTTTATTAGTGATAATTAGTTAAAAATAACACAAAAATCAGAAATAGCACAGAGATCTCGGTGTATATATGAGCTAGACTCTGAATATAATGAGGATAAGAACCAAAATTATAGTAATATATATACAAAATAAACTCTGATTGGGTGGTAGAGCATAGATCTAATCCTAGCGCACGTCTGCGCAAAAGGAGAGAAAGAAGGGAGGGGGAGGGAGGGGGGGGGGAAGAGAAAAAATTATTGCAAATGCCAGTTGCAGGCAGAGAAGTTAAGGGTTACTATAAATGACAAAATATAAAGGGGGGTAGCCAAAACAGCGTGTTTAAAGGCTGGTGTGTACAGATATATATCGCAGTGTGTTGGCAGATGAAAATTCTCAACAGTGACAGCCGATATGATAAAAGATATGTATTTTAAAGTAATCAAAGGTATCGGTCTGAAACTGTAACAAAGGTGTACCAAAGTGTATTCAAATGTAACGGTAGATGAGAGTCCTCAGCCGTATCAGTGGATAGTATAAAGGTGTGTATCTTTAAAGAGTACAAATGCAGCCCTAGAATAGTATAGCAAAAGAAAGTTGGTACTGAGCTAAAAAGTAGCAAGAAAATCTTATAACGAAAAAATATCACACACTGATAGGTGATGCTAGCACTGCGGCTGACACTCCGCCCCCGTGCCTTCAAGGGCACCTCACGCTCACCCCACTAAATATCAAAAAGTCAGAAAAAATAATAAAGGATAAAGAATAGTAAATAGTAAAACGGCAGCATAGAAAAGCCGTATGACTCCTGATAAGTGATACTAGTACTGCAGCTGACACTCTGCCCCCGTGCCTTCGAGGGCACCTAACGCTCACCCCACTAGTATAAAGATAAGCCAAAATCAGAGAAAAAAACGATTAATGGTAAGAGGTAATCTATGATAGGAACAGCGGCATAGAAAAGCCGTGTAGCCCCTGACGCGCGCCCTACATCTGGGAATACTGATTGGTCCGATTCGGACTCTAGTACCTCTAGAAAAGATCCAAAGAAAACCTATCCACAACCATCTAGAAATAGAGGTATCCTTAAGACTCGAAACGTTACTTTTCCAGATACCCTTAATCTTGAAACGGCAACAGCTAGCCAGACCCAAAATACTGAGGGACAACTTCCTTTTTTAGAGGAGGACTGGCCCCTCCCACAGAGAGACAAACTACGAGACAGACGCAAATGGGGCTACAAACGGGACAAAAGATCAAATCAGTACTAACAAGTGACAATATGCATCAGATTATTAATCTATCAAAATTTAATTTACAACAGCATCACATCTCATTACTTCAAAAAGGTTTATCTTTTATTCCCACCCCTAATGCCAACAAATTTGATTGGATTAAGGATACCAATCTTTTTGGGCGCAAATTAGCCCTAAATGTTGTCCACAAAAGAAGGGAATACAAATTGGCCAAAGAGGCAGGTATCCCCTATGATGACTACTGTCTTCATCAGACACTAATGTCCCTACTGGACGAACAGAACCTTGAACTGCCACTTACTGACTCTAAACCAGAGAGTTGGTTCACTCCCAATCTAAGTGAAGTGTCAAGCGTTGATCTTTTTATACAAATGACGACATCTTCTATTGAATCACTCCCTATCCCTAAGATAGTACATGACAATCTTACGACATTCCAAAGACGAGCCCTTAAAGAGTTGAGTACAGCAGCAGATCTTATCATTAAACCCTCGGATAAGGGTGGCAATGTTGTCCTGCTGGATAAAGATGCCTATCTCGAGATGTGTATGGCACATCTCGATGATCCATTAGCATATCATAAACTTACCGGGGATCCCACCCCCCAATATCTTGCAGAACTTAAGTGTATCTTATTACCAGCATTAGACAACAAAATCATTACACAAAACGAATATAGATTCATACTGCCACATCTCAATCCTACCATTGCTACTCTATACTGCCTTCCCAAGGTACACAAGAACATCAATAAACCACCGGGTAGACCAATTGTCTCTGGTAATGGCTCTATCACTGAACGTAGTAGCAAATTTTTAGAGAAACTGTTACATCCGTTAGTCACTGGTCTTCCGTCTTATCTCCAAGACACCAAACAAACCCTTATCCTCTTAGAAAATCTAACTGTGCCACCCTACTGCCTTCTGGGGAGCCTTGACGTTGTGGCTCTTTATAACAATATACCTCACTCCATAGGCTTAGCAGCAACCCGGCACTTTCTCATTAAATCCAACAAGTTTTCGGAATGCCAGACTGATTTCATCATCCAACTTCTGGAATATGTACTTACACATAACTTTTTTGTCTTTAATGGTGCACATTACCTCCAGCTCAGGGGCACAGCCATGGGCACAGCTTGTGCCCCCAGCTACGCCAATCTATACCTGGGCTGGTGGGAGGAAACCATTCTAGATCCCATCATTAGAACTGGGTATCAAACTTGTATCTATAGTTGGCATAGGTATATCGATGACGTCCTGGTATTTTGGCTGGGCTCCGTTAAGCAATTCGAAGAATTGGTTGAACTCCTTAATGTGAACTCTATTGGTCTCCAATTAACCCATGTAATTGACTCTGAACATCTAGTCTTCCTGGATCTTAATATCAAGATCCTACCCGATGGTACCATCGAAACCGAGCTTTATCGGAAACCGACAGCAACGAATAGTCTGTTAAATTGGGAAAGCCACCATCCCATCAAACTTAAATCTGGCATCCCTTATGGGCAATATCTGAGGGCCAGACGCAACTGCTCCAATAACGCAACATTCCAACTTGAAGCTCAAAACCTGCGAACTATGTTCAAACAAAAAGGCTACCCGAAAAGAATATTGAAAAGAGCCTACCAACAAGCCTCCGCTATAAATAGGAGCGAGAGTCTACACGTTAACAGACAAGTCTCGGATTCCAATATCATTCGATGCATTGGGACATATGACCAATACTGGGAACCTATTCTACACATTATGTCTCAAAATTGGCCAATCCTCAATTATGACAAAGACCTTAAGGACAACATCACTAAGTTCCCTAACGTTACTGCACGTAGGGCTAAGAACCTTCGTGACCATCTTGTTCACAGCCATTTAGAACCCAGCCGTAATCCAACTTGGCTAACTCCTGTTGCTGGTGTATATCAATGTGGCCATTGCAAGGCCTGCAAACATATTAAGCCTTCAAAAACCGTTTTGAGCACTCGTACAAAAAAAGAATATAACATCAAACAATTTATCAATTGTAATTCCACAAAATTGATTTATCTCATAACTTGCAGTTGCAATATTCAGTATATCGGTAAAACTTACCAACAATTTAGAAGAAGGATCCTTCAACACATTTGCTCAATTTCCAATCTGAATGTTTCTACCCCACTATCCAACCATGTGAGACTTCATCATGGGGGTAATTCTAGCCATTTGACATTTCAGGCTATAGAAAGAATAACCCTAAATTCTCGGAAGGGCAATTTCAATAAAATACTGTTAATGAAAGAATCCAGATGGATCTATCATTTCCAAACTCTGACACCTCATGGACTTAACGAGGAGTTCAATTTCACTCCTTTTATCCATAAGTAACTCCATTTCTATTTTTCTTTTTGTAGCTGTTAAGATCAACGCCGATCCAGCACTGTAACATTACAGCTCTATATAACACATATTATCACCACTGCTGGATTAAGTTGATCTATTGCTACAATTCTATAGTCCAATACAATACAATTTAACATCATGACTGCAGCATTCTTTGATATGTACATCTATACACACATACACTTATAGTTTTCAACCTTGATGGGTCTGTTTCCTACTATATATATACAAAATATATATCTTTACCCATTATTTAATGTTCTCCCAATCTGGAGATCTGCATGCTAGGTGTACCATTGATCTTACCGCCTCCGAACCATATCGGCTACATTGTTTACTTCAGTATTATTCCTATTGGCATTCTTCTCCATTTTGGAGTCTAGTCAGTTAGGTTATTATTAATCCTGCCGTCTTTGAACTATATCGGTGCCTTCATCAGTATTCCCTCGGTTTTTTATATATATTTTTTTTTTTATATATTTGTCGTATTTCTCTCTTTTGCCTACTACTATTATCTTCTGGTTATCAGCTATCATCTTTATATTATATTTTCTTTTTATTATACATGACTTTTGTATACTTTTTTGTTACCATCTACTGCCCATTGCTCTATGTATCTTGATATGGGTTTCTCTGTCGGCACCATCTCGAACAGAGTAAGGTTTATTATTAACAACTGATATATTTATACTATACTTTATTTTATTTGTCTTTAAGGGTTTAGGGTGAATATCCTTCGTTATGTTACACACCTCCCCTTTTCCTGACGTCATATTTTGCCATTGTAGAATATTGCATATTCTGTATGTTCCTATTCAAATACATATTAAGGTGTGGCTGTCTAATGGGTTAAACAGAACAGATGGTGTTTGCTACTCTGTAATATGAGGTCTCTGGAATTTCCTGTATAAGAGATTTGAGGCGGTCTTTATATAGGGAACTTCCTTATATGGCAGGGTCTAAACTAAACATTATGACGTAATTTGGGGTATATAGAGTCAAGGACAAAGGATTACGCTCTCTCTTCCTGCTACGATCCGTTTGCTCTCCTCTCTGATGTCAAGACGACTCTCTGTAACATCGTTAAGAATTACCATCTGTTAAGTATATATAACTGTTTCCTGTTGAATGTAGAATAAATACTCATTTTTTATAAAGAACGTCAGATTGCGTATTACTAATTTTCAATAATATAGACATATATTATTGTGGCGAGCATTTGGCCCAAGACGTATATATATCAATCAACTGAAGAAAAGAAGAAATATCTATATATATATACATACAAGACTTATTCAACTATAGAAAAACACAGCCAGTTACTACATTGACGAGCCAGCCAGACTGTTTTCTGCTGTTACAAACTTCTATTCAGAGGGGGAGGTGAGCAGAGAGAGCACGGATATCGAATTACTTTTTGTGTTGAATAGAAGTGTGTGCAGGCAGAAACAGAAAAAAGAACGTGTTTAAAGCTGTGTTAAGAGTTGTGTGTGCTTATTAGAAGACAAAGGTTTTTTTAAATCACAAAGACTGTTCCAAGATTATATTCTACAACAGACAAAAGCACGTGTTATAAAGAAAGCAGCACAAGATACAACGTGAAATCTAGAAGCAAACACGTGGCTGAACTTGGCAAGTTTCCAGAAGCAAATCCACACTGCGCAGCTGTACGAGTAAAAGCAGACGGTGTCGTGCATTAAAGATCATCTTGTCTGGTGAGTAATAATGGATTTTGTTACTGATATTGCAGAGAAAAGTAAACTTGATTTTGTGTTTGATAGATGCCATACAGATAGTCAATTGTGGGCAAGTTTGTATGAGCAATGTAAACAAGCAAATGCAGCTATTGATAATAAATTGTTATGTTTAAATAAAACAAAAAAGAAAATTAGAAATGTTTTAAAATTGGTAGAAACATTTGACACAATGATCCTTGGAACAGGAGTAGCTCCAACAAAATTACAAGTACCAGCACAAGTAAAAGTGCAAGATTTAAAAAGTACACAGACAGACAGTAAAGAGAAATCTGTATGTGTAACAGAAATGAAATGTACTAACTGTGATAGACTACAGGCAAGTATTTATGATTTGGGAGAACAACTGGATCTTAAATCTGAATTAATTTGTAAACTTAGAACTGAAGCTAAACAGTTGTGTGTGATTACAAGAAGTGATCATAATTTGATACCAGAGCAAGTTGATGTCACAGAAATATCATCCCAGGCTGATTTGCAACGTAGAAAATTGTTAGATAAGGCTGCAAAACTTAAATTAAAAATTCAAGAGCAGCTCATGAAAGTTACCAAAGATATTCCCCCATATAATCCATCAATGGATGCCTTTGGTAATGCAGACATATTTGAGTCTAATTTATCAAAACATAATTTGAATGACGAACAAAGGAACAGATTGTTTAAAATATGGCTGCCAACATACATTGCACGTAGACTGACCCCACCCATAAGTACCCCTAATGATGAAGATGGTGAAATAGTCCATGGGAATGAGCGAGATAGATTGACACAATTAATAAGATTAACAACAGGAAATGAGCATGTGGATATCGAGATTTTAGAAAATTTAAAACCAAATATAAATGAAGATGTCTTCAGTTTCCTTTCAAAATTTGAGCGTGCATACAGATTGGTAATGAGTATTCCTGATGATCAGACACCAAAATCTATGGTAAATGCATTTGTAAAAAAATTTAAATATCTTGATCCAATATCAATTGCATGCGCTCTCCAGTGTCAAAATATTGAAGATGCTGCATCATTTCTAGATAGGGTGAGAAGGGAATCCAGACAACAAAATATTAAAAAATCTGTCTGTGCAGTTAGGAGAGAAAGGGGAGAGGACAAACCCAGATACAGGAAGTCCCCCCCACCCTCGCCTCCTGCAGCTGTTAGAACTCAGACAAAGAGGAGAGAAGCTCCAAGTTTTAATATGCCCCACTCACACTATGAAAGAAACTCGACACATAGTCTGGTCTGTTTCTATTGTAACAAGCCAGGTCATATAAAGAGAAACTGCAGGAGTTATATTTATGATTTACAATCAAGGGATTATGGCAAATCAAATGGATTTATTCAAAATAATCCTAATATAGAAAACACCAGAGATTCACCATATACTCCTCTGATAAGGCAAGTGAGAGAAATTGTAGCTTCCTCAAACACAGGAGACAGACAGGGTGTGATTTCTAACATGTCTAATCAGACTGACCAAATTTTAAATTCACAATGACAATCTAAAGGAATCAGGCCACGTCCACTTGAATTTTTGGCTCCATTAAATTTAGATGGATGTGGTAGACCATACATTAAATGTTCTTTAAAAGGTTATGACACGGAATTTCTTGTTGATACAGGAGCTCAGTTAAGTATAACTAGTTTGCAACTACCTTTATCACCAAGTGCACCTATATGTACAATTGTAGGTTTTGACAGAAGTGGAGGATCTATGGCAACATTAGTAAATAATGTCACTTTAGAAATACCTCAGTGTTTAAAAACAAAAATTGATATCTGGTACTGCAAAAATGTTGATAATATCATAGGCACAGATGTTATGCAAAAAAGAGGTTGGATTGTAGATTTGGGAAACAAAGCAATTTGGAAAGATGCTAAGGGTAGGAAACCAGTGCTATTGGATCCTACTGAATATGGGGATCTAGGAATTGTTTGTCCCGTAGATGTAGTGTCTACAGAAATGCAATGGCCTAATACTAGGGATAACCTTGAACTTAAAGAGATTGTACAGAGTTATCCAGATTTATGGGCACAAAGTAAAAATGAATGTGGAAGATTTAAAAATGTGCTGATTGACATTCAAGGTCCTGATCCACTCCCACAGAGGCAGTATAGATTACCCCCAGATTCAATTGATTCTATTGCAAGTGTCATTAATGATTTGGAACAGAGAGGAATAATTAGAAAAGCAAATAGTCCATGCAACCATAATCTGTGGCCAATTTTGAAAAAAGAATCGAATAGCTGGAGATTAACAATTGATTTACGTACATTAAATAAATACACACCACCTTCTACACATGTGGTGGCAGAAACCCCAGATATAATGTCACAATTGACGTCAACGGCTAAGGTATACTCAGTACTAGATGTAAGTAATGGGTTTTTCTCTGTACCACTAAAGCATAGTTGTCAGTATAAATTTGCTTTTACTTTTCAAAATCAGCAATATGTGTTTACTGTGTTACCCCAGGGTTTTCACAGTTCTCCAACATATTTTCATCAGGCATTAGCAAAAGTTTTGTCTAAGTTTTCTAGGCCAGAATGCTTGTTACAATATGTTGATGATATGCTTTTGCAGACTGAAACTGAGGAAGAACACCTGATTCTGTTAAATGAATTATTTTTCCTTTTGCAGGATTCTGGTTTAAAACTGAATACACGCAAAGTAACACTGATGCAACCAGAAGTACAATACTTGGGTGTACAAATTGGTCCAGGACACAAGAAGCCAGTGCAGGAAAGAATCAAAACAATTTCTTCTCTTCCTGTACCGACTTCACACAAGGCCTTACGCCAGTTCCTAGGATTAATGAATTTTTCCAGAGAATTCATTGAAGGGTTCGCTGAAAAAGCTAAACCTTTATATGATCTCTTGAAAAATAGTGAATCTTCATTTGGACCATGGACAGATGAACATCAGAATGCATTTGAGGTACTTAAAAGAGACTTACAGGTTGCACCTGCTTTAGCGACAATACATCCAACTGCATCTTTTGCAATTCAAGTACATACTTCAGAGACGGCTGTCTCCGCAGTACTATTACAATTGCAGCAAGAGATATGGAGAATAGTGGGATATTTTTCTAAAATTCTTTCTCCAGTGGAAAGAGGGCTAGAAATTTGTGCCAGACATTTGGTAGGAGTACATTTTGCGGTAATGGCAACTGAACACATAGTGGGATTCAAGGACATAATTCTGCAAACACCACACACACCTTTGAAATTACTTCTTGAAAAAGGAATTCCAGGTGTGTCACATCAGAGATTTTCACGATGGTTAATAGCTCTATCACCAAAGCAAATTAAGGTAGAACATAAGGCAAAGTATGTACTTCCACAACTAATGCAATATGTGGGTAAACCCCATGAATGTTTAGCAGAAGTTGAAGAGAATTTTCTTTCTCTTTTCAGAAAGGAAGCAAGTGAATCTGATGAACCTGTGTTTGTTGACGGGTCCAGATTCTGTTCAGATGGAAAGTACTATACAGGTTATGCTATATGGTATCCAAAACGAGGATATTCAGTAGAGCATAAATTGCCAGGTCATTTGTCAGCACAGAGAGCAGAACTAGAAGCATTAAAAACAGTACTGACACTTGAGGAAAAAGAAGGGCGTCCCCTAGTGATATATAGTGATAGTTCATATGTGGTTAGATCACTAACAGAACATTTAGCTATATGGAAAAGAAGAGGGTTCGTAGATGCCTCAAATAAAGTGTTAGCACACAAAGAGACACTAGAGACCATATTTGGAATTGCGTCTCAAGAGCCATGTTTGCATGCTATAGTTAAAGTTCCTGCCCATCAAAAAGGTAAAGATTTACTTAGTGAAGAAAATGAAATAGCTGATAAATTTGCAAAAAGAGCAGCTTTAACTGGTGAAAATGCATTGCAGACAGAACCTATGTCAGTAGCAGTGGTTAGAAAGACTAACACACAGCCTCCATCTTTTGCAGAAGAACAGGCAAAGGATTCGTCCCTTGCGGCTTCTCGGGTTGATCCAAAACCTCCATTTGTTCATGAGAACGGGGTTTTGTGTCATGACCAAAACGGAGAACTGTGTCCGGTCATGCCAGAACATCTAAAAGTGTTATTTACACAATACAATCATGAAAGTTTAGGTCGCATTGGACAGCAGAAATTGTTAGAGGTACTCAGAGATAAGTTTTATTGGGATAACATGGAAAAGACTGTACAACAGGTAGTGCAATCATGTTTGATATGTGCACAAATAAATCCCAGACCTAAAGGACAAAAACCGCCTATACAACGTATAGCACCTGCAAATGGTCCTTGGACTACTTTACAAATTGATTTTATTGGGCCATTACCAACAGGTAAGAATGGATTAAAATATGCGTTAGTAGTTGTGGATGTATTCTCTAAATGGTTGGAAGTAATTCCTCTGACTAAAGATGATTCACAAAAAACGGCTGAAGCATTATGGACACACATTTTCTCAAGATGGGGATTTCCTAGACTTCTAGAGTCAGACAGAGGTACCCATTTCACAGGGAAAATCATGCAAGCACTGTGTGCTATTCTAGGCATAGAGCAGAGATTTCATGTTCCATATCATCCTCAATCTGCTGGGATTGTGGAACGTATGAATCGAACATTGAAATCTAGACTTTCCAAAATGTTACTTGAGAAAGGCAACACATGGGTACAGGCACTTCCTGCTGTACTTATGGGTATTAGAGGCACCATGTCTTCAGCTACACAATACACTCCATTTGAATTGATGACAGGTAGGAAAATGCAGTTAAATTTTCCTAATGAACCATATTTGTCTACTCCACAGAAAGATGCAATTGCTAAAAATAAATGGTTGCAAATGCTGCAGGAAAATTTGGAGCAAATTCTTCCACATGCAGCTACTCGTATGTGCAAAATGGCACCTCCTGATTTTTCAAAGTTTTTAAAGGGGGGTATGGTCATGATAAAAACTTTTAGGAAAACTGGACCTTGGGAGGCAAACTGGGAAGGTCCTTATAACATAACAGATACAATGGGTCAAACAATGGTACAAGTGCAAAGACCTCTTGATGGTTCACGGAATAAACGGAGGCAAAATTGTTTTTGGGTTCATGCAGATCAGTGCAAATTGTATAAACCTACAACATAATTTGGTAATATATTGATACTGCTTTGTTTTTCTTAGTTTATTTTAGATAATTTGTAAGCAGACCTACAGACGAAAGTTGGCCGGTAACAGACGATGTGTTCGCAAAGACAACCGTGTAGCAGAAAGAAGGTGTTCGTCAGCATCCTGCTAACATTGATGACTACAGTTCTTGTAATAGTTATTTTTAAGATGAACAAAACGACTTTCAATCAGGAATTAAAGAATGACTTATTTGGAAATATTAGAAAAAAGAGAGACAATGAACAAGTATTAAAAGGTCATGTTTGTTTCCTATTAGTAACACACAATTATTATTTTATAAATTACAATATCCTGATTTTGTATCTTATAATAACATCACTGAACTTGAGCAGGTAGATCTTTCTAGTTGTCTACATTTTCCATCCAAAATAATATGTTTAAATAACCAAGGTGAAACCATTTATCATTCATGTTTTCATAACCAAAGTTCATGTTCCGGTAAAATTAAAACAGTTAAAAATCCTCATGAAATTGTAACTCCCATAGAAAAAGACAAAGTATGTGTACAGGTTATGTCAAATAATGAGTTAGTAAGAGCTACATTTTCAGACTGTACACATTCAGAAACATTACAGAAAGGGTTATATTGTATCAATGGGGGTCCACTAATAATACATATTCAAGGAACTCAAGTTAACATATCGAATAGTCCTATACAAGATATAGATATCATGCCTATTCAATTAAATGTTTCACAAACAAATGAGTTTCCATGGAGAAAGTGGGCAGATGAGATTAGGAAAGACAAGATATTATTATATTCGTTACAAAAACAGTTGAAAGAAACAGAAATTCAATTTGAACATGAACAGGGTAAATTAAAGGAGATAGAACATGAATGGTCAATTGTTTCTAGTTCCTCTTGGTGGAATGACATAATTAAAAGCACAAACACACTTGCTAAATCATCTGTGGGATCAGCAATTGTAAATATTTTATTTCATCCATTTATTATTGTTGTATGTGTATCTATAATATGTATTGTTTTACAAGTAATTATGCAATGTAGAATTAGAAAACTGTATATACTCATAAATGAAAAGGTAAAACAGAAGGAGAATACACTAAAGGAAACTGTAAACAGGGTAATACACAATACTTCCAAGGAATCTCAGATACCGGGTAGCTATGAACACATCTCTTCTTATACCCAACGAATGTGATATGAAATGTGATACGAATGATGTATGAATGGACAGGTAAATAACATTATTATGGTTTATAAATAAACCATAAACAGAGGGAAATGTAGAATATTGCATATTCTGTATGTTCCTATTCAAATACATATTAAGGTGTGGCTGTCTAATGGGTTAAACAGAACAGATGGTGTTTGCTACTCTGTAATATGAGGTCTCTGGAATTTCCTGTATAAGAGATTTGAGGCGGTCTTTATATAGGGAACTTCCTTATATGGCAGGGTCTAAACTAAACATTATGACGTAATTTGGGGTATATAGAGTCAAGGACAAAGGATTACGCTCTCTCTTCCTGCTACGATCCGTTTGCTCTCCTCTCTGATGTCAAGACGACTCTCTGTAACATCGTTAAGAATTACCATCTGTTAAGTATATATAACTGTTTCCTGTTGAATGTAGAATAAATACTCATTTTTTTATAAAGAACGTCAGATTGCGTATTACTAATTTTCAATAATATAGACATATATTATTGTGGCGAGCATTTGGCCCAAGACGTATATATATCAATCAACTGAAGAAAAGAAGAAATATCTATATATATATACATACAAGACTTATTCAACTATAGAAAAACACAGCCAGTTACTACAGCCATCCAATCCGAACATATTGCTTCCAACCAATCAGCTACCTCCTTCTCCTATTTAAACCCGGCTTTTTCTCCCGACTGGTTCCCCTCTGACGAGCTTGGCGGGCGAAACGCGCACGTCAGGGGCTACACGGCTTTTCTATGCCGCTGTTCCTATCATAGATTACCTCTTACCATTAATCGTTTTTTTCTCTGATTTTGGCTTATCTTTATACTAGTGGGGTGAGCGTTAGGTGCCCTCGAAGGCACGGGGGCAGAGTGTCAGCTGCAGTACTAGTATCACTTATCAGGAGTCATACGGCTTTTCTATGCTGCCGTTTTACTATTTACTATTCTTTACATTTGAATACACTTTGGTACACCTTTGTTACAGTTTCAGACCGATACCTTTGATTACTTTAAAATACATATCTTTTATCATATCGGCTGTCACTGTTGAGAATTTTCATCTGCCAACACACTGCGATATATATCTGTACACACCAGCCTTTAAACACGCTGTTTTGGCTACCCCCCTTTATATTTTGTCATTTATAGTAACCCTTAACTTCTCTGCCTGCAACTGGCATTTGCAATAATTTTTTCTCTTCCCCCCCCCTCCCTCCCCCTCCCTTCTTTCTCTCTTTTTGCGCAGACGTGCGCTAGGATTAGATCTATGCTCTACCACCCAATCAGAGTTTATTTTGTATATATATTACTATAATTTTGGTTCTTATCCTCATTATATTCAGAGTCTAGCTCATATATACACCGAGATCTCTGTGCTATTTCTGATTTTTGTGTTATTTTTAACTAATTATCACTAATAAAATTGTTTTTTATTTTTTGGACCCTGTGGTCCCTTTTAAATGTACCTGAATTCTACACACTTAGTGTTGTAGTCTCAGGTCCTGGCTAATCCTTTCCCTACCTTAAAGGTACACACTTCTCTTGTTTTGTATCCATTTTCACCAGGGGTTATCCCCCTTTCCTTGTGTACCTTGGCTGTTCTTTGACAAAGTTTTCTATGCTAATTGGTTGATCGTGTTTCTATGTGAATATGGTTTTTGTAATGCTCATATACATTTATTTTTTTCAATGTTATTTATTTGCTGCTAAGGCTCCTAAAACCTTCACGCTAAGCAAGGGAAACTCTAGTGAATAACAGAGGCAAAAACCAAAGTGGATGCTACAGCTGTGTTTAAGTGGTTTTGTAGAATTCTGTTTCAGCGTGGACTGAGATTGATTGTAACAACAATGTTACACTCAAAAGTATTGTGCTGTTACTGTGTATAACTGTACAACTTTGCATGAGGCAATCCTTATTGTTTATTTATGTTTATCTGAAGGAAAAAAAATTACTTAAAGGATCACTATAGGGTGAGGAACACAAACATATATTCCTGACCCTATAGTATTACAACCACCATCTAGCCCCCCTGGGCCCCTCATGCCTCCATAAATATAGTAAAAATCTTACTGTATTCAAGCCTGAAGCTGTAACTCTGCAAGCTCTTAGACTCAGAAAAACAAGCAGTCTGCTGACATCAGCAGAAGTGGTAGCCTGATCTAATCACAGTGCTTCCCCATAGGATTGGCTGAGACTGACAAAGAGGCAGATTGGGGTAGAGCCAGCATGATTCAAAGATAGCCCTGGCCAATTAGCATCTCCAGGTGAATTGAATCAATGAATCTCTATGAGGAAAGTTCAGTGTCTGCGTGCAGAGGGAGGAGATACTGAATGTTTGGATGCATTTTAGTCAGCCATGACCCAGGAAGGATCTCTATCAGCTATCTGAGGAGTAGCCAGTGAAGTTATCACTAGGCTGTAATGTAAACACTGCATTTTCTCTGACAAGACAGTGTTTACAGCAAAAAGCCTGAAAGTAATGATTCTACTTACCAGAACAAATTCAATAAGCTGTAGTTGTTCTTGTGACTATAGTGTCCCTTTAAGTAAATAATTTAAAAAAATAAAAACAAAGAGTGCAGCATAATAGGAGCATCTGTGTCTTTAATACAATTGGCGCTTTTATAAATTAACCTTGTTACATCCCCCTGGCTTTCAATCAACCAGTCCTGTTACTTCCTGGTTGTTTAGTGGAGCAGAAATCAAGACGCAGCAATTGCAAAAAACACCTGCCTTGCAAAGCTGCATTGGAAAGTTTGTGATTGGTCAGCCACACAAGGTCTGGCCTGGGGAAGAAGAGGAGGGCTTGCAAAGACTGCAGACAAGATCTTTTGCAAGCTGTTTTTAGATATACCCCAATAAAATGGCATAATTAAATGCAAGCATGTTTTCATTGGGGACAGATGAGGCTGGTGGTATATCTACTAAAGGGAAACTCCAGTGCCAGGAAAACAATCAGTTTTCCTGGAACTGCAAGTCCCCTCTCCCTCCCACCACCCATCCCCCGGTAGCTGAAGGGGTGAAAACCCCTTCAGGTCACTTATCTGAGACCCCGCCGATGTCCCTCGGCGGTGGTTTCTGCTCGCCGCTGCTCGTCCCAGTGATTACGTCAGCCGGTGGGCGAGACTGATCCCGCCGGCTGAGGAAACGTAATGCGCATCAATGCCGTGCATGCGCATTAGAGCTCTCCATAGGAAAGCACTAGAGGTGGAGTTAACCCTGCAAGGTAATTATTGCAGTTTATAAAAAACTGCAATAATAACACTTGCAGGATTAAAGGTAGTGGGAGGTGGCACCCAGACCACTCCAATGGGCAGAAGTGGTCTGGGTGCCAGGAGTGTCCCTGAAGCAGGGATTTGTATTTCTTATTTTGGCAGAGGAGTGTCCCTTTTCATTCCAGCAGTGTTGCATATTTCTGTTCACACTGTAGACAGCAGCCTGCACAGTGCAGAGTCTTCTCCTCCCCCCACCCAGTACATACAGTCATGTCGGGGGCTTAATAAGCTGAGGAGTGAAGGCCCCCTCTCAGCTCTAGATGTAGATGGCACTGTACATTATGCACTCGCCAGCAGCATTCACTCCAAAATAAACTTTGAATGCTGCTTGCGAGTGAAGCATAAGGAGCAGGGGAGGGAGGTACCGGTAGTCCTGTGCCTGCCTGACAGCCTTCACACACAGGAAGCATGTGACCTGGCAATCAGGCAGAGAAGGGCAGCCCACGCGGGTCCTCTGACGTTTTGCTTCCTGTGTGTAAAGTGCTGGCAGGCAGGGAGAGGAGTGAGCAGAGGGCCAGACAGAGCTGCAGGCAGGCTGCTTTTCAGCCAGGAGCTCAGCACAGATCAAGGAGCAAGGTGGGCACAGTGAGCAGTGGCACCCGGGTATTTTATGTTCATTTCCACGATTCTTAGGGTGTATATTTGAGTGTGTAATTGTGTGTGGGAGGTGTTTTTGAAGGTATTATGTGTGTGTCAGTATGGATTAGTGTGTGTGTGTGTGTGTGTCAGTATGGATCAATGTATGTGTCGGTATGGATCAATGTATGGATTAGTTTGTGTGTGTGTGTGTGTGTGTGTCTCAGTATGGATCACTGTGTGTCAGTATAGATCACTGTGTTTGTCTGTTTGTGTGTGTCAGTATATGTCACTGTATGTGTGTGTGTCAGTATGGATCATTGTGCACCAGTGTATGTGAGTGTGTGTATAATGTGGGCATCAGTACGTGCCAGTGAGTATCAATTAATCAAAAATCTGTGTTGATACCTATATATGTTTTTTTTTTTTTAAATGACATGTTGAATTAAAAAAATTCAATATAGCTTTGCTTTATCTATGTGATTTGTGGAAGTATTATACATACATACATACATATGCACAAATGGTATTATATCACTATATATGTGTGTGTATGTATATATATCATAAGCATAATTTAATTATGTTTATAATATATAATATATTCATGCATAATACACTTGGAAATTACACGCACACACACACATATATATATATATATATATATATATATATATATATATATATATATATATATATATATATATATATAGTAAGTATGAAGGGTTTGACATTTGCCAAAGGGTTTTTACTAATATTTTTAATTTTAAAAAGTGAAAATCCAAATTTCATAATTTAAACCAAAATAGCGGATTTGAAACAAAATTTCAACTTGGTATAGTGACAGCTTGACTATTGTAGCCTAAATTTTGCAATTTACATTTTCATTCACAAGAAATATTAGTTTAGTGGATAACCCTGCCTATCTCTCAGTCTTTCATTCCCTGGTATAAAACTACATACAACGAAGAGTGCGCTCATAGGAATGAGGACTAAACAAAATAACATTTATTTAAATCAGACGTGCAGCAGCATTCAGTCAATGTTTTATTCCCATTACTGGACCTTTCAAAATTATGAGGATGAACCATTGAAGTAAGATGTTGCACATCTGATTAGAATCAAACAGCGCTTTTGTTTAAGTCCAGTGAGTGCACTCCTTCTTGTTGGTTAAATAAATGTAACTGTATATCTGTCAAAGCTGGCACAATTAATGATAGGGCTGGTATAACATTTTTCCAGGGCTGCTTTTTATTCCCAGTCCGGCCCTGATTATGCCCAGGGCATACTTGAAAATAAGAGAAATCTCGATGTATTCATCCTGGTAAAATACTTTATAAATAAACGTGCGATTTACACAGCTAAATGTTTTTGGTAGCCATCAAGAGCATTTCTAGCATTAACATAGAATGAGATCTCCGAGGTCTCACGCACCCCCGATCTTGGATTATCTGTGGGACTCCACCCTCATTGTCTGCATTGTGCGCTCATGGCGCTCTGAGAGTCGAGGATGCCAGGCTGGGCCCTGCAATGCACAGGGAGGGAGGGGCTGTGAGCCAGAGCATTCATCGCTGCTCGAACTACGGGCGTTCTGTATAAAGAACAGTACTGGTGCGAAGTTATTTTAGTGCAGCGATCAGCAGCAACATTCCATCGGTTTCCTTGGTGACCATTCTACTTATAGAACGCTGCTCAATATCTGCTGCAACATCATTATCCTCTATGCAGTGACTGAACTGCCCTGATTAAATGAGCCATGTGCTGCCAACCATCAGGACCTACCTAGCAATCCTGACACATGGCAACCGGTACGGTGCACTGCCCCCCTTTGTTCTTACTGCCCTTGCTAACCTTACACATCATGGCGGCTACAGCAGCTGGAGCGCATCGCCAGGGGTTAGCCATTGGCGGGAGGGGCACTGCTTAGCTCTCCTGCCGCACTGCAGGGGTTAATCACAGCAAATGAAGGGATTCAGTGTCTGCCAGTGCTGTGTCAATTAAAGCCGTGTCAGACACCCGGGGTCACTCGGACAGGCAACGTGTAGAACGGTCAGAGCTGTCAATCAATTACCTGACACGCCCACTCCGTCTGTCACCCCTGCCCAGCCCGTACCGCGCCTTCCCAGACCACGCCCACCGTTCTATTCCGCGCGGAGTCCGCCCTCCCGCCGCTTCTGTGTGCAGCGATTGGCTGTCGGGGCTGTCAGTCAGTGCTGTGCGCGCCGCTGATTGATAGTGTGCTGAGCGTGCGATGGGCGGGGCCGAGCCCTTCATATAACAGCCGAGGCGGTTTCGGTATTGGGTTCTTTTCGGTTCATCTTTCGGCCCGAGTTATCCAGCGGGGTGTTCGCGCTCTGTCTCCTTCCTCCTGTCTCAGCCCTCCCGAGGCCCGCACCATGGTGGTCAAGTGCTTCTTCGATATCGCCATCAACGACATGTCGGCAGGCCGCATTGTCATGACGGTAATGGCGGGGGTCACAATGCAGCGCTGGGAGCGGCCCTCACATGGCCTCCGGGACACTTCCTGTCCGTACCGGCCCTCGGGGGCCACAGTCACTACAATAACCATGCCGCTTCCCCCCTCCATCCCCCCAGCCTGGCCGGCTCCGAGGGCGGATTCCTGCCAGGCCGCTCACTGTCAGAATAACGGTACAGCGAGCACAGTGGGCGGGCTGGCAGGCAGGCTCTGGCCGGCCGGGCTGGGGTAGTGGAATCCATCTTAGATGAATCCAGCAATGTGTGATGGGCTCCTTCCGCCACAAAATGTCTGCCCTCGGGCTGCTGCCAGCATTCCCGCCCATAGCGGCTCTCTGTATACCGTGTGTCGGCGGTAGGCTGGCTGTGCACTGCCCGCCGCTCTGGGGGGAGGCTGCCCGCCGCTATGGGGGCAGTCTTGTAGCGCGTTATGGAAGCTGCCAGGCCTGCCTGCGGCCATGCTTTATTGTAGTGCGGGTCCTGCATACCGCAGAACGCCCTATACCTGGCATTACAATGCCGCCATCTACTGGTGGCCGGTAGAAGCGCACACAACGGGCAGTGAGATGCAGCAATTATAGAATGCCCGTGGAATCGAACGCTAGAACCTCTGTTCACACTAATTGCTTAACACAGGGTTCAAGGTTTAACTTCAGAATTTTTAGTTTTTTTTGGAGTTCATATACTGTTACGTCAGTCTACACTATTTACACTGAAGGCTATCACGTGCACTGCATTACCTGGTAACATAACGTAAGACTGGCCGGCCAGCATGTCACGTCAAGCAATTATCTGACGCTGAAGTGCAGCCCTGGCTCTTTATTGTGCGCACTGATGTTTATTATGTCATGCATACAGTCTTAACTATGGTGTCTCGTATAGTTAACCAGCAGCTTTGTATTCCTGGCACTAACTGTATCACTTTAAAATGACTAGTTCAATAGGTAGGATTGCCTTTGAGTAAATCTTATTTCTCATCCTTTCAGTAGTGACTTGGTGTCCTCTGTGTATAGCACATCCTGCTATTATCTGCTGGTAGCTATCTGCATGATATGAGCAGTCTATTTACGTTCACACATTCATAGGGCCTGCAAAGTTCCTTTTACCACCACCTACCAGATCTTAGAAACTAGCTTGTCCTGCTACATAAAGGCACTTGTTAGTGGCAAACTGATTTTGGAACTCTATCTACTTGTATCTCTTCTGAAGCCTACACTTGGTCATGTTATGTGCTGACCTGAAATCTGCATTTTTGTCTTAACTATTTACAGGCCTAGTAACAGTGTAGCCAAACATGATAACTTGCTGCATGTTTTGCTTCTATGTATTTCACATTGGTCTTGCATACTGTAATCATGTTATATAAGCTATTAAGTTTATCAAGCTAAAATAGGCAACATTCATTTGTAGTAAACTATGCTTTTTAAATAGCAGGTGTCAAATTCAAGCAACTGCAGAGAACTGCTCAATAGGTCAGGCACTCTACTCAACACCTTGAGCTTGTTAAATAAACCCCCTCACTATTAATGCAGAACTAGGCATATATTAACCAGTAAATTACAGCCTGGGGTTTAATTTCATGAGGTCTTGACTGTCTCAAGGTATCACTTAAAATAGTTCTAAATTGCACCAGGACAGTTTTCTCACTACAGCCTGACCTCTTCATATGAAATCATTGACTCTTGTTACATTGCATAATTGAGTCCAATGGAACGGTTTGGTGTCATGCTCTTCAAAATGTAAATTGTAAAATTGCAGGATGGCTAATAACTAGAGCGTTTACACCAAATGCAAACCTTGCCACTTATCAGAAATGTCAGGTCTCTACATATTTTGAAAAGGCCTCTGCACCAAAACACTACATTAAGATGTTGTTGTTTTTTTTTGTTTGTTTTTAGTGTGCTTTAAATTCAGTTATTGGTCTTTACTGACTTTGTTCACATCCAACCAATGCAGTTAATGAAGCTGTATTAACTGGGTCAGTCACTGCCTGTTTAACAGATCTATAGTGCTTGCAGGAAGATTAGTGAAACCATTCCACTCGCCATCAGCCACTTCTGTATTTCTGGCTTCACAGACTTGGCGTGCAGTACCATTTCACAATTGACCAGGAAATTCCCTGCTAAATGGATTCTCTAAAATGGGCTTGCTATAACACTCAAGGGCAAGTAGAGTAGGGATCGACTGATATTGAGGTGGTTTTTTTTTTTTTTTTTTTTAACAGATACCAACCTGTGAACTTTCAGGACAATAGCTGATAACTATACAATATTTTGTATAGTTACCACTTTGAAAAAATAAACCATATCTACTATTAACTGAACATGTTTAGTTTTTGCAAAAATGTTTTTAAGTGGTAAAGGCACAAAATATACATGCCAGTCAGATTATCTTATGTTTTCAATAATATTTAGTGTACCTCTCCCCTCCCTGGTGTGCCTAATTACCTCTCGTGGAGCAGACCAAGGTACAGGAAAGGCTGCAAAGACAGGAAGTGCTCTCTCAGTGAGCACTGTACAGGTCTGCTCTGGTCCACTCAACTATGCTACAGAGTGACTGACTGGCAGAGGAAGCACTGAACACTTCCTGCCTGTCACTTAATTCTTGCGCTCTAATGCAGCTGTGTTCATCCTTATGGATGTGCTAATTCTGAATTCTACAGGGAAAACATGGTGGTCTGCTAACCCTACAACTAAACTCTCACAAACCACTTAATGAAGCAGTCTGGGTGCAGTGGCCTTGTCGTGTGCAAGTGTTAAACTGCAGTGTTTACATTGTAAGATTATGTACAGCTAGTTTCGGTCTTCCAGACAGCCACAAGATGTGCTTCTGCCTCAAGAACAAGGTGAAACTTGGCAAGAAGAGCGCAGTTTGGCTGTGCATGTGTATCTCCAATCAAGTGATCCTCTGGGGAAGCATTAACTTGGTTGAGGTCTGCAGCAGTCTTGACCTTGAAATTGAGGAATAAATGTTTAATGCATTTTTCAATATCTAAAGTGGTGTGGTCGGTCTTCCCAACAGTAGAAGGGAACCTGTAGTACAGTGGGAGAGGGTGGTGGTACTATTACAGGGTTTTTAAACCTCCTTTGACAGTGTCTCAAATCTTAGCATAACCAAACTGCTGGCTAAAAGCTTGCCTTGACATATGCAGAGAACTTCAGCAGAAATGCCAAGTGCACATACAATCAAACTTCCTAGATGCCAGATTGCAATACATTCTAGGAAGACTCACTCAGAACATGTCACTGCGCTGAATGTAATTTCTTGCCTCTCCTGTTCACCTTTTGGTTTTTTTTTTAACCCCAGTAAATGCCATGTCGCAATGTGATTATTCTATAAAGGTAAAATCACTTTAAATTTGTCATGGGGCAGCATGGAGTTCTGGCACTGTAACAATTCAGCTGTTACTATTTTGCCATGAATTGCACCCTGGAATTGCAGCTCCTCTCTGCTGTATGCAGGAATGATTCACCAGATGGCAGGTGATAGTACTTTATTTCTCAGTGGGTGGCAAGGGATGGGGCTGAGCAGATCAGCATATCTGCTAAAAAAATCATCTTACTGCAGATAAGGAGGATGAGGACAGCAGTGTTTAAACCATTGCAATACAGTTTAAATTTCTGATCATTACCGGGACAGTCAGATGCATCAGACACTCACTGTTGAAGCCTTGAGTTGTCAGGTGGAATGTTTGTTTTTAATGAAGGTTATCATAACTTGATATAACTGTACTTGCTAAATCTCAAATCATGTGACCTCAATTGCATTGATAGTCCTTTCTGACAGCCATCTATCTCCTATTAAATAACTTAAAAGTCTCTCTCAGTGGAAAGCTGGGACGTTAAGTATCTGTTCTTACTAGCTAGAACAAACTCCAAATCAAAGTACACAATATACTGCTCACAGGCTCAAGTGTTGAGCATTTCCTCATTCATCTATCTTTAAAGGAACTCAAACACATTCCTGACCCTATAGTGTTAAAGCCACCATCTGCACCTCCCTCTGCTATCCCCCTAAATATAGCTGCTGTCTCAGCCCCTGATATTCCTGCTTGGCTGACATAATCAGAAATGATACTCTGAGCCTATCACAATGCTTTCCCATAGGATTGGCTGATACTGGCAAGGAGGTAGAGCCTGCCAAGCCAAACACGACTCTGGCCAATCAGCATCTCCTCATAGATGGCACTCCATGCATCTCTGAGGAAAGTTCTGTCTCCATGAAGATAATGGAGGCGCTGAAATGGCTAGTAAGCACCTTGAGTGGCCAGTGGAGGTATCCTAGGCTGTAATGTAAAGACATTGTTTACTATGAAAAGCATGACTTTACAATAAGCTGTAGTTCTGGTGACCATAGTGGCTTAAGATGCAGTAAATTCCTTAGATCAGTGTTACTAGCAAGCTGCTTGCATAAATCGTTTGGTCAACACGAATAGAACACGTCCCAACTTCTCTAAAGCCTCTAAGTCCCTAACCCATGAGGGGACTGGACCAAAAATAAATGTAAATGTTCTGTCTTGTCTGAAGTACATGGCTAACTTCATGTCATTTTATGGCTTGTCACAGCTGTTTGTCCCTTCCTTGATCACTTGCTGCCTCTATCCTACTTAAACTAAGCATTGCTATGGAAGTCCCACAAATCTGTCAAGCGGACTACCACTGCATTTGCAATACTCTGTAGGGCTCAAACCTGCCTCATGTGAATTATGTTAATCGTGCCCTGGCCAGCCTGATTGGGTAGTCTTCTTGCATAACTAGTGAAGCCAACTTAACAGATGCCAGTGAATGACGCTTCATGGCAATATGCTCTAAAGCAAAAACTTATCCTGCACCTGTACATGTCTTTAATGTGTTTTAAGCCTGTCTAGATTTGGGACATGAGGTCTTGAATGAGATTTATTCATGAGCTCCAGTTTGAAGCTTAGGCCACATAACAATCTAAACATATGTCCACTGTGGGCTTTCTTCACAGGCACTAGTCCTCCAGGTGCAAATGAGCACTGCTGACTCTTTCCTTGAACAAGTGGCACTTATATTGGTATATTACTATAATGCTGAATTACTTTCTTTTTTTTTTTTTTTTCTAGCTGAGAGATGATGTTGTACCGAAAACAGTTGGTGAGTAACTGGCATTTGTTTCAAATTATTCTAACAAAGTCTCTAAACTGCTAGCAATAAGAACTACTTGAATTAAGTCATGCCTTACCTGGCCCTCCTCTACCCTGCTGTGCTCGAATTTAACAGGTGGGTGTTGCACTTCTGCAGCAACCACCTCCAGTCCACCTGTGCTCCTTTTCTGTGGTGTCCTGTTTGGGGACTTCTCCAAAACAGGACAACATTTCCACTGACACACCGGCTTAATTGCCATTGTCTGTACAACCACAACTCCATTCCTGTACTCCCTGGCCAGTGCCCTTAGCACAGTCTAGATGCCATGGCACATTCTGTGAGGTTTCCTCACTGCTATGGAGTGTCTGCTAAGGATTTGAAACAGATTTAAAGGACCACTATAGTGCCAGGAAACATACTTTTTTCCTGGCACTATAGTGCCCTGAGGGTGCCCCTGCCCGGCTCTGTAAGGGGAAAGGGGTTAAACCGTACCTTTTTCCAGCGCTGGGCGGAGAGCTCTCCTCCCCGTCGGTTGAATGCGCACGCGTGGCAAGAGCTGCGCACGCATTCAGCCTGTCACATAGGAAAGCATTCATAATGATTTCCTATGGACGCTGGCGTGCTCTCACTGTGAAAATCAATGAGACAGCCACTAGAGGAAATAGGGGAAGGCTTGACCCATTCATAAACATAGCAGTTTCTCTGAAACTGCTATGTTTATTTAAAAATGGGTTAACCCTAGCTGGACCAGGCACCCAGACCACCTCATTAAAGGACCACTCTAGGCACCCAGACCACTTCAGCTTAATGAAGTGGTCTGGGTGCCTGGTCCAGCTAGGTTTAACCCATTTTTTTTCATAAACATAGCAGTTTCAGAGAAACTGCTATGTTTATCAATGGGTTAAGCCTTCCCTTATTTCCTCTAGTGGCTGTCTCATTGACAGCCACTAGAGGCGCTTGCGTGCTTCTCACTGTGATTTCAAAGTGAGGGCACGCCAGCGTCCATAGGAAAGCATTATGAATGCTTTCCTATGTGACCGGCTGAATTGCGCATGCAGCTCTTGCCGCGCGTGCGCATTCAGCCGACGAGGAGAGCTCTCCGCCCAGCGCTGGAAAAAGGTAAGTTTAAACCCCTTTCCCCCTTCCAGAGCTGGGCGGGAGGGGGACCCTGAGGGTGGGGGCACCCTCAGGGCACTATAGTGCCAGGAAAACGAGTATGTTTTCATGGCACTATAGTGGTCCTTTAAGCTGAAGTGGTCTGGGTGCCTAGAGTGGTCCTTTAAGTATTTTTCTAGCTGTTTTCCTTTGCAAATTATGAATTTGCTAGTACAATGTATACTTGGCTATTTTGTTTTAAAATTTTTGGGGATGAGAGGATTCCCTCTAAACCAGATGTACATTCTTTGTTTTTGAGTGCATGAAGAATGATCCATATATGCTGGTAATGCCACAATAGCAGATACCGGCCATTCGAGGGTAACAGAAATATGGCATAGAGTAAGACTGCACAAATCTTCTTATATGAACAAGCTTGACTTTGGGTAAAACATTAGCAAGAAAAGGATACAAACAAATATGAAAATCAGCTAAGCAGACTGTCTTTAAGATTTAAAAAGTGACGTCTGAATATCTATAGCAAGTGTTTGCCCTGGAGCTTCTTGGTATAGCATAATATATGATAAACTACGCAATGTAAAAGACGTATGTCTAGCATTAATAAAATGATTTAAAAAAATATAATACTGCTTGCCTGGTTAAACAGATGGCTGAAAACATGTTAGTGAGCCTGAGGAGAGGCATGTATGGGCATGACATTTCGAGGGACTTTAGCTTAATATATATTAAAGGTGGCTAGGAAGGTTAGTTTCAGGCTATAATATAGGTTTAGTAGATTACAGGAGCTGATCTTTCTTGCGGCAGTCAGGCCCCGCCCCATATATCTACTTTTAATACTCCCAGCCTCATCGCTCCACACAACCTCTTGTTTTCTTACTTTAGACACTTATTGCAAAAGGTCCAGTGCTGGCTATCAAAGTGGAAATGGTAGAGTAATGAGACCAATATATTAAGCAGTGACAACATGACTAGTGCTTTTCTGGGTTTTGCACTTATTCAGCCACTAGATAAATGGTCCAGGCCTCCAACTGCAGTATCACAACTTAATCTGCTGCCATATTTGTCTAAAGTTCTGAATAGGTGTTCAGACCTGACTTCTACAAATGTCTAACAAGTTTCTTTATCCTCTTGTAGTGATGTCTATCTTAATTTTTTTTTTTTATATATAGAAAACTTCCGTGTTCTGTGTACTGGAGAGAAAGGATTTGGATACAAGAACTCCTGCTTCCACAGAGTGATCCCTGAATTCATGTGCCAGGTATGGGTTGGTCTACAAAGCTTATGTGGTGCTGTAGCTCTATTGTGCTCAAATATGCACTCAAAGTACAGCTTTCTGTAGAGCTTTACCATCAATTTTCTTAGATTACATTACTTGGAAAACAAGCACAGAAACAGGGATACTGTGTATAGCACAAAACTATTCTGCAGTGCCTTATGATTACTGACACATCTTGCAGGTTCAAAACTAGAACACTAGTAAAGTTATGGTGCCAGGAAACTCCTTGGTCCACACTTGCCTCAAGGGGTTAAACCATTTCTCAGTCAGTCTGCAGCAACACTCGACACTTCCTGAAACAAATGTCAGAAGCAGGATGCCACTTGCATGAGTTGAGATCTATGCTGGAAGCAACTCTGGACTCAAATGTTAAACTCTTGAGGTAAGTGCATCTGGGGGTCTCCTGGCACCATAACTTAATTTAGATTTAGTTGTTATGGATGGTGTGTTGTGTCCCAACTCTATATACAGGTTGTGACTGTAAACTTGTCAAGCTCAGTCTGTTGCCATGGAGCTGCCCTTGCTAGCATAAGAGTTGACATTGAATAGTAACCCAGAAGCTTGCCAAATAGGTTTTCAACTTTATACCTAGTGCACAAGTAAAGCGGTTGCCACTATCTACATGGTTAACATTTGATGGTGTGTGAAAATGTACTTCAAACCACCCAGTGTAAAATGAAGAGCCACATCACTAGATGAGCTATAACTACTTCAGGGTTGGTTTAAGTCAAAGTACTCTTGCTTAATAGCAAGATTTTGTGATAAAAACTTGTCTCTAGGCTACCAAATTCATACACTTTAATACAGAGTTGCATGCAAATTTTGGCATTGAGTGTATTTTCCTGTAAAGTCACTTGACCAGTCTTTCCTTACTAAACCTAAAGATGTTTGCAGATATGTCATCTTCTGGTAACAGTCTAAATCACTAGAGCCTGGACTTGGAAAGCACCTAGTTCCAGGATCGATGTATTGCGGATTGGTTAAAAAAATAAAATTAAAAAAACATACTGTGTAATTATCCTAGATCATAACTAGCCATAGCACTCTCCCCAGCCTATTTTGTTTAAATTGCTTTCTCTTGTAAACGGAGTCTCTCAAATTTCCTAATCCTTTCTATAGGGGGGTGACTTCACCAATCACAATGGAACTGGAGGAAAATCAATCTATGGCAGCAAGTTCTGTGATGAGAACTTCACCCTGAAACACACAGGACCTGGTATCATGTCCATGGCTAATGCTGGCCCAAACACAAACGGTTCCCAGTTCTTCATCTGCACTGCAAAGACCAGCTGGTCAGTCCACATATTATTTGCTAGTCATGCAGAGAAAATGTTGGTAGTTCTAGATGTTGGATAGCTAAAATCTATTCTGGTACCAGCAGACTTGCTGATGGTTCTTGCGTTTAAAATGTCATAAATTAAATGTCCCTTCTATTAAGGGAAAATGGAGAACTGCCAAATAAGGGTACATTCCTGGCTGACACCAGGCCCCCATAACTCCCTATCAAAATCTTATGGGGGAAGAAGTCACCAGGCTCATTCTTGCTAAACAGTTTAACTCTCACTTTTGACACTTGTCTCCTTGGCAGCCAGTGTTATCTGAGGCCTCTACCACCAAAGATGTCCCATACTGTGATCAGCATTTTTCCTTATGAAGAGGTGTTGAGCAAACTGTCTAGCCCAATAAGTTGATAGCACCCAGGGACCCCATAACTACTTTAGATGAAGTTGTGGATTGGGAGTGTCATTTACTGGGTTATCTAGGCCTGCATTGCATTTTAAACTGGAAAATTAACATATGGCACACCTGGCAAGTCAGTGACATGAGTGTCCTGTTATTTGCAGGCTATATTCAAACAGCTGGAGTCATATGCACTGCCTTTCTTCAGTGCACAATCTAAAACAGACTATATAAATTGCTTACTTTTACTGTATGCTGGCATTTGACTTTTAGCACTTGGCCTAAACTTATATTTTATTTTTCCTCCTGCAGGCTGGATGGTAAACACGTTGTGTTTGGACAAGTTACTGAAGGCATGGAAGTTGTGCACGCAATGGAAAAGTGTGGCACTCAGAGTGGAAAACCAAACAAAAAGATCACCATTACTAATTCTGGCGAGCTCTAAGAGCACAGCCAGCTTTCTTTAGCGTATCTTCCTCTGGTCTTAACACCACAAGCATTCCATTTCTGTTAGCTGGTGGCTTCAGTCCCCCAGGTCCAGTACTGAAATTGTGCTATTTGAACTGCTGCATTTTCTGTGGTGCTTAACCACCCCCTGCCCTGTCTCCTGGGGTTGTTTTTGTTATTTTTATTTTGTTTTTTGGGTCCCATTCTATCCCATTCACCCTACAAATTCTGTGGACAACAGAATGGTGTCTAACAAGACAAATTAAATGAAATCACATTAAACTGTCTCTTGCTTGACTTTAATTGTGTTAAAGATGTTGTGGTACAGTGTAAGCACATGACTCTACTGAAATTTCATATTAAAAAAAATCGTTTTCCAAAGTCAGTAATGCCAAATGTGTAATTGCCTGCTCCTCAAAGGAAAGTTGTCGTTGAAACAAAATGCAGTTTGTGGTTTTTTTTTGTTTTTTTTTTTCCTTTAAAGGGCAACTCCTACCCTGAGCTCCCTGGTGTGTGCCTGTCTTCTGGACACAGGTCAAGTAGCGGTTCTCTGCACCTATTTGACCAGCATCACTGATATAGCTATAGATATAGCTATATAATGGTTAAACTAAATTCTCATTAAAGGACCACTATAGTGCCAGGAAAACAAACTTTTATTTTCATGGCACTTTAGGATCTCTGTGTCCCTCCCTCCCCACCAGGCTCATGATGTGTTAAGGGGTTAAACATTTGCCTTTCTCCAGCACCAGGCTCCATCGGCACTGGGATCTCTCCTCCCTCTTCCGATGGCAGCGCGGCAAGAGCCGCACACACCTTCAACCAGTCCACATAAAAGAATTTCTCAAAGCTTTCCTATGAACGGCAGCATATTCTCACTGTGAAAATCTGAGAAGCACCTCTAGCAGATGTCAATGAGACTGCCACTAGAGGCTGGATTAATGTAAACATAGCCGTTTCTCTAAAACTGCTGTTTACAGCTGCAGGGTTAACCCTACATGGACCTGGCACTTCATTGAGCTGAAGGGGTCTGGGTGCCTATAGTGGTCCTTTAAGCACTGATCTGAACACTAGTCAGGCCATAAGACTTTAACACAAATATCAAACTTGCAGTGATGTCCCTACTGTAAGGGATTCAGAGTGGTTACATATTAATTAAAATCACTTAAAAAAAAAAAACCTCATTCCATTTTAAACATGGGTTCCTTGGCATATGCTGTGTAAATTACTGGAAATGTGAGGTTTCTGTGGGAAATGAGTCATCTGGCTTGACTGGTGTGCAATATATTGTCACTGACTTCATGTGGAAGGGGTTTTAATTCCTAGTGTGGCACATGCGCCTCAATGCCCTAACATTGGCTGATGTAGGTGAAGCACAACCCAGAGGAACTTAAGCACTGGAATAGGCTATGTGAATAACAGGCTTTCTTAATTTAAAAAAAAAAAAAAATTTTGTAGTGTGTGCACAACAGGTGGGGACCAGAAGGCACACTACTTTATATTCCTAACACTACTTTTACTTTAAGTTATGGGAATGTTCCATGCCATCCCGCTTTAAAGCAGTTGCAGCGGCATGTAATGGCTTTGAGCCCCCCGCGACCTCCCTCTACTTACCACCTCCGTGACCTGCTTCTGGGGGACTGCCTGACAGCCCAGGCAAACCTGCCTTTACCCCTATTATATACAGTATATAACATAATTAAGGAAAATAAACTTCATTAAACTGTATTTTGATGCCAATATAGTATCAAAATACACTTGGAATGAAATTATAATTACTAATCCTTTCATCATGCATGTTGAACTCAAATATATAATGTGGTTTTTTTCTACATAACGAAATGATTTCATAAATTTGATGGATCTGCCTGATGTCCCTGTCATGAAGTCCCCAGAATTTACTTTGCAATTGTGATATTTAACCCTGCACATTTCCAATACACCATAAAACTTTGTATATGGGGGGTACTGTTATACTCCAGAGACTTTGCTGAAAACAAATGAGTTTCAAAACTGTATCCCAACAATCACCAGTAAAATAAAAATGCTATTTTTGCCCAGTGATTAGACATAACCCATTTTGAATACCCTGAATTTTCAAAATGGTATTCCATGGTGGTTCATTTTAATTTCTGGCCTGTTATACGGTGTCAATGGCAACAACCAATTTGCAAAAACCGAAATGGGGAAACTCTTGTATTTGGCCCTGTAACGTTCCAAAACACCGTAAAACCCATACATGGGATGTACTGTTGTATTTGTGAGACACTATTCTACACAAATGAGTGTTTTAGAGCAGAACTTGGATATGGACATCATCTGTGAAAGGACAGTTTATTTGTGGGGAAAAAGGTAAAAACTACGAATGCTAACTTTGGCCAGTGTTAATCTAGCTATTAAAGACTGGACATACCCCATTTTGAATACTGTCTGTTTGCAAATGGTATGCAATGATGGGTCATTTTCATTCCTGGGCTGCCTCAGGCAAAATAGGCCCAGCAAACCAATCTGGCAAATATTAATATATAACAGAAAATGGAGCATGTCCTACATTTGACACTAAATCGTCAATACCCCATAATCTGTAGAGGGTGGGTACTGTTATATTCGTGAGACATCACTGAACACTGTTTTATTGCAGTAAAACAGTCATGACATTCATCCCATTGTACAGTGCTACAGAATTTGCTGGCACTATATAAAAAAAATTAATGGTTAACTTTCCACGCAGCACTAATAAAATATCAATGTCTTAATTCACATTAAATTCTGTATTTATATAGTGCCAGCAAATTCCGTAACGCTGTACAATGGATGGACTAACAGACATGTAATTGTAACCAGACAAATGGACACACATGAAGAGGGGTTAAGGGCCTTGCTCCATAACATTACCTGCTATATAAATATTTGATGTGAAATCAAAGCCATATATCTCCTGAAGAAAATATAT
>OW240914.1:127693390-127723183 GCA_933207985.1 Pelobates cultripes | reverse complement strand
CCCCAATCCAAATCGCCCCTCTGAAATGAATATTCCCCTTCCGCATCACCACCACCTCCCTCACATACTTGGGAGTCCAATTAACTACGAATCTGGGAGCCTTTTACGACGTCAACTACACGCCCTTACTAAAGACGGCGCATCAAGATCTGCAAAGATGGGACAAGCTGGGCATATCTTGGTTGGGCAGAGTGGCCACAATTAAAATGACTCTCCTACCGAGGTTTCTCTACCTCTTTCAAACTTTACCAATCCCACTACAGCGACAGGATTTCAAGCGTTTACAGGCGGCCATTGACAGATTCATCTGGAGGTCCCGGAGACCCAGAATTCCTGATCCACAATGTATGTCCCCAGGCTCACGGGAGGACTGGGGCTCCCTAACCTGATGCAATATTACCTTGCAGCACAACTAGCCCACATCCAGCAATGGCACTTGCCACCAGGAACCAAACGATGGGTGGACCTGGAACATGATGTCATGGGCTGGGACCTCCCGTCGTCCTATATGTGGGTACCATTGAAATACAGACCCCTCCCACCGCCTACCTCTCCAGCAATCACGCACGCTTTGGCCCTTTGGGATAAACATTACGCTAGGTACGACCTTTCTTCCTTCCTCTCACCGGTGACACCGATCTATCGGAATAAATTGTTCCCACCGGGTATGGTAGCTAAACACTTCGCTGCATTTGACCAGAGAGACATCTCTAGACTCTTACACCTTTACCGACAGGGGGACATAGTCAAATTCTCTGAAATACCGGATGCAGACGCTCTAACCACGGGTGATTTCTTCCGCTATATCCAACTGCGAGACTTTGCACAACAGCCAATGGTCAAGCAGGCGGGGGTCTCTCCACCAACAATGTTCGAAAAGCAGTGCTTTGATGCACCGCTCCGCCACGGCCACATCTCAGATATATACACAACGCTTACCACGCACGCTTCCCAAGTGAACCTTACTTATATCACAGCGTGGGAGAGAGACATTGGCCCCCCAGAGGACACGGCCGACTGGTCCAAGATTTGGGACGCCACAAACTCCCTAACGACATTCGTAACGCACAAGGAGCAAGCCTATAAGACGCTGTTTTGTTGGTACTTGACACCGCACAGGCTGCACCAAATGGGAAGGAAGTCCTCGGATGAGTGCTGGAAGCTATGCGGAGGACGGGGCACCTACCTTCACTGCTGGTGGACGTGTCCCAAAATTAAGCAGATCTGGACCGAGGTGCAGAGCTTGATCGAACGGGTGGTGGGTCAACCCATTACAGCACAGCCTTGGACCATGCTACTCAATAAACCCCTGGACTCACTTACGAAACAAGAGAATAAACTGGTGGCACGCATAACCCTAGCGGCACGTAGAGCAATTGCGGAACTCTGGGCAGATCCACGAACCCCCGGGATTGAGACCATCATCCGCAAAATAAAAGAAACACGAGACTTAGACGAACTAACTGCGCAGATGCATGATTCGTACACGGCATTTCACAGGACATGGAATTTGTGGGACACCAGCTATCAGAGGTTGGCTGCGACGGTCTCGTAGGGACGACCACGGACCTGACGGGGCTCACAGGGCTATAGTCCGGAACGGTACTTCCTGCCATGGCCCGCGTAGGGGGGAGGATCCTGACCCCCAGGAGACCACCCAAACGCGGTCTAGAAAAAAACGCAGTTTTGGGCGCTACCCGCCGGTGAACCCCGGGCGGGGGTTGAGCTAATCCCACCCCACACTATTCAGTCCCCCAGAGGTTGCGTCCCGTGACCCTCACACAGGCCCCACCGTCCCTCTCAGCGACAAGATCACTCTACCTTGGACCCCCTTCACCTACAAGTGCCGGTGACACAGCCGGGGCGGAAGCGCGGACAAGGGGCAGGATACCCGACCATACTAAGATTTACACTACCCCCCAGCCCTGATGTTCCCTCTCCCTTCCCCCTCTTCATTCAGACCCTCCCCCCACTACTCTGGCATGTGTACCATAGGTCACTAGCGCACTGAGCAACAGACGCACACCCTCCTTGACAAATGAGCATCACCGCCTCGGGGAACTCCCGCCTGCCCCCCTCATCAGGGGATAAAGCGGTAGAGCCCTCCTCGACCACACGCCAAACAAACCCAAGTAGACCCGCCCAACAGTGAGTTTACACGCAATGGGGAACCCCAGCACGGGACCAGAATTTTGGGATCGGCCCAGCCCGTCTGACGTAGACCTTAGGCCCGGCCTTACCAATACCAACCACGGGCGCATCCCGAAACACTGACTACCACAGACAGCCTTTAGGGCGAGACCCCCCTAATGCAGACTTCAACCACGACAGGGTTGCCCCGAGACTGGGGGTGTATAGACACAGTAGACCATTCGATTGACTAAATGCAACGGGAATATCGCGACATGCTAACCCCCTACCCCATCCCTTTTTTCTCTTCTGTAACCTTCACCCGAACGTTTTTTATTTGAAAATGAAATAAATAAAGAATTTTTTTTAAAAAAGAATGGCTGAAACCATTTAATTCTAATAATGTCAGCAAGAAGGCGTATTGGGGGCTGATCCAGCGCCACCGGCCCGCCAGTGCTTAAAATAAGGTACGTTTTTCTACCTTTTAAAGGGGTTAAGGAGAGGGTAATACACCTAAGTGGTGGTTTTAACACTATAGGGTCAGGAATACATGTTTGTGTTACTGACACTATAGTGTTTTTTAAATCTAACAGACTTTAGCCCCTCTCTAAACTTAAACCCCCCTTTACCGTAACCATTTCTAACATTATCTTTAACCCTGCGTGCATTTATACAGCTGAAAACACAGACATTACTCGCAGATTCAAACACAATACATTACAAGCAGGGAAAGAATTTTCACATACACACATTTATACATATGCGGTTGTTACATCTGAATATGTTTTATTTGCTTTTTTTTATGTTTTTAGGCCTGCAATGTCCAGTTAATACATTAATTATATTCTGAATTGAAGTCATGAAATGAAAAATAGAACATTCAATTCATTTGTAGAATTATTAGTTTCATGGGTTGGAAAAAGACATGATATTCATAAACATTTGCAGTTACTATGAATTAGTTATTTTTATTTCCAGTCACAAATCATTGCAGCAATTCCAGAAAGCAAAAATGAAAACTAGCATTTCTACACACCAGACATAGCACCTATTCATTACGAGAAGGCAGCATTTGTCTGTAATACACCTCAGGTATAATCTTTCCTTAAATCTCTAGGGAGAATTACAATACCACAATCATACATCCCAATTTTCCATTTCGATCTCATCAAGCTTATTAGATTGTAAGTTCTGTTGGTAAAATGTAAAACTTTGTATGCATATCCCTTATTTTTAACATACATTCTTTTCAGTCTATCCATGTTAACATTAATATTATTTACTAAGAATTCAAAGGGAATTTAAAATTTTAGATCAGTGTAGCTGAAATGAAGCATAGCTGACTTTTTCCAGTTTGGCTATTTTAATTTTAAATGTGAAATTCATTTTGAATTCACCTTGAATTCTCACTTTAATAAATAACCCTATTAGTGTTTAAATTGACACTATATGCACCAAAACCACTTTAGCTTAATTAAGTTTTGGTGTATAGATCATGCCCCTGCAGTCTCACTGCTCAATTATCTGGTATTAGGGAGTTAAATCACTTTATTTATTTAGCACTAGCCACACCTCCCTGCTTTTAACTTGATCAGCCATCCTATACACTTCCTGTAAAGAGATATCTAATGTTTAAACTTTCTTTCTTGCACATTCTGTTTAATTTTGAATTTCTTATTTCCTGCTCTGTTAATAGCCTTCTAGACCCTCCAGGAGCATCCAGTGTGTGATTAAAGTTAAATTTTCAGAGCAGGAGATAAAAACTTCTAAAGCAAGTAAACATCTGATTGAAAATAAAACTTCATTCAGGCTGTGTGAGTCACAGGCAGGGGAGGTGTGATTAGGGCTGCTTAAACAGAAACAAAAGTGATTTAACTTCTAAATGGCAGAGAATTGAGCAGTGAAACTGCAGGAGCATGATCTAGCCACTAAAACTGATTCATTAAAGGGACAGTTTAGGCAGCATAAGGCACCATAACAACTTCATCTAACTGAAGTTAATATGATTCCAGGAGGCCCTTGGGCACATTCAGGTGTTAAACTGTTTCTTTCTAGGCTAGTTTTGTGAATGGAGAGTCGCTGATTGGATGAAAGCATCAGCTGACCACTCTCACCAATCAGCAGCGCCCCTGCCTGGCGGCACTCTGTGTTTCCTGAAATTGAAATTTCAGAAGCCGATTGCCACCTGGGGGGGAGTTGAGATTGGTGCTGGAGACAACTTTGAGTTAAACCGTTCAAGAACAGTTTAACCCCTAAATGTAAGAGAGCACCAGGGGGCCTCCTGGCACCATAACTACTTCATTTAGATTAAGTTGTTTTGGTGCAGGAGTGCCCCTTTAAGCTAAAGTTTTCTTAGTGCCTATTGCGTCCCTTTAATATGATACTGAGAGGGGAGTATTGATAACTGATATCTTAGTAGTTTAGGTGTGTATATGTAATGCCTCTATTGTTCCTGGGCAAGATTGGGGACCCTGTTTTTAATTGTAAAAACAAAAAAGGAAAGATGAAGCCCTCAGAGTTGACATCTCTGTTTTTGCATATCACAATTTCACATATGAAGTAGATGCTAGGTCTGTGCGATGACAAGTCTATAAAGAGATTTGACTATTGTAAATGAACTGTGAGTGTTGGCACATTAGTGATATGTCCACATTATGTATGTGACATTATTTGGTGAACCATCATTGCATTATGAAACTATATCAGTGACATTTTCTTCACTTGTAATATAATATATACAAAAGTAGATTCTGCAGTTGCAGTTTTGCTATTCTCTGAAAAATTATATTCTGCAAAATTGTACTTGGGAAGACATTACTGCTTGAATAAACAATTTGTTGTTTCTGGTTTCCTAACGCCCTGACAAATGAGATGTGCTTGTTTCATCAGCTGTGTACACACGGACTGGGGATCCAATTTTAAACATATCCAATGGGTTAATAATCTCTTTGCAGCTTTTTATGACTGTTTTACAGTGAGTCATTTCAATGCAGGAAATTAATCCAAGTGACACCAGTTCACTGGAATTAAGGTTATGTTACTGAGATTGACCAAAGAAATTGATCATATATCATGAAGATTAGATCTGCAAGTTCCTAAAACACCATTTACTCAGAATATTTCATGTTGCTCCCAGGTGGTAACTAGGTATTTCACATTGTACATAAATATAGCCTTTCCATCTTAATAGTATTCCAAATTATGAACAGAGGGCATGGTTATTAATACACCCTGATCATGGCAGAATATCTCATACCATGACCTAAACATAGCATAAGGACTGGTCCAGTCTACAGGAAGTCACAGAATACTGCTTTCATCCCGCACTCCAAGGCTGAGCCTGGTGCTCTCAGTAATTGAACTTGCTGCGGCCTCTAAGCTGATAGTCCTTCTCCGCTGCTGTGCAGAATAAATCCCACCCTCAGGGGGACTGTTGATGGCCAAATTCGGGCTTTGTAGAGGCAAGGCTGAGACTGGCCAAAAACCAGCCCAACGACGGAATAGGAAACGACAGCACCTAAAGGAAAAAAAAAGAAATTTTATACTCGCTGCACTCTGCAGCTTAACGTAATCCCCAGTAGGGAAATCCCTTCCAACGACATATTTCCTTTAGTCCTGATTCCTAGATTATCACATACAATTTGAAATATGTATATTTTTTTGCATTTAAAGTGTTATTCTTAGCACCATAACAACTTTTTTGTTTTTTTGTTTATTGTGTAAAGCAAGCATGTCAAACTTGCAGGCCACATGCGGCCCACAATGGATATATTTGCGGCCCACCTGCCCTGGGGCCACTTTGTGTTGTGGCTGCGACCAGCCACAACACAGGAAAGATATTTCCTGTCTGATTCTTGTCTTCCCTCCCACTGCCGATCGCGTGCTCCCGCAGGCCAGCCACTCCCTCTTCCATTCTGCTCACAGTGCCAGAGGAGCGTCTGCCCTGCTTGAGCAAAGAAGAGCAGGGCTGGAAGAGGAGGACGCGTGGCTTATCTTTAGGTAGTGGAAGAGGGGATTGGGGGACCTTCCTGTTTAGTATGTTAAATTGGGGAGGGCAGTATATTAATTTTAGAGAGGGTGCACTGTATTCATTTGGGGGATGGAGGGGGCCAATGTATTAAATTGGGGAGTAGCCGGGAATTTTGTATTAAATTGGGGGTGGCCGGGAATTGGGGGAGAGGGCCGGGAATTGGGGGAGCTACAGGGGCAGTGTACTAGAGTGGTGGGAGGGAGGGCAGTGTATTAGAGTGGAGGGAGGGGGCAGTGTATTAAATTGGGGAAGGGAGGAGGGGCAGTGTATTACATTGGGGGAGGGAGGGCAGTGTATTAAATTAGAGTGCTGGGAGGTGTCAGGTCCCCAGCCACCGCACCGCTAACAGCTACCTTGCTTGCCCTGTCACAGTGAGAGGCATCTTGTGGTTCCTGTCCATGGTGTGCGGCTGTTCACTTCTTCTGATGCTGCACGCTTGCGTACTGAGCCCTTTTACGTGCACCCTACTTGGTCATATGACCAGGCACCCGGGGATAACATTAAGGACCAGAGGGGAAGTAAGAGACTTCTCCCACGCATAGTAATTAACACGCAGTGGAAGTTAGCCAATAAGACACACCCTAGGCCTATGTGTATATAAGCTCACTTCCCCTTAGTGATCTCTTGTGGTCTTTGGTTTACCATTGAGTGTTAAACTTTGTTTGGATTACTGGTTACCAATCTCTGGCTTGTCTCACGTTTATTCTGTCTTCTCTATCCCTGACCTCGGCTCGTTCCTAGGTTATTCCGTCTTTCTGTATTCCTAGACCTTGGCTTGTACTTTGAATATCCCTTTTGCATAGCCCGGCCATTCTAAGGACCGGTACTGCATTCTCTTTGCTGTGTCCTGTCTGCGTGTTTGGTTTCCCTAGTGAACGTTACAGGAGGAGGGTCAGCGTACCCAGTTAGAGTGGAGTGAGGAGGGGCAGTGTATTAAATTAAGGGGCAGTGTATTAGAATGGGGGAGGGGCAATGAATTAGAATGGGAGAGGGGACAGTGTATTAGATTGGGTCTGAATAGAGGTGCTGAATGCTTCCCATGGAGATGCTGATTGGCCGCGCAGCTTTTTGCCACACATGCACAATAGCCTATAGATGCTTTCCTATGAGAAAGCATTGGATTGGCTGAGATCAGCAAGTTTAATGATCTCGGCCAAAGTGAAGAACACACTTCAAAATCAACAACATAATTCATTTGTTTTTTACAGCTGTGCAACAGCATACATTCACCATTTCAGTCCCATTAACAAACTTTTCTTAATATGTCAAGAAAGTTTGACTGAAACATTGGTTATATGCAGATGTGTGTCTCCTTAAAATAAATTTGCTCTTTTGTTTACTTTGAATCCCTATGAGCGTGAGAACATCCAGTGTCAGGCAACTTTTTTATACTGTACTTTTCTAAATAAACCTACATTTCTAAGTTTTTGCCCACATAAACTTAAACCTTGCTTATTTGGCCTTTGAGATTGACATGCTTGGTGTAGAGAGTTCCTTGCACTCACTCTCGATTCTAAGTGTCATAAAACTGCAGTAATTTGTTTAAATTGCTACAACTATAGGACTGTTCCCCAGAGCTGTCAGTGAGACAGCTGGAATACTATTTTTCCGGGCTAGTTGTGTTGATTTTGTCCAAGTGCACCCAACACATGTATAACTTGGACTGATCACTTTTTCTGTTCCATCTCTATGTACAGCCAAGTTCACAAAACTGTGTACAAAGCATCGGATGCACTCTTTGTGGTGAGTGGAACTGCTTCTGGGGGATACACTGCTTATTCCATAATCCACTGCATGCTAATGGTTTATGGGTTAAAATCAGACCATCACTAGACTAGAATGTGAGGCTGCTGATTGCTGTGAAAATGCAAAAGCATTGGAATATTTAAAGGTGATTTTTTTTAAATGGTCTTATATTGCATTATCTATAAAATGAATTGAAAGAAATCTGAAGTTTGACCATATATTCCATCATTTGTTTGGCTGTCTGATCATAAATTAAATGGTAAGCAAGATGTGGAGCACAACACAGGGCTCATCTGGCAGATTTGACATTTTGTTCATACAAAACCCATAATGCAACCTGGAAAATACCTACTAATGATAGCCTCACATGCTGACCTTACAATGCAAAGCCACTGCTGTGCCCTGGGAGATTACACTATGACATCATGTGCAGAAATCACAACCCACTCATAGTAAACCAATGACAGCAAGTGCATATGTTTTAAAAGGTGAGGTGATGTCTCAAGTTGTATCTTCTCTGCAAGACTGGCAGCAAACAGGTAGGGAGAACAAGGCTTGTTAAAGTAAGATTGAGCTTATTTGTGTATAATTGGAGTGAAGTGCATATTTCCCAAGTTTACATTTTTTGGCTCCAGGTCACTCTGTTCCTCATTTTTGTCCTACCTTCTTTTCTATGAGCTCCATATTGTTGATGTGTTTGAATGTATAACAGAATTGTAGATTATGCTAACGTAGTGTACCTATAATCTTAATTTTAATAATGAAATGAGGCGAGTATTTTGCATAACTTTCTTTACTTATGCCTCCAGCAGCACAAGTCAATCAGAACTTTAAACCAATCAAAAACAAGCATCACATCCATATAAATCCCTGACAAGCATATCACTTCCTCTTTCTTCGATGCGGAAACAGTCTATGGAAACATCAGGGAACATAACCATAATCTTGGATAACTTGAATAACCGAAACTTGAACCGTAACGTGAAGGGATCCTGTTTGTCCAATTTCCGAACTATGAATGGCGTTTATTCTGAAAAGAACAGAAATAACTGAAAGGCGGTGGAAAACAACGTGTCCACATATTAAGCTTAATATAATTTAGACGTTTTAATAATTTATAAAATAATATAAGCTAACTGATATGAAATATCTAAACTATATCACCACAATATAAGATATTACCCTGCAAGACATAAGGTAACAAATCATCGATACAATATAAAGAAGCGTCCTTGCAATGTAACTCGTAAAAATATAAGAAATGCAAACAATGCCTGTAATAATATCACAAGAGTACAGGGAGGGAAAAAACCCAGGGAGGGAAAATACTCCCCTCCTATCATTATTAAAATTAAGATTATAGGTACACTACGTTAGCATAATCTACAATTTTATTACACGACATGAGGCTTCCAATTTTGCATTTTTAACGCTGTGACAAAAACGAAAAGGACCAAGTCTGGCGGAAATAAAAGACTCTGAAGGTATCCTCTCTGGTCCAATCTGCTGTACGTAGAATATCAGCCAGGGAGGCCCCCGCCGTGAAAGATCGAGAAGCGGCCGCCCCCCGAACCGAGTGAGCCCGAAACACGACTCCGCTCCCGCTGGGGATAAAAGCCAACGTACCCATCTAGCCAATGTGGTTCTAGTGACTGGCTTGTACGGTTTGGTATGAGAGACCAAAAGTTGACCTGGTCGGGAAGACCGAATGGGAGTAGTAACCTCTACATAGCGTGGCAAAGTGCTCACTACACAGAGACAGGGAACCGCCGGAAAAAACGGGTATGACACAGACGAGGAGTCCGTCTTGGTTCTGCGAGACACTGTAAAGGTAACACCGTCTGGGAATACCGAAAACCTTCTACATCGAACGCTCAAACATCTGTAATACAAGGAATGGACACTAGACATCAAAGCAATGTGAGTTTGGCTCATAGTTGTCGGAGCGAGATATCCTAGTTATCTGGCCAATTTCTAAGGAAAAAAATAACCAGATCTACGTCCCACAGTCGATTATACTTCAGAGCCAGGGGTCTGGATAGTTTGATATCCGGTAGTAATCGGCATATCAAAGGATCCTGTGCAATTGGAGTACCGTTAATCGGAATGTGTGCGGCCGAAATAGCCGAACGTATCACATTAATGGAACCATATGACCGCCCTGTTGAAAAAAGGGTTGATAAAAAAATTCAGCACTGCGGTAACAGGTGCTGTAAAGGGATCGTAGTCCCTCTCTATACACCAGCGATTCCAGGTATTCCATGCGGATATGTAGCTTCGTCTGGTACCAGGTGCCCACTAGGCCCATAGTAGGTCTCTATTCGTTTGAGATAGGCCCTGGACAAACCAAGATCCCCGGAAAACTCCAGGCCACTAATTCCAGACGTTCTTGTAGGATTAGTGGGTGGGCTTCCCCTTCTCGGTTCATAAGAAGGAGTGGGAATGATGGTAAGAGCAGTGGGTGATCCTGAGCTAGTGCCAACAGGTCCGGGAACCATGCTTGGGTCTTCCATAATGGTGTGATCAGTATCATCGAAGTTCTGGACATACGGAGGCGATGGAGAACCCTCGCCAGCATCGAGATTAGTGGAAAAGTATATGCTCCTATCGGGGGCCATGGATGTAGAAATGCGTGGATCCGGGAGCAGCTGTAATACCTCGGTAGCTGAGAGTTTGTCTGTGACGCAAAGAGATCTATGTGTAGTGGACCTCTGATCGCTCTCACCATGGCGAAAACTGATGTGTCTAGGTGCCAGTAGCTGCTGTCTCGCCAGTGTCGAGAGAACCAGTCCGCCGTGAGGTTGTTGATCCCCGGTAGATATTCTGCTTTGATTGTAATATTGCGGGGAAGACAGAAGCGGTATATGTCCCTCGTTGCCTCCGTCAGGGCCCGTGATCGGGCTCTGCCAAAATGGTTTATGTATTGGATTGCTGATATGTTGTCCATGCGTAGGAGTATGCAGCAATTGGTCATGTGCTTGGCCAGACTGCGGATCGCAAAGGATCCCACAATCAGTTCCAGTTGATGTGGAGGAGTTTCTCCTCCTCTGACCATAGGCCTCCTGTGGAAGCGTGTGTGTAGTGGGCTTCCCACCCCCAGAGGCTGGCATCTGATTCCAAGACGAAATCCGGGGTTGGTCCGAATATGGCCCTGGCATTCAAGGCTTCCATGTGAAGGAGCCACTATCCAAGTCCCGTTCGCACTTCTGCGGGAACTGGTACCCAGTGGTCGTACGAGTGTCCGGACCTTAGGTAGTGAGCCTTCAATCGTTGCATGGCCCGAAAATGAAGTGGTCCTGGGAAGATCACTTGAATGGAGGATAATAGCAGTCTGACCACTCTGGCCAGGAGGTGAAGGGGAATAGTGTGTTTCCAGAGTACAAATCGTATCTCCTTTCGAATCACACTATCTTCAAAGTGGGGAGGCGTAAGACACATGTTCTCGAGTCTACCTCGAATCCGAGGAACTGAACAATTCGGGATGGAGATAGTGACGACTTTTCTCTGTTCACTATGAAGCCTAACGATTCCAGAAATCGCACTATAAACCTCGTTTGAGATTGTAGTCTGGATGCACTTTCGCAGAATATCAACATGTCATCCAGATAGATGAGGCAGCGAATTCCCTTTGCCCTCAGGTGTGCCATGACTGACTTCAGAAGTTTCGTGAAGCACCACGGGGCCAAACTGAGACCGAACGGTAGGCATGTGAACTGGCATGGGAGACCTTTTAAAGTGAATCGAAGAAATGGTCGACTCACGTGTGCTATGGGCACGGACAGGTAAGCGTCCTTCAAGTCCAAGCGCGTGAAACAGTCGTATTCGAGGAGCAGGTCTCGTAGAAGGTGAATGCCTTCCATCTTGAAATGTTGGTATGTTACGAAACCATTTAGTTGTCGCAAGTTGATGAAGGGTCGGTAGTCTCCTGGTTTTTTTTGACCACGAAGATATTGCTGAAAAAACCTGTATCGTCTGTACCGAATTCCACTGCTCCTTTGTCGAAAAGAGCTTGAATCTCTTTGTCTATGAGCATTTTGTGATCTGTCGACGCCCGAAGAGGGGGCGGGCGTCTGATCTGCACTGGGGTGTCAGTGAATTCTGTTATGTAACCCCTTATCGTCTGAAGGACCAAGGTGTCTGTGGAAATCCTCTCCGAGTTAGGTGAAAAGAGAGACAGTCTGCCTGCGGTTATACGTAAATGGCAATACATAGATGGCGGAATGCTCACCTGTGTTGAAGCGTCCACGTCCTTGGTTACGAGCCCCTCTGGGACGGAAGGATCCCCTTGAGAATGGGGCTCTTGAGGCTGGTAAGAAGACTTGCGGGTTTTGATTCCTGGGGCCTGTGGGCCAGAAACGGCTGGTGGCTCGACCCCTCTGGCAACAAGCCCTGCCAAAAAAAACCTGTGTGGTGCGGGGTTGCGGAACACTTGCTTTATGGATGTCTGAGCTTTATTTAGGGTAGTGAATAGGTTCAGGTGCTTCTTTAGTTTGTTAATGAATGAATCTCTGAACAACTGTCCGTTCGCCAGAGGTGCCATTTCCTTCTTGCCCAACTCCAGTAGTTTGGAGTCCATTTTTAGCAGCGCCACCTTGCGTCTTTCTGCGCATATGGCAACTTGTGTTTGTGTGCATGGGGGGGGGGAGGGGTCACCCCAGTGGTGAGTGGGGTCACCTATAGTAGAGACACTCCACTAGGAGTGTAAATGTTAAGTGGTAATTTCACATCAGAGTGCCAATACAGAGTCCAGGTCTGTTATCCATCAACATTATAAATACATGCATTTGCAGAGATTAGCATACACTATTAGACCAAGAACAGTTTGTTAGTGAGGAAAAAACAGACCACATCGTGGGAATCACAATCTGGATATACAAAAATGGCTGACTTGAATCCATAATACAAAGTTGTCAGGCAGAACACAGTGCATTGCAGTTTGCTGCGTAGGTGACTTCATAGCCGCAGACCAGTCAGAGTGCACATGATGATACCTATTCACCGCTGAAGGCAACTTTAATGGAGATGTGAGTGTCTAAAAAGGTTGACTGGTCTGATGAATCACGGTTGTCTGGTCTGATGAGTCGTTTACCTGGGGAAGATATGGCAGCATGATGCAATATGGGAAAAAGGCAGGCTGGCATGTGCAGTACTCCCCAGGAAGCCATGACCAGGGCGGGCTTAGGATGTGTGAGCTGTGCGTTAGGAACAGGTTGCCATGGCAGCCACACAGCTCACACACGCAAGAAGCCGCAATACTTCAAAACCAGCCACATTGAAGAAAAAACGGGGGAAGAGCTAATTGACCATGGGGGCAGAGCCAAATCAGCAGTGGGGGTGTTGCTAAACACAGCCTCCATCCGCTGCTTGTACTGCTGCACATCGAGGGAAAGCAGGATGGAGTCACTGCTTCCCCAACTAACAGACTCCAGGAGCTTCAATGGATCCACTCCTCTTCCAGCCCATACTGTCTGTAAGTAAGAGAGAGCGTGTGTGTGTTGAGTATCTGCCTGTGACTGTGTGTGTGTGTGTGTGTGTGTGTGTGACGTGACTGCCTGTGACTGTGTGTGTGCGTGTGTGACTGTCTGCCATGTGTGTGTGTGACTGTCTGCCTGTGTGTGTGTGTGTGACTGCCTCCCTGTAACTGTCTGTGTGTGGGTGACTGCCTGTGACTGTGTGTGTGTGGGTGACTGCCTGTGACTGTGTGTGTGTGTGTGACTGCCTGCCTGTAACTGTGTGTGTGAGACTGTCTTCCTATGACTGTGTGAATGTGGGACTGCCTGGAACTGTGTGTGTGTGTGTGTGTGTGTGACTGTCTGTCTGTGACTGTGTGTGTGTGTGACTGTCTGCCTGTGACACTGTGTATGTGTGTGTGTGACTGCCTGTCTGTAACTGTGTGTGTAACTGTCTGCCTGTGACTGTGTGTGTGTGTGTGATTTTCTACCTGTGACTCTGTGTGTGAGTGTCTGCCTGTGACTGCGTGTGTGTGTGCGTGTGACTGCCTGTAACTATGTGTGTGAGACTGTCTGACTGTGTGTGTGTGTGTGTGACTGTCTGCCTGTGACTGTGTATGTGACTGTCTGCCTGTGACTGTGTGTGTGTGACTGCCTGCCTGTAACTGTGTGTGTAACTGTCTGCCTGTGACTGTGTGTGTGTGTGTGATTTTCTACCTGTGACTCTGTGTGTGAGTGTCTGCCTGTGACTGTCTGTGTGTGACAGTGTGTCTGCGAGTGTGTGTGTGACTATCTGTGATTAGGGGATGCTGCCTGTTACTATGTTTGTGACTATCAGCCTGTGACTGTGTGCATGTGACTGTCTGCCTGTAATTGTATGTGTGACTGTCTGTCTGTAACTGTGTGTGTGACTGTGTGCGAGTGACTATGTGTCTGGAACTGGACTCTGAAGACTGTTACTAATATTGTTGTATAAAAAAAATGAATTCTATCGTAAGGGGCTGAGCAGGGGCTTTAAAGGGAGAGGCTGTTTTATTTTTTTTGGAAGGTTGGGTGCAGGAGTTTAATGGAACGGGGGTGCAGGAGTTTGTAGAACGGGGGCATGACATGCGTTTTATAGAACGGCGGGCAGGAGAGGGGTTTTGTTAAACAGGCAGGACAGGTTTTTTTCAAAATGTACACATTTGTGGAAGCTTAAAAAATTTAAACATTAAAAATATTGCAGGTGTTTTTTACATTTTAAAGTGGGGGGTTCCAAACACAGGATACGCCCCTGGTGCCAAATGCTCTATGTAAGACTGGTCTTATGTCTAATGTCTTGGTGCCAGATACCACAGGACACATTCAGAGGTCTTGTGGAGTTCATGCCTCGACACATCAGAGCTGTTTTGACAGCACAAGGGAAACCTACACAGCATTAGGCAGGTGGTTTTAATGTTATGGCTGATCAGGCTATGTCTCTCCTCCACTGGTCAGTCAGAAATGAATGACATGGAGAAGAATACAGATCTACTTAGGCGGTCCTCCTGTTCTCTTAGCAGAGCAACCACAGCACATACTATAGTTGCCATGGTTACTCCCTAGCTGATGTTTGTACCATCTCTAGTATACAAATGCAGTATTTCAGAAGTGAAGGTGTCAGTGAGGCCAACATGTTGGTGTTACTGGACGAGGTCTTACCTACTTGAGGGAGTGTCCACAAGCATGGCAAATGAAGTCCAAGTTCAAGTAGGACAAGAGGTGGGTGTTACAATAATGTAACACTCACAGTGCTGAAGATATGGCAGCACTTGATCCTGTGAAATGCATATTTCGGATGTGCCCCCAATTCCTTTTTGTCTTTACTAGATCGGAATTAAGTGAAAGTAATTTGAAATTGTACACTGAATACTTAAACGGAAACTCTCATGTCACCTAGCCCTCTGCTCCCCCAATGGGATCTCCTTACTGAGGTGGGTGTTACACTTCTGTAACACCCATCTCTAGTCGGCTCGAGCTTTACCTTAGTTCTTCTTTGATTTGCCCTCCTTGAGGCCAACATGCTTTTGAGTGTTTTTTTTGCTGCTGTCCTTGAATTTGTTCATTTGTTTAGGCTATTTCAATAAATGTTATGTTTTAGTTTATCATGGACTGTATTTGCTTTCTACATGATTTTGAGTGTTCGCTAATGCCTTGTGATTCTGCTGAATTAATCCATGTTGGGATTGACTACCCCTGCTTTAGATGCTGGGCTCCACTGTCCACTAACTGGTGAGCATTTATATTAATTTAAAATATGTACCTTTAGATTTTAGCCTTTTGGAGCAAATCTGTCCGGATTCTGGGATTATTTCTGGACTCCTTTTGTTTTTGTGTGTAGTACAAAGCTGCAATGGCAATATGTAGCTATTACTATCCTAGACAAGGTATACTAGATCATTTAAAGGGACACTATAGTCACCTGAACAACTTTAGCTTAATGAAGCAGTTTTGGTGTATAGAACATGCCCCTGCAGCCTCACTGCTCAATCCTCTGCCATTTAGGAGTTAAATCCCTTTGTTTATGAACCCTAGTCACACCTCCCTGTATGTGACTTGCACAGCCTTCCATAAACACTTCCTGTAAAGAGAGCCCTATTTAGGCTTTCTTTATTTCAAGTTCTGTTTAATTAAGATTTTCTTATCCCCTGCTATGTTAATAGCTTGCTAGACCCTGCAAGAGCCTTCTGTATGTGATTAAAGTTCAATTTAGAGATTGAGATACAATTATTTAAGGTAAATTACATCTGTTTGAAAGTGAAACCAGTTTTTTTTCATGCAGGCTCTGTCAATCATAGCCAGGGGAGGTGTGGCTAGGGCTGCATAAACAGAAACAACGTGATTTAACTCCTAAATGACAGTGAATTGAGCAGTGAAATTGCAGGACATGATCTATACACTAAAACTGCTTTATTTAGCTAAAGTAATTTAGGTGACTATAGTGTTCCTTTAAACCTCTGATGCTATGGTCTACTCTATTTTAAATGAATGAGGAGGACCCTCATTAAAAAAATAAATCAACTTTATTCAACAATACAAATATGTGCACAATACCCTTGAATAGACCAAAAAGGCATAATAGATCATCAGACTACATATCCCAAACAGTCTGTCTATATATACATGTTCACAAATATCCCACAAATAAATGAATGTTTGTTTTTAGTTATAGCTATGTTAGGGGGATATCTGTGTGTGCAGGTGACTATTACTGTGCATAATTATTAGGCAACTTAACAAAAAACAAATATATACCCATTTCAATTATTTATTATTACCAGTGAAACCAATATAACATCTCAACATTCACAAATATACATTTCTGACATTCAAAAACAAAACAAAAACAAATCAGTGACCAATATAGCCACCTTTCTTTGCAAGGACACTCAAAAGCCTGCCATCCATGGATTCTGTCAGTGTTTTGATCTGTTCACCATCAACATTGCGTGCAGCAGCAACCACAGCCTCCCAGACACTGTTCAGAGAGGTGTACTGTTTTCCCTCCTTGTAAATCTCACATTTGATGATGGACCACAGGTTCTCAATGGGGTTCAGATCAGGTGAACAAGGAGGCCATGTCATTAGATTTTCTTCTTTTATACCCTTTTGTAACGGCTACCCTGGTAGAGAGAGGGTATCGGCCGTTGGAGACGTCCTTTTTCCCTGCAAGCTGCTGTGGAGAAGTAAGCTGGTATAATTCCATCTACGATATCCAGAGTAAAAGTCAGGTTCAGCTGTAACAGGAGCAGAATAACATTCCCAAATAATCCCCTTCCAAGAACGAGACAAGGCTACGTTTTGAAGGGTCAAGAAGATCTGAGGTCTGGGAGAACCAGCCTGCTTTTTATTAGGAACAAGTAGACACAGGACACTCCCAGGGGGAGGATGAAAATAACCAATTACACACAGGGTAACACCCCCACGTCTCCTCCCCTCAGATAAACACATAACATAATTATAACGTACCATTTTTCACCCTAGTTCTGGATGTACCCCAAAAACAGGGGGTACACCTTTAAGTCCAGTACCGCTTGAAAGGTCTTGGTTAGGGGAACAATCTGTCGAAGTTTCAGCCCATTCGGTTATGGGGTTCGGGAGTTATGGAGGTTTGAAGTTTTGACCGACTGCACGGATTTTCTAGCCGAAAATAGTACCACAAGTTTTGGCCCTGCAGTCGGTCTCTGTTCGCCGGTTACAAAAGACGAAATTCTTGCCATCCACAACTATCTCCGAGTTCGCTGGATTCCCCATAGCTGATTAAGTGAAACTACCGAATGGCCCGTGATTCGGTAGTTTCCGTGCGAAGTTCTGGTTGTATGGAGGTCTCAGCGGTGTTCGCCTGTTTGCGTATCCGATTTTAGTTCCACGCGTCGACGGGCAACCACCGCTGTTCGCACGTAAAATGGCCGCGGCCACGTGTAAAGTGCCGAAATGCCGGCCATCCATACTTAACACAAAGAATTCGTCTGAAATCATACGAACGGCTGTATTCCCCAGTAATGGTATTCCCTTGCAATAATTTCGACATTTTCACTGTTTTAGTCCACAGGGCTTTGGTGCTGGTGAAGTCCTGTTACACCTTTCTTGCCAGCCACGCTGTGGAGTACTTGGACGCGTGTGATGGAGCATTGTCCTGCATGAAAATCATGTTTTTCTTGAAGGATGCAGACTTCTTCCTGTACCACTGCTTGAAGAAGGTGTCTCCCAGGAACTGGCAGTAGGACTGGGAGTTGAGCTTGACTCCATCCTCAACCCGAAAAGGCCCCACAAGCTCATCTTTGATGATACCAGCCCAAACCAGTACTCCACCTCCACCTTGCTGGCGTCTGAGTCGGACTGGAGCTCTCTGCCCTTTACCAATCCAGCCACGGGCCCATCCATCTGGCCCATCAAGACTCACTCTCATTTCATCAGTCCATAAAACCTTAGAAAAATCAGTCTTGAGATATTTCTTGGCCCAGTCTTGGCGTTTCAGCTTGTGTGTCTTGTTCAGTGGTGGTCGTCTTTCAGCCTTTCTTACCTTGGCCATGTCTCTGAGTATTGCACACCTTGTGCTTTTGGGCACTCCAGTGATGTTGCAGCTCTGAAATATGGCCAAACTGGTGGCAAGTGGCATCGTGGCAGCTGCACGCTTGACTTTTCTCAGTTCATGGGCAGTTATTTTGCGCCTTGGTTTTTCCACACGCTTCTTGCGACCCTGTTGACTATTTTGAATGAAGCGCTTGATTGTTCGATGATCACGCTTCAGAAGCTTTGCAATTTTAAGAGTGCTGCATCCCTCTGCAAGATATCTCACTATTTTTGACTTTTCTGAGCCTGTCAAGTCCTTCTTTTGACCCATTTTGCCAAAGGAAAGGAAGTTGCCTAATAATTATGCACACCTGATATAGGGTGTTGATGTCATTAGACCACACCCCTTCTCATTACAGAGATGCACATCACCTAATATGCTTAATTGGTAGTAGGCTTTCGAGCCTATACAGCTTGGAGTAAGACAACATGCATAAAGAGGATGATGTGGTCAAAATACTCATTTGCCTAATAATTCTGCACTCCCTGTATAATTATGAAGCTGATAAGTAACATGAAATACAATGCCATGTTCTACTCTTTTCTAAACACAATGCAAGATGGTAACAGACCATTGGGTTACTTTATATAAAATTATATATCCCTGCGACAAATGCTGATGGAGTTCTGTTAAAAGTCCACAACAATGGTCAGGAAAGAGCAGAGCACAGGTAAACAGATAATCCATTAAGCACCAGATTTTGTCTAGATGGACAAAATTTGTTGAAAATGACTAGATTACAATCGTACTTGCCATTCTCATATTTACTAATTGTAAACCCAGGCCAAAATTATGTCATATCTACTAAATCAGCACAATTCAGTTTGATACGTTCAGTGTCAGATTTGTGCCAGATACAGACATATAAAGTGTATAAATTCAATTGGTATTTAGTAGGTGAATTTATTGAAATCTGAACTAATTGACCACTGGCAACATATTACATTTTTGTCCGGGAGCAAAAATTAAAGGACCACTATAGTGCCAGGAAAACATACTCGTTTTCCTGGCACTATAGTGCCCTGAGGGTGCCCCCACCCTCAGGGTCCCCCTCCCGCCAGGCTCTGGAAAGGGGTTTAAACTTACCTTTTTCCAGCGCTGGGCGGGGCGCTCTCCTCCTCCGATCCTCCTCTTCTCCTCCCCGTCGGCTGAATGCGCACGCGCGGCAAGAGCTGCGCGCGCATTCAGCCGGTCACATAGGAAAGCATTCATAATGCTTTCCTATGGACGCTGGCGTGCTCTCACTGTGAAAATCACAGTGAGAAGCACGCAAGCGCCTCTAGCGGCTGTCAATGGGACAGCCACTAGAGGAAATAGGGGAAGGCTTAACCCATTCATAAACATAGCAGTTTCTCTGAAACTGCTATGTTTATAAAAAAATGGGTTAACCCTAGCTGGACCAGGCACCCAGACCACTTCATTAAGCTGAAGTGGTCTGGGTGCCTAGAGTGGTCCTTTAAATACCTCCTCATGAGAGTTAAATGTGTGATGCCTGACCAGGTTTTGCTTGCCAGCGACCACAAACACTGTAAAAAATAAAATGAAAAAACGCATATGGGTATCAATATCACCTCCATATAACTATCAGGAGTATAATATTGCTCATATGCTGACGCTCAACATGGGTGGGGAAAATCTACTAAATGGTGGGGTAGCCAGCAGCTGCTGTACCGTAAATGCCCCATCCCCTAGGCAGAGGAATGGGCTATTCTGTTTTTAGTCACCCTTGTACCCCCTCCCCAGCCCCCCACACACACTGCCCAGCAAAAGTATTAGTGAATAAGTAGTTATGTAAATTTATGAGGGACATGCGACTGGTTTCCACCCTTCCCCACAGGGAAGAAGTAAAAATAAACCAAATAAATAAAAGTTTATTACCCCTCCCTGAAGTTTTCCACAGATGGGGGAGATGCAGAGTGGCTGCCCCTGACATCATTATAGGCAGGCTTTATGTCAGCCTGCCCTCCGCGGTTTTCATTTATGGAGCGTGGCCTGATGGGAAGTCCATCACCTCGCCACTTAAAGCTCTGCACAGAGAAGACGGCGGAGAGCAGGCAAACAGCACCTGTCCATAATGCTGCACTACACCAACAACAATAAGCAACAGCATGTTGCAGGCAGCTTTATCACTTTGGGTCGATCACAACTTTAAATAATACACATGGTGCCAACAAAATGCATCTACACCATGATAAAAAAAAAAGATGTGCAGGACTGGTTTGCTTGGTGGATGCATTACAGTGTACCTGGCACACACCCAGCACACTCCGTGCGCACAAATATGGTGAAATGTGTATTATGGAAAAATGCCATTCCGGGGTTCTTGATACATTTTAAACAGCTTGACCTTTATTCTTCAAAATTCTATGATATCATTGTTTTACCCTTCAGGGTAATGCTTGTCAGTGCAAGCCTTTTATCAGCTGTATTTTAAAGAGATCCAGTTCTTTGTTACTCACAAACACATATCTAGGTAGTTGTGTTTGATTACTCCCGATGAATTGTGCAGTTGAGTACTTTGTTGTATGCCTATATTTGATGTCTGTTTGTACATGATCAATACAGATCTTTGAATCTGTCACCCCTGCACAGGAATGTGTCATGGTCACATTCTCACTACGACCATGAAAAAGTACAAAAGATTATACACTGCTGAAGCACACTATGTCAAATATATTCAGAAAGGGCTAGTATGTGGGCTTATCTTATTTGTGGTGTCAGGCTATCTGGGCGATTGCACATTCCAGCTCATAAATGTCAGAGCAAGAGGAGTGAAGTAGAACATTGCACTCAGCCGGGGGTCACAACAAGACCAAATCCACACAGTCATCAAATAGGAAAATAGTCATATGAAATAATCGTCTTTATTAGTGTGTGTAAGCACAATGTAAAAGGAAAGAAAATGTCCTAATAGGAAAATGTCCTATGTCCTATTTCAGTCTTATTCTTGGGTTTTTAATGGTGAGAACTGGAGATTGAGACATTATTACCTGGTTTAAATGAAATCTTGTAAACATCATTGATTATAGTCTGTAAATTAAAATAAACCTGTCATGATAGTCACCTTAACAGTTAAAAGCTCCTAAAGCAATGAACATATAATGTACTATAGTGATAACATAAATGTAGCGGATGGCACTGGGCTGTCCTGAAAATTGCATTGGTTTTAACTGCATTCGTCTATTTGTCAAGTCCTATATGTTATAATGTACTGTATTCATCTGTTTGTTCGGTAGTTTCATTCTAACAATTAAGGGAATGAAACTACCGAACAGTCAGACCTCCCCGGTGTGAAGTGTGCCTTCAATTACCCGTTGCAACATTGTTGCGAACGGGTAATTGACAAGCTGTACAGTGGTCCTTTGTTCTCGGGGGTGGCTGCCATTCGAGAAACGAACACGTGGCGGCGGCCATTTTAAAACTCCCGAACAGCGTTGTTTTGCCGTCGAGTGTCTGGGACCCAAATCGGACACTCGACTAGGCGATCACCGCTGAGACCTCCACACGCCCGGTCCATTCAGTTCCAAACTACCGAACGGCCCCTCGTACAGTAGACAGAAACAACCGAACGAGGGGATTCAGGCGAACCCCCCCTAGTCTCTGTAGCTGGAGGCTTTTGTGTGTTTTGTTCCCTTGTTCCAGGACCGACCGCAGGGCCCCATCGCATGGAGCCCAATTCGGCTGTTACTTCCAGCGCAGTCGGTCATTTTATTCCCTCCATAAATTTCCCGAACCCCTGGTCTGATCTGGGTGATTTTTGGATATGTTGTTCACCCAGATCAGGGCTACCAGGGGATGTATAATTTAAAGCGGTACCCCTAGGTTTAGGGGTACATCCAGAAACGGGGGGAATTGGTGTCCTGGATAAGGGGATTATGATGCAGGCTGAGGGGAGGAGATGTGTGGGAGGTTACCGGAACAGGATTGGCTACTGTACTAATGAATGGAAATCCCTCCCTTGTTTGGAAGCATGCTTTATAAGGCCACTGTCTGAATAAATCTTTAGTTCTGCTCCTGATACTGTGTGTCGTCCAGTTATTGGGATTGCTGTTGGGATACTGCTGTGATACTTTGCCTGCTGGATACTCTGCCCTATGGATTTATAATTGCTTGTTCCTGAGTCTCCTTGGGATCCAAAGTGGAGATAGGCTGTGTAACACCAGCTCTCCGCTACATTGGTTGGCAGCGCTGGGATCCAGACTCACAAGGACTAATGGAATACGGATGGAGAGTGATTATGCAAAGCTTAAAAGATCCACGCTAAAAGATCTCCTAGAAGCAAAAGGTATTGCAGCAAGCAACAAAAGAAAAGCAACCCTCATTGCAGAGGTGATGGCAGAATACCAGAAGGAGGACAGGGCGATCCCTGAGCAGCGGAGTTCAGCAGATGGATCTCAACAAGAGGAGTTCCAGAGACAGCTGCAGTTTAGGCTGTCCTTTTATGGAGAGAATCCAACGGCGGATATTATATCCAGGACAATGACAGAGGTGCAGGAGTTTATACTACGCCAAAGACCACTACAAAACCTGGAGAGGAATGCTACCACTGCTACTATCACACAGGGTAAGGCAAAAATACCTTACCAAGCATTTAAAACATATGTAGAAGCAGAGGAGGATATAGATGCTTTTCTCCAAGATTTTGAGAGACTGTGTGCACTGCATAATATTAGTCCAGAGGAGTGGGTACCTATTTTGGCAGGGAAGCTCACTGGAAAGGCTGCTGAAGCATATAGAACTGTACCAAATGAGGAAATTCGGAATTACCACAGGGTAAAAGAGGTGATCCTGGCCCGGTATGCAATCACGCCAGAGGCATATCGGCGGCGATTTAGAGAATTAAAAAGGAATTATAAGGACTCTCATGTGGAATGGGCATGCAAGTTACATCGGGCCGCTCTTGGATGGGTACAGTCCAATAAAGCTCGGTCCATGGAGGACTTGTTACAAATGATGTTATTGGAACAATTCTATGAGGGCCTCCAGAACGATATCCAGGAATGGGTGAGGGACCGCAATCCGACTTCCCTCACCGAAGCCGCTAAAAAGGCGGACGAATACTTAGATGCCCGCAGACAACAAAAACCGGGCCCCATCAAGACAGCTATCTGACCCGTAGGGGGAAACAACACCTACCCCAACAACACACGGCCATCACGACAACTACCACCTTTCCCACCAGCTAGTGTATAACAACCACCGCGACCGACTACCTCAGTAAAGTGCCACCAGTGCCAACGCTGGGGACATTATAGGAGAGACTGCCCGCAGCTGAAAGAACGCTCCACCTGGATCAGGCCAGGGCCACCTCCACCACCTCGACAGACGACCCACTGCTACCAAGCCGAGGCAACCCACCCCTATGGCACCGCAATTCCGATTAGCACCGTGGAACAATGGGAAGTCTTACACGAAGCGGATCCTGTGCAAGCTAATGCTGACAACCGCCAGCATCATAGACAGACGGTGTACTTGGAGGGGAAAGCAGTTCACTTGGTACCGGACCAGGCCAAGACCAATAAAATGGTAGCAGTCAGCAGGGCCGGACTGGGAATTAAAAGCAGCCCTGGAAAAAAAATATTTACAAGCCCCATAATGCGTTGCGCCAGCATAGTGTGCAGATACAGAGTTAGAACAGATAACTTAAAATTAAAAAGTACTTCAACGTAAAAAGCGCACTCATAGGCTTCAAAATAAACAAAAGTGCAGATTTATTTTAAGCAGACGTGCCTTTGCATGTAATCAATGTTTCAGTCCAACTACCTTGACATATTAAGGAAAGCTTGTTAATGGGACTGAAATGGTGAATGTATGTAGGGCACAACTGTAAAAAATGTTTATTTTGAAGTCCTGTGGGTGTGCTCTTCACTTTAAATATGTTATTGTGCTTGAGTATGCACCTAGCAACAAGATTGGGCCAATATCTGCTCATTACATATGGTACATATTAATGAAATTTCTCTGTGTATTATGCATATATAAATGTACATTAATATGTGTAAATATAATATATATAACAAATATACACATTAATATACATGTCATATACCAGTGACGGATCCAGAGCCTGAGCCCAGGAGGGGCACTTGTAGATTATTTAAAGAAATATTCCATGCACAATAACCACTACTCCTCTGTGTAGTGATTATGGTGCCAGGAGTGTCGGCACCCCCTCCCAGAGTAAGTAGTCAAACCGTTTAAGAACAGTTTGACAACTTACCTGGAGTCTGCTGGGATATGGGGCTGTAGTAGGGTATAGGAGCAGTGGTGCAATGTGTGAGGGGTGCAATGTGTGTGAAAGGTTCAGTGTGTGGGTGCGGGGGGCAGTGTGTGAATGTGTATGGTGTGTGTGTGTGGGGGCAGTGTGTGAATGTGTATGGTGTGTGTGTGTGGGGACAGTGTGTGAATGTGTATGGTGTGTGTGTGTGTGTGTGTGTGTGGGCAGTGTGTGAATGTGTGTGTGTGTGTGTGTGTGTGTGTGGGCAGTGTGTGTATGTGTCAATGTCTCCCCTCTCCTTCCCAGTCTCTCTCTTCCCCCTCTGCCTCTTTCTTCCCCTCCCCTTGTGTGTCTCTCTCATTTCTCCTTTGTCTCTCTCTTCCCCCTCTGCCTCTTTCACCCCATTTCCCTGTGTCTCTCCCTCCCCCCTTTCCCTGTGTCTCTCCCTCCTCCTCCCCATCTCTCTCCCTCCCCCTTTCCCTGTGTCTCTCTCCCTCCAACCCATCTCCCCCCCCTTTCCCTGTCACTCCCCTCTCCCCATCTCTCTCCCTCCCCCCCAGTTTTCTCCCTCCCTTTTCTCTCTGTGCTCTCCCTCCTCCCATCTCTCTCCCTTTCCCTGTGTCTCTCCCCTCTCTATCTCTCCCTTCCCCTTCCCTGTGTCTCCCTCCCTCCCCCTTTCCCTGTGTTCCTCTTTCTCCCTCCTCCCCTTTCCCTTTCTCTCCTCTCCCTCTCCCTGTGTCTCTCCCTTCTCCCTCCTCTCCCTTTCCCTGTGTCTCTCCCTCCCTCCCCTTTCCCTGTGTCCTCTCCCTTCTCCTGTGTCCTCCCTCCCCTTTCCATCCTCCCTTCCCCCTTTCCCTGTGTCTCTCCCCCTCCCCTTTCCTGTCTCCCCAATTTACCTTAGAGAAGGCAGGGGGCCGGCCGCGTTCCAGACTTTAGCCGCCAGGCCGGGTGGCAGCTTCGCCGGTCCAGCGGCACTCCAGTCACTGATGGCTGAAGGAGGAGGAGCCTATCTACCATGCTCCCTCGCGGTTCCTTTGCTGGGAATTGTGGGACCCGCGAGGGAGCATGGTAGACTGGCTCCTCCTCCTTCAGCCATCAGTGACTGGAGTGCCGCCGGACCGGCGAAGCTGCCACCCGGCCCGGCGGCTCCAGTCTGGAACGCGGCCGGCCCCCTCTCAGTGTGCCACCTATGTGGCAGTGCAGCCCCCAGGTGCAGCGGCCCACCGGGAAATTTCCCGGTATCCCGGTGGGCCAGTCCGGCCCTGGCAGTCAGGGTGGCTGGGGGAGCAGTATACCAGCTACCCACAGCCCGGATACATTTACATTGGGGAGCGGGGTTTTGGAATGTGGAGTTGGGGTTGATGCCCCAGCTGCCAGCAGAGGTTTTGTTGGGGAATGATCTGGGCAAACTGACATCTGCATTTGAACCCCAGACCCCAACAACCCGAGAAGCCCAACCCGTGGTTACACGGCAACAGGCCCGCACCCAGGACTACAACACACTCCCGGAGGTCCAGGTAAGAGATCCTTCCCCTACCTTAGAATGTACCCCTTGGGCCCCCCCTACTGAATTTGCGGCCGAAGTCGTCACTAACTCCACCTTACAGGTCTATAGGGATAAAGTAACCACAGGCCAGCCGGGAGGGGAGGGCGAAAGATTTGTATGGGATAACCAGTTGCTATACAGGGAGTTTGACAAGCAGGTAGCTGGGTCAGACCCTATTGTGATGAGGCAGCTAGTGGTACCCCAACGGTACCGCGCAGAGTTACTACGGATAGCGCACGATATTCCGCTATCCGGACATTTAGGGGTCAGTCTCATCCGGAACCGACTGACCCAGAGTTTCTTTTGGCCGGGAATTAGTCAAGAAGTACGCAGGTACTGCAACACGTGTGACACGTGCCAAAGGGTAGGAAACAGAGGGGACCGGCGGAAGGCGAAATTGCACCTGCTACCCATAATCGAGGAACCGTTCAGCAGAGTAGCAGTGGATATAGTAGGACCCCCGAACAAACCCAGCCCCTCTGGGAAGAGGTATATCTTAATGGTAGTAGATTATGCCACCCGATATCCAGAGGCGATTGGTCTGACCAACATAAACGCAGAAACCGTGGCTGAAGCCCTGATGCAGATTCACTGCGGAAGTCACCCAAAGCCTCTGGAAATTCTGTGACATCAAATCTATCGTTAGCGCCCCATACCATCCCCAGACCAATGGGCTATGCGAACGGTTCAACGGAACCTTGAAGCAAATGCTTCGCACGTTTGCAGACACCCATAGGGACTGGCAACGGTTTTTGCCCCATCTCTTGTTTGCCTACAGGGAGGTGCCGCAAGAATCGACGGGATTCTCCCCCTTTAAATTACTATTTGGGCGGAGAGTAAGGGTACCCCTTGATCTGATCAGGGAACACTGGGAGGGAGACTGGAGTACAGACGGTACCCCTGTCATACCATATGTACTGGCGTTTCAAGAGCATTTGGAAGCGTTGACCAAGTCAGTCCGAGAGAACCTCCAGGCAGCTCAAACGCGCCAACGCACATGGTATGATAGGGGCGCCAGGGACCGCAGCTTCCAGGCAGAAAGTTCTAGTTTTGAAACCGGTCCGACATGACAAGTTGCAGGCCTCCTGGCAGGGCCCATACAAAGTGATGGAGCAGAGATGCCACACCACGTATATCATTGGCGCCTGCACAGGGACTGGGGGACGACGCATGATCCACGTGAACATGCTGAAGCCCTACCAGGAACGTTCAGAGGAGGTGACCGCAATTTGCGCTCCCTCCAATGAAGAGTTTGACAGCCTACCCCTTCCAGATCTACTGGGGGACGGCTACTCTGGGGGATCGTCTGAACCCACAGGAGCATACCGAGGTACAACAGTTATTAAGGGAGAAACAGGACACATTCTCCAATATACCTGGGTACACTCCTTTTGGCCACTCACAGGGTAGACACCCTAGGACAACTTCCCATGCGCCAAACACCTTATCGCATCCCTGAACCGGTAAGGGAAAACATGCGCAAGGAGATCGAGGAGATGCTCCAACTAGGGGTGATTGAACCGTCAGATAGCCCCTGGGCATCCCCTGTAGTACTCGTACCCAAGCGAGATGGCACCACTTGCTTCTGCGTGGACTATAGGAGGTTAAACGAAAAGACGGTATCTGATGCCTACCCTATGCCCCGTATAGAGGAATTACTAGACCGAATGGCCAGAGGACACTACCTCACCACCATTGATCTATGTAAGGGGTATTGGCAGATTCCCCTGGCGCCCGAGGCCATTCCTAAATCCGCTTTTGTCACCCCATTCGGTCTATACCAATTTAAGGTAATGCCGTTTGGGATGAAAAACCCACCCGCTACATTCCAGAGGATGGTAGACCGACTCCTAGATGGATTTCAGGAGTACATGTGTGCTTATTTAGATGACATAGCCATCTTTAGCAACACGTGGGAAGAACATCTGGCCCATATAGGGGCAGTGTTAGATAGAATCTGAGAAGCCGGATTAACCCTGAAACCGGCTAAATGTAGTATAGGTATGGCAGAGGTACAGTACCTCGGACACAGAGTGGGGTGTGGGAAGCAGAAACCTGAACCTGCTAAGGTAGAGGCAGTAGCACAATTGCCCACCCCCAGGACAAAAACCCAGGTCCTTGCTTTCCTAGGGACTGCCGGATACTACCGCAAGTTCGTCCCCAACTATAGTGCCCTGGCCAAACCTCTTACTGACCTTACCCGTAAAAACTTATCCCGCCAAGTAACCTGGACCCCGGAGTGTGAGAAGGCATTCCAACTGTTGAAAGATGCACTTGTTAATGTCTTGTCCCTCCATGTCTTGGCAGCTCCCAATCCAACTAAACGTTTTCTTGTTCACACAGACGCTTCTATGTTTGGATTGGGGGCAGTATTAAGCCAAGTCGGGGCCGATGACGGAGAACACCCCGTAGCCTACATCAGTCGGAAACTATTACCAAGAGAAGTGAGCTACGCTGCCATCAAGAAGGAATGCCTGGCTGTGGTGTGGGCCCTGAAGAAGTTGCAGCCGTATTTATATGGACAGCCTTTTTCCTTGCTCACGGATCACAACCCGTTAGTATGGTTCAACCGGGTGGCTGGGGACAATGCCAGGCTGCTGCGCTGGAGTTTGGCGCTGCAGCCCTTTGACTTTAACATTCAGTACCGCCCGAGCAAACAGAATGGGAACACTGACGGGTTGTCAAGACAAACAGACCTGGAGAAATGATCCGTGAGCATTCCCGGACATCCCCAAGCCGATCCGTGTTGGATCAGACTGTGTATGCCGGCTTGTGGGCAAGGGGGAGCAGTGTAGCGGATGGTACTGGGCTGTCCTGAAAATTGCATTGGTTTTAACTGCATTCGTCTGTTTGTCAAGTCCTATATGTTATAATCAAATAAATTGGAGTACAGCCTAGGTACACTCTGAACAGGGGGGTAACCCCTAGTGTAAATAAGAATCAAAAAGAAATGAAGAGAGTACCTATCAATACAAAATAAAGAAAGAAAATAAACTATCACTAAGTGAAAACTGAGCAAATAAAGTACAGTTTAATCACTAATAAGATGAAAGAAATGATAAAAATAAAAATAACAAATAACTTTATTGGATATACGTAATAAAAAGTATAAATGTATAGAATGGAACACTGATAAGCTAGTTAAAATCAATCTAAATAATATCTCATGGTGTAAAGATATATTCTGATGTCTCCAATTACAAAGAATATAACACACTGCACACGTCTGCGCAAAGTGAAAAGGAAAAGGGGGCGGAGGTGAGAGCACCTAAGGTAGTAGTGTGATAACTCAAGAAACTAATCAAAGTATATATATAGATTACTGTCCATAACTAACAGCTAGAACCCGAACAGTAACCATATAGAAGTGAACTGTCAAATAGCCGTAAGAATAATAATTAACTAGAGTATATCAAGAACCAGATAACTTAGTGAAAATGTCTGCCCCATAAGCTAAAAAAATGACAGTAATTGTCCTGACAATACAGAACTTGGCTGGTGTAGAGCTGTTACTTGAATACAGAGTACAGCACAAAGTTCTGCACTCAGCTACGAGAACAGCATGCTGGAATAGTAGGCAAT
>OW240914.1:127463958-127693290 GCA_933207985.1 Pelobates cultripes | reverse complement strand
CCTCCCTCCTTCCTTTCCCTGTCTCTCCCATCTCCCTCCCTCCTTCCTTTCTCTGTCTCTCCCATCTCCCTCCCTCCTTCCTTTCTCTGTCTCTCCCATCTCTCTCCCTCCCTCCTTTCCCTGTCTCTCCCATCTCCCTCCCTCCCTCCTTTCCCTGTCGCTCCCATCTCCCTCCCTCCTTCCTTTCCCTGTCTCTCCCATCTCCCTCCCTCCTTCCTTTCTCTGTCTCTCCCATCTCCCTCCCTCCTTCCTTTCTCTGTCTCTCCCATCTCTCTCCCTCCCCCCTTTCCCTGTGTCTCTCCCCTCTCCCTATTCCCCTCACCATCTCTCCCTCCTCCTTTCCCTGTGTCTCTCCTCTCCTCATCTCCCTCCTTCCCCCTTTTCCTGTGTCTCTCCCTCCCCTCCCCCTTTCCCTGTGTCTCTCTCTTCTCCCTCCTCCTTTCCCTTTCTCTCCCCTCTCCCTCCTTTCCCTGTGTCTCTCCCTTCTCCCTCCCTCCCCCCTTTCCCTGTGTCTCTCCCCCTGCCCCCAATTTACCTTAGAGAAGGCAGGGGGCCGGCCGCGTTCCAGACTTTAGCCGCCAGGCCGGGTGGCAGCTTCGCTGGTCCAGCGGCACTCCAGTCACTGATGGCTGAAGGAGGAGGAGCCTATCTACCATGCTCCCTCGCGGTTCCTTTGCTGGGAATTGTGGGACCCGCGAGGGAGCATGGTAGACTGGCTCCTCCTCCTTCAGCCATCAGTGACTGGAGTGCCGCCGGACCGGCGAAGCTGCCACCCGGCCCGGCGGCTCCAGTCTGGAACGCGGCCGGCCCCCTCTCAGTGTGCCACCTATGTGGCAGTGCAGCCCCCAGGTGCAGCGGCCCACCGGGAAATTTCCCGGTATCCCGGTGGGCCAGTCCGGCCCTGGCAGTCAGGGTGGCTGGGGGAGCAGTATACCAGCTACCCACAGCCCGGATACATTTACATTGGGGAGCGGGGTTTTGGAATGTGGAGTTGGGGTTGATGCCCCAGCTGCCAGCAGAGGTTTTGTTGGGGAATGATCTGGGCAAACTGACATCTGCATTTGAACCCCAGACCCCAACAACCCGAGAAGCCCAACCCGTGGTTACACGGCAACAGGCCCGCACCCAGGACTACAACACACTCCCGGAGGTCCAGGTAAGAGATCCTTCCCCTACCTTAGAATGTACCCCTTGGGCCCCCCCTACTGAATTTGCGGCCGAAGTCGTCACTAACTCCACCTTACAGGTCTATAGGGATAAAGTAACCACAGGCCAGCCGGGAGGGGAGGGCGAAAGATTTGTATGGGATAACCAGTTGCTATACAGGGAGTTTGACAAGCAGGTAGCTGGGTCAGACCCTATTGTGATGAGGCAGCTAGTGGTACCCCAACGGTACCGCGCAGAGTTACTACGGATAGCGCACGATATTCCGCTATCCGGACATTTAGGGGTCAGTCTCATCCGGAACCGACTGACCCAGAGTTTCTTTTGGCCGGGAATTAGTCAAGAAGTACGCAGGTACTGCAACACGTGTGACACGTGCCAAAGGGTAGGAAACAGAGGGGACCGGCGGAAGGCGAAATTGCACCTGCTACCCATAATCGAGGAACCGTTCAGCAGAGTAGCAGTGGATATAGTAGGACCCCCGAACAAACCCAGCCCCTCTGGGAAGAGGTATATCTTAATGGTAGTAGATTATGCCACCCGATATCCAGAGGCGATTGGTCTGACCAACATAAACGCAGAAACCGTGGCTGAAGCCCTGATGCAGATTCACTGCGGAAGTCACCCAAAGCCTCTGGAAATTCTGTGACATCAAATCTATCGTTAGCGCCCCATACCATCCCCAGACCAATGGGCTATGCGAACGGTTCAACGGAACCTTGAAGCAAATGCTTCGCACGTTTGCAGACACCCATAGGGACTGGCAACGGTTTTTGCCCCATCTCTTGTTTGCCTACAGGGAGGTGCCGCAAGAATCGACGGGATTCTCCCCCTTTAAATTACTATTTGGGCGGAGAGTAAGGGTACCCCTTGATCTGATCAGGGAACACTGGGAGGGAGACTGGAGTACAGACGGTACCCCTGTCATACCATATGTACTGGCGTTTCAAGAGCATTTGGAAGCGTTGACCAAGTCAGTCCGAGAGAACCTCCAGGCAGCTCAAACGCGCCAACGCACATGGTATGATAGGGGCGCCAGGGACCGCAGCTTCCAGGTCGGGCAGAAAGTTCTAGTTTTGAAACCGGTCCGACATGACAAGTTGCAGGCCTCCTGGCAGGGCCCATACAAAGTGATGGAGCAGAGATGCCACACCACGTATATCATTGGCGCCTGCACAGGGACTGGGGGACGACGCATGATCCACGTGAACATGCTGAAGCCCTACCAGGAACGTTCAGAGGAGGTGACCGCAATTTGCGCTCCCTCCAATGAAGAGTTTGACAGCCTACCCCTTCCAGATCTACTGGGGGACGGCTACTCTGGGGGATCGTCTGAACCCACAGGAGCATACCGAGGTACAACAGTTATTAAGGGAGAAACAGGACACATTCTCCAATATACCTGGGTACACTCCTTTTGGCCACTCACAGGGTAGACACCCTAGGACAACTTCCCATGCGCCAAACACCTTATCGCATCCCTGAACCGGTAAGGGAAAACATGCGCAAGGAGATCGAGGAGATGCTCCAACTAGGGGTGATTGAACCGTCAGATAGCCCCTGGGCATCCCCTGTAGTACTCGTACCCAAGCGAGATGGCACCACTTGCTTCTGCGTGGACTATAGGAGGTTAAACGAAAAGACGGTATCTGATGCCTACCCTATGCCCCGTATAGAGGAATTACTAGACCGAATGGCCAGAGGACACTACCTCACCACCATTGATCTATGTAAGGGGTATTGGCAGATTCCCCTGGCGCCCGAGGCCATTCCTAAATCCGCTTTTGTCACCCCATTCGGTCTATACCAATTTAAGGTAATGCCGTTTGGGATGAAAAACCCACCCGCTACATTCCAGAGGATGGTAGACCGACTCCTAGATGGATTTCAGGAGTACATGTGTGCTTATTTAGATGACATAGCCATCTTTAGCAACACGTGGGAAGAACATCTGGCCCATATAGGGGCAGTGTTAGATAGAATCTGAGAAGCCGGATTAACCCTGAAACCGGCTAAATGTAGTATAGGTATGGCAGAGGTACAGTACCTCGGACACAGAGTGGGGTGTGGGAAGCAGAAACCTGAACCTGCTAAGGTAGAGGCAGTAGCACAATTGCCCACCCCCAGGACAAAAACCCAGGTCCTTGCTTTCCTAGGGACTGCCGGATACTACCGCAAGTTCGTCCCCAACTATAGTGCCCTGGCCAAACCTCTTACTGACCTTACCCGTAAAAACTTATCCCGCCAAGTAACCTGGACCCCGGAGTGTGAGAAGGCATTCCAACTGTTGAAAGATGCACTTGTTAATGTCTTGTCCCTCCATGTCTTGGCAGCTCCCAATCCAACTAAACGTTTTCTTGTTCACACAGACGCTTCTATGTTTGGATTGGGGGCAGTATTAAGCCAAGTCGGGGCCGATGACGGAGAACACCCCGTAGCCTACATCAGTCGGAAACTATTACCAAGAGAAGTGAGCTACGCTGCCATCAAGAAGGAATGCCTGGCTGTGGTGTGGGCCCTGAAGAAGTTGCAGCCGTATTTATATGGACAGCCTTTTTCCTTGCTCACGGATCACAACCCGTTAGTATGGTTCAACCGGGTGGCTGGGGACAATGCCAGGCTGCTGCGCTGGAGTTTGGCGCTGCAGCCCTTTGACTTTAACATTCAGTACCGCCCGAGCAAACAGAATGGGAACACTGACGGGTTGTCAAGACAAACAGACCTGGAGAAATGATCCGTGAGCATTCCCGGACATCCCCAAGCCGATCCGTGTTGGATCAGACTGTGTATGCCGGCTTGTGGGCAAGGGGGAGCAGTGTAGCGGATGGTACTGGGCTGTCCTGAAAATTGCATTGGTTTTAACTGCATTCGTCTGTTTGTCAAGTCCTATATGTTATAATCAAATAAATTGGAGTACAGCCTAGGTACACTCTGAACAGGGGGGTAACCCCTAGTGTAAATAAGAATCAAAAAGAAATGAAGAGAGTACCTATCAATACAAAATAAAGAAAGAAAATAAACTATCACTAAGTGAAAACTGAGCAAATAAAGTACAGTTTAATCACTAATAAGATGAAAGAAATGATAAAAATAAAAATAACAAATAACTTTATTGGATATACGTAATAAAAAGTATAAATGTATAGAATGGAACACTGATAAGCTAGTTAAAATCAATCTAAATAATATCTCATGGTGTAAAGATATATTCTGATGTCTCCAATTACAAAGAATATAACACACTGCACACGTCTGCGCAAAGTGAAAAGGAAAAGGGGGCGGAGGTGAGAGCACCTAAGGTAGTAGTGTGATAACTCAAGAAACTAATCAAAGTATATATATAGATTACTGTCCATAACTAACAGCTAGAACCCGAACAGTAACCATATAGAAGTGAACTGTCAAATAGCCGTAAGAATAATAATTAACTAGAGTATATCAAGAACCAGATAACTTAGTGAAAATGTCTGCCCCATAAGCTAAAAAAATGACAGTAATTGTCCTGACAATACAGAACTTGGCTGGTGTAGAGCTGTTACTTGAATACAGAGTACAGCACAAAGTTCTGCACTCAGCTACGAGAACAGCATGCTGGAATAGTAGGCAATATGCTGTAGGCAAAGCTGATACAAAGTTGCTACAGAGCTATCAAGTGCTGAATAATACGTTGTAACTATTCTTAGGTGGTAAATTGTGATAAAAGAATAGAGTTCTAACAAAAGACCTTAGTCAGGTAGAAAGCTACTGCTGAAATATTGGAACATGATAATGTGCAACAAAAATAATCCTGAGGCTAGAAACACCCCATGTGCCTTCATGGGCACCAGGACTAACCCCCACTAATGTTATCCTAAATGAGACATCAGTTAGAAACAAGAAAGTATAAGGTATAAAAAAATATGATAAATAGATGGCGATAGAATAGCGCCAAAGATCCCCTGACGCGCGCGTTTCACCAAAGCTCGTCAGAGGGGAACTGGGTGCCGCCAACTCAAACATTTAAATATGAGAGCTGGAATGCTGATTGGCCAGGCGAAATACATTCTGATTGGTTGGCCAAACGGTGATGTAATTGAATAGGAGAAGTGTGCCGACGGCTGTATTTGCCGAGCACACATTAACCCCTGACTTTCCAACACTGATTGAGTAAAAAAGTAATCTAATTAAACACACAGTAAACCAACTAATGAATAGTAATAAAAGAAAAAACGATCGATGAGACATAAAATAGAGAGAAGAAAGAAATGACAAGAGATACATTGGGAATAAATTTATAAATGTGCCATTTTCTATTGGAATCTACACTTTTTGAAAACTGAAGAAAGAGGACAAAATCTTGACACAGAAAGCACTTCAGCAAGCTAAAATGATTTGGGTGTGTGGATGTGTCCCTTTGCTAGTAGTGTAGTATTTGACATTTTAAGCTCTGGTTTAGGTGATATTGATACTTACCACCACTACAGCATGCCGTTATTGCCAGTGGCATACTAAGAGGGGGGGGCGGTACGCCCCGGGTGCCACCAGGTAAGGGGTGCCACCAGGGCTGGCCAGGCTTTGGATTTGGTGAGCTGTGTGGCTGCACCGGGCACCATAGCAGCAGGGGTGCTGGGCAGCCGACACAGCTCACCCTTGCAGGGGCTGGGAATACAGCAGGAGTACTACATGGAGAGTTGGAGACGGAGCCAGATTGGCCTGAGGTGGAGCAAAATTGGATGCAGGGGAGGAGCTAAAAGCAGCCTCCAACTCTCGCTGCTCTTACTGCAGCACACTGAGGCGAGGCAGGAAGGAGTCCCTGCTTCCCCATCTACAACACACTAGGGACTTCAGTGACTCCACTCCTCCTCCAGTAAGTGAGAGAGAGTGTGTGCTGTGTGTGTGTGTGTAACTGTGATTGTGTGTGTGTAACTGTGATTGTGTCTGTCTGCCTGTGACTGTCTGCCTATGCCTGTGTGTGTGAATGTCTGCCTGTGACTGTCTACCTGTGACTGTGTGTGACTGACTTTCTGTGACTCTGTGTGTGTGTGTGTGTGTGTGTGTGTGTGACTGTCTGCCTGTGACTGTGTGTTTGAATGTCTGCCTGTGACTGTGTGTGACTGTCTGCCTGTAACTGTGTGTGTGACTGACTTTCTGTGAATGTGTGTGTGACTGTATACCTGTGACTGTGTATGACTGTCTGCCAGTAACTGTGTGTGTGACTATCTTGTCTGTGACTGTGTGTGATGGTCTGCATGGCACTGAGTGTGTGTGACTGTGTGATGCTGCCTGTAACTGTGTTACAGTCTCCCTGTAATTGTACGTGTCACTGCCTGTAACTGTGTGTGTGTGTGTGTGTGTGTGTGTGTGTGTGACTGTCTGTCTGTAACTGTGTGTGTGACTGTCTCCCTGCAACTGTTTGTGTGTGACTTTCTGCCTGTAACTCTGTGCGAGTGACTATGTGTCTGGAACTATGTGCATATGGCTGTATTTGACAGTATTCGTGCAGTGAGCTGGCATATAATGTCATCCCGGCATCAGCGTCATTACAGGGTGTGCATGGGACCTGTGCAGGAAGAGCACAGATATCCCAGCAGCAACCGCTGACCACCAGGGACTGAGGATCCATTCCAGCCCTTCCAGAGCAAGGTAGGGAGGCTGGGTGGACCTCTTAATTATTAAATGTGTGTATGTATGTCATGTTTGTGTGCATGTGATTGAATGTGTGTGGGTCTTTGATTGTGTTTGTGTATGTCTGTGTTTATATGTGTGTATCTCTGTGGTTAAGTGTGTGTAACTGTATATATATATGCACAGACATACAGCTATTGTGTTATTGTGTGTGTATATAAATGTGTATCTGTTTGTTAGATAGCTCACTTATTTGGTGTCCTTAAATATTGCAATCCCACATAAGGATAACAAATAAGGGAGTTATCTACTAAACAGCTAAAATTAAGAAAAGGGCTTTTAAAATTTTGATCTTTTAGCTGTTTAGTAGATAATTCCCTAAATTGGTGCCCTTATGTGAGATTTCCATATTAAAAGATACTAAATTAGGGTGCTGTTTAGCAGATAGCTCCTTTATTTGGTGTATGGCAAACCCACATAAGGATAGCAAATAGGGAAGTTATCTGATAAACAAAGATCGAAGTTTAGAGGTGTCAGCCAGCCCACAACAAGAAATCTGGGTGGCTAATGTGAATTAGATGCAAATTTGTTGACTGATGCCAATGTGCACTGCACTGGAGTTGCCACTGTGTCTGCATGTGTGTCTGTGTATCTGTGTGTATATGTATCTGCATGTGTGTCAGTGTGTATATATGTGTGTATATGTGCATACATCTCAGAATCTCGCCAACACTACACACATACACCCCTGCATTTCAACGTCAACACTACATACAAACCCCACCATTATATATAACCACACCACTGCATTCAAAAACCACACTACATAAAAATGCATTCCTGCATTCAAATACCACATACAAACATACCCCCTACATTCACTTACACTCGCATACCCCATACAAAAATATGCTTACATATAAAAACTGATTAGTGCTAAATACCTAAAAAACAATTGCGGTTGTTTTTTACATTTTAAAGTTGGGGGGGGAAGGTCTAGGTACGCCCCTGGTTATTGCTATGATTGAGTTCTGTCTGTGTTTCACTAATATAACACCCCACTTATTTATTCCTCTCAACCTCATTCAACCCAATTTGTCCTACTAGAAAATGTTTCCCCTAGCAGAGCAATCCTCCTTTATGACGCTGAATCGATACGTCATTGCAAGGACATCAGCATCAAAATGGAATGACATCTGTTACTAAGTTCCTATATTTCTTTAACAAATGAAAAACGTGCTTGTTAGTAGTCTATGACAACAGTTACAGTGCGTCTGTAGGGTGCATATATTTAAATGGATTTTTCTCAAAATCTATACTTTTAGCTTTCATTTTCTTCACTGTTGTGCAGAGCATGACAAGCACAAATTACATTTAAAACGAAACGGATGGTAAAGCGACCGTTTACATCAGATATCCCAACTTGATTCGTGCACCCTTTCAGCTGCATTGGAAGAATAAAATGCCCATATTTCTATGGATGAACTAATTGATTCATTCGCCTGTACTTAACATATCACTTTGTTCATCCAAAGATTAACAGGCCCTTAGGTCATTTAATGTGCTGAAAGGACTTTGTCCACAAGTCTAGTCCCAACATTTTCTGTCTTTTACTTTTGCTTGACATTTTATAAATGAATAATATTCATGAAATATTCATTAAACATTTGTGTGAATATAAAAAAAATAGATTTTTGTTTCAGATATCTGGGGTTTTTAAAAAGTTTGCTTGTTAAAATACAATGATCACCTCTGGTTGACATTTGTTTATTAATAGTCAAAGGATATCAATGTAATTGAAGTAGCCTCTGCATCAGTGGCAAGTGCAAATGCCAAGTAAAGTAGCTCAATAGAATGCTGCTTTCAATGGGAAGTTTGGCAGTAATAAGTGGACAACCATAACTTTGACCAATAATTATAATGGGATAACTGATGACTCACCGTGCATGTGGCAGCCGTTCTCGGAAGCCCTCAGTACAGCAGATGACAAGAAGAGGGCTTATACAACTGTGTGCATATCCAAGGCAAATGGCAGCTTGATTGAGATAGAAGGCAGAGGTGGAAGGAGGTCCAGATGAGACCAAGTTGAATAGCTGCACTGCATGAAAGGGGGCCCAACATAGAAAAAAAGCAGCAACTATAGCAAGTGCCATCCGAGTGACTCTGCGACTACGTTGTGATGGAGCCCTTTGGACTCTTCTCATGACACGTGAAAGATGATGGAGGGTGAGTGAGTAAAGCACTACAATAACTGACAACGGTAGAAGGAACGTCAGGATGGTATGCACCAATGTGTACCAATAAAGTGATGGGGGTGCTCCAGGCAGATCCAGCACACACAAGGCTACACCCTCACCCCAGCGAACTCCAGAGTACAGCAGAACAGGGGTGCTGAGCAGGAGAGAACACAGCCAGACACAACCCGTCACTATCCATGTGCAACGCACACTTCGGCGTTGTCCAATTGTGGCTGAATGCACAACTGCAACGTATCTGTCAAGAAACAGGAAACCGTATATATTATTATAATTACTGTTAAAAACTCTTCATCATTATATCATGCAACGTATATTTGAACAAATAGCCTGAAACATAATTTGGTGGGGATTTTTAAATTCACAATAGTTTTATAGAAAGCAGCATGATAAAATTGCTTCTTAAAGTATAAAACAGTTAGATTCTATCCTTGCCTTTGGACAACACAGTGATTTGAGATGTTCTCTCTAAAAGTAAAGTGTTATTTGTAGTCTACATTTTTATTATACTGAAGTCCACATTATTACATTAGTTGTTTATTTTACTAATATACATATAAACAATTATGGTATTTAAAGAATTTTCTGTAGTCTGCATTTATTTGGCTATTTATACATGAATGAATCCTTGGCAAAGTATGTATTTGATAGAAAAATATGTATATACATAGAGCTTATGTATTGTCACCCAGGAGTTGTTGAGTTGAAAGTGAATGAAAAGGCCGGGCTGCTTAACCCCTTAATGACGGAGGCAATTGTGCAGGGTTTGATCAAAACAAACCTGGAATTTGACTATATGTCTGTTCAACCATAATTTACCTCTTTCAAATCTGTATCCCTAGTCCTATACTTCCCTCTAGCCTAGCCCCTACCCCAGCACTGTAAGGGTTAATAAACCCTTCTGTACTTACCTGTTTCCAGTTGTGTTTTCCCTCCTCTGTCTCCTCCAACGTCACCCATGGTGGAGGGAGGGGCGTTAATGCACATGCATGGCAAGTGCTGTGAGCATGTTAGGCCATTCCCATTGGAAAGCATTGCTGTAATGCTTTTCTATGTGGCTTTTACTGACGCTGGATGTCCTCATGCAGAGCATGAAGACTTCCAGCATCAGTTAGGTAACCAAAAGTCACCTAGCATGCAGGAAGTGCCTCAAGTACAGGCAGTTTTAGTCCTGCAATGTAATTGCAGTTTCTCAGAAACTGCAATAATTAACATTGCAGGTTTAACCCCTTAAGGACCAAACTTCTGAAATAAAAGGGAATCATGACATGTCACACATGTCATGTGTCCTTAAGGGGTTAAGGGGACAGGGACATTGCACCCGGACCTCTTCAGTGAGCTTACGTGGTCTGGATGCCTATAGTTGTCCTTTAAGTGCAACCACACATATTATATATCATTTCATCCAGGAGAAACAGGGCTTTCATTTCACATCAAATATTTATATATGAAACATAATTAAATATTATTAAAATCTAAGATGTGAAAAAAAATTAAGAAACTTTTTTTTTTTTTTTAGATCTTCATGGCATATTTACTGAATGTGATAATACTGTTAGCTTTTACTGTAATAAAATATACAAACCGGTATTTCTGTTCATCAATGTCTCACGAGTACAACATGTATGGAGTTTTGGAAAGTTACAGGGTCAAATATAGTTTATACTGTGTATTGAAATTTTCCAGATTGGTTATGTTCCCTTTGACGCCATCGTGATCACATGGCCCAAGGGGGCTGGACTTGCCAGAGAGAGGACTGCCTGGAATGTCAGGCAAGTCCCCCAGCACAATTGCCAATGTGGGAATTCCAGCATTCAGGTAAATAGAAATGATGGCAAGGACATACTATGCCACTTGGCAACATTTAGGACCCCCTCCTTAAGGGCGGCCTAGCATGCCCGCCATCTTTAAGGGTATAGTAACATCAATATTATGTTCTGGAGTACATGCTGACAGGTTGGTGTGTTATCACTGGGTAGGACTGGGTTGCAGATGTGATATTACTCAGCTGGCTAATGAGTCATGTTTGTGAGTTGCTGAATGGTAGGTGTAGTTTTCAACACGGTCACTCCAGGGGGCCCGGCTGCAGCAGTGACCCCTGCAAATGTGGGCTTTGGCATACCTTCAAATGCACTAGCCTGGGGTCCGCGGATGCAAACAGGAAGGGAAAGCTGTGCTGCGCTGCTCCCCTCCTGCCTGTGTGTAGGCCCAGCTGTCTGATGGTAAGCGCACTTCCTGTCAGACGGGTACCGCAGTGAAAAGCAGGTACAGGATGGGAAGGGGGAGAGACAAATGATGGTGCTGGGGGGAAGGGAATAAAACAAATGGGGAGGCTGGGGGAGAAATGGGACACATGGAGGGGCTGGGAGGAGAGGGATTGGGACACATTCAAGAGCTGGGGGGTGGATGGGAGACATGGAGAGGCTTTGGGGGGGGAAACGAGACCCATAAAGGTGCATTAGTGGGGAAAAGGCACATGGAGGGAAATAAGACACATGGAGGAGCATTGGTGGGGAGGGAATGAGACACTTGGGTGGGGAAATGAGACACATGGAGCGGCTGGAGAGGAGAATGAGACACATGGAGCGACTGGGAGGAATTAAAACACATGGAGGGGCTGTAGAAGTTGATTAGACACATGGATGAGCTGGGAGGGAGGATGAGACACATGGAGGGAGTGGGGGGGTAAGACACATGGGTGGGCTGTGGGGTGAGACAGATGGAAGGGGGTGAGACGCATGGAGGGGCTGAGGGGGAATGAGACACATGGAGGGCCTGGGGGAGGAATGAGACACATGGATGGGGGGCCCAGGGCAATTTTCTCACCGGCACCCAGTGATTTCTAGTTATGCCTTTGGTTTTCAACTAGTAGGTAGTGGATTATTTACTAAAGTGAGAATTCATAGTGAACGTAAAATTTAAGGCCAAAATAGCTGAATAGATAAAAAGTCAGCTATGCTTTCAGTTTGGCTACTATTGCCTGAAGTTTGAAATTCTCCTTGAAATCACTTTGAATTCTCGCTTTAGTAAATAACCCTGTATGTCTCTGAAATCTATTTTCCAAGCCATTTGGTACACAATAAATAGGAACCAGGTCAAAACCTGATTACATTATTCAGACAAGTTTACACATGGAGCCACTGAGTGGATGTACTGCATTATTGTAAATAAAGGTTTTACATACAAACATCTGTGACTGATACATTTTACATTTCAAAGCCAATATTACATATGTGCGACGGACCGCCTGGTACCCTGACTGAGTATCTCTGTCAAGCTCCACCAGGACACCAGCAGCGCTCCAGCCCCTAGTCGCCGCAGCTTAGCTGGGGTCTCTCTGTAGCTTCCCGTCCTGGAACAGGGTCCTGGGTACAGCTCCAAGTGATTAAGCTCTCCTGCAGAGAGTATGGCTGTATAGCCGGTTCACCCAAACACTAGCCTAGACTCAGTGAAGGGTGAGCATTAACAGGTTTTTCAGGCAAGGCACACAGAATTTATACAGAGCCCCAGCATGGGTTCTCCGGTGTATTCAATACAAGCCCCTCCCAGAGATCTCTGTGCCTGGGAGATAATTGTGTTAAAGACTGGTAAGCTAATTATCTCCCTGGAACAGAGAGCTAAACACAAAACATAAAAACATAAAAGTACCCCAAAGTATCATAAAAACATATAATAACCCCACATGCCCTAAATCCTCAATCACCCCTGATCTGCACACCAAAGTTGTCCAAATTGTGCTCAGATCCATGCAGTGTAGGAGAAGTGCCACCGGGGCAAAGTTCTGAGTGGCCGCACACGTGGTGATAGCCCAAAATTGTTCCAGAGTACTTGGTGCTTTTGCTGGTCAGTTCCTGTGGCCGAAATACAGGGTGCTCTGCCTGGCTCTCAGGGAGCGTTTGTTTCCCTTAGTCTCAGACACCTCCCCCCCAAAAAGCACTCTCCTTGCAAAGTGGTTGAAAACCTTGAACCAACAGTTTCATAACATTCATGGCTAAGTACCGCTAAGGTGACTGGGAACCACAAAGTCCTCATGCCGAAATTAGTCCATAGCGGTCGCCACTAAGTACTGCTGAGGACTGTTCGTGGATTTGTTTAGGACTTTGAAAAGCCACCATCTATTATTATTATGTTATTTATATAGCGCCATCAAATTCCGCAGCGCTTTACAATGGGTGGACGAACAGACATGTAGTTGTAACCAGATAGTTGGACACACAGGAACAGAGGGGTTGAGGGCCCTGCTCAATGAGCTTACATGCTAGAGGGAGTGGGGTGAAATGACAAAAAAAGGTAAGGATAGTATTAGACTAGTGACAGTTGCAGAAGACCCTGGTCCCCTCTTGCCTCCATACAAATAGTAAAATCTTACTTGTATTCAAGTCTGGAAATGCAGGCTTTGTCTGTTTCCTGTAGACCTGCCTGCTGACATCAGCAGAAGTGGTAGCCTGATCCAATCACAATGCTTCCCCATAGGATTGGCTGAGACTGACAGAGAGGCAGATCAGCATCTCCTCATAGACATGAATTGAATCAATGAATCTCTATGAGGAAAGTTCAGTGTCTGCAAACAGAAGGAGGAGACACTGCATGTTTGGATGCATTTTAGGCAGCCATGACCCAGAAGGATCTCTAACAGCTATCTGAGGAGTGGCCAGTGGAGCTATCACTAAGCTGTAATGTAAACACTGCATTTTCTCTGAAAAGACAGTGTTTACCGCAAAAAACCTGAAGGTAATGATTCTACTTACCAGAACAAATGCAATAAGCTGTAGTTGTTCTGGTGATTATAGTGTCCCTTTAATGATAGGTGCCCTCGAAGGCACAGATTTTTGCCATTTGAGCAGCTTAGGAGTCTAGTCTTAGCCTTCCTTCATTTATTTGACACTTGTTGTTCAGTACGTCTCTATACAAGGATGCACTCTATAGACATTTAATTCATTTCTTTCTTACTTTACTACTCATTGGGGTATAGTTTTGATCATAATTTTGGGTTTATACATTTAAGTCTATCTTTCTTTACAAATCTTGATAAATAACTGTTTAGGCAATATTCCCCTATATATACCTGTGTTTAATTCAGCTACTGCTGCTAACATTTTTATTTCACTGACATTTTGTTCACATGCTCTTCCTTCAAGCTTAGGGCAGATTTTGTTGAATACACGGTTGCAAATGTACATGACTAACATTGTTGGTTCACAACTGTTTTGAATCATTATATGCATTAGCCATCATATGGCCTTGTTTATTAAGAATGCATATTATATGGATATGCATACTTTTTGCATCTACTGACCTAGTTGATCTATATCACTTCACCTTATCCCCCTTTTTGTATATACTTAAGGTTTATTTAGTTTTGTTTTATTTTTTATTTTGACTTAGAATAAAAGTTATGTTTTAGCATTTCACTATTTTGTATTTTACAAGGACAGTATCTCTTTTTGTTTATGGATTTGTTAATGCGAACGGCCGCCAGGGAGCTACCGTTCAGTTCCATTCGTGAGAAGGGAAAGTGCCGAACCAGGGGCACCCATGGGAAGCTGCTAATGGCGGCAGTGTAACTCTCGAACGGGGTCTCCGACCTGGACCACAATCGGTGGGCAGGAGGCCAGCTTCCACATTACTCCATGAGTTCGTGGCAAATGTCCGTGGAAAAGAGCGTTTGTCACAATATGTAATATCTTTATTGAACGTGTAGTACACCTTAACCTCCATATCATTCAAATTTCGACACATCTTCTGCACCCTTACAATCCATGGTGGACTGGGTCTAAAAATGTATATAATAATTAAATTATATGGCTGTGGGGGTTGTATACCTAATTGCCCCCAGCCATATCATTTTATTATTATACAAATCTTTATACAGCACCCCCATCCAGTTATACAGCTGAAGTGAGAGCGAGACCTCCACAATTACCCACTTTGCAAAGGAAAACTTGACATGCACAGGCTGTACTGACTCAGAGAAGACTGTCAGCGCAGTCTTTCCTCCACCACGGTTTGACCCTTGCGTGACTCCGTCTCTGCATGAGACGTCACGGTCACGCTACAGGGGCAAGGGAGGAGCAAGTCCAACACTATGCAGAGATGCCGATTGTTGCATAGTGTAATAAATAACAAATGCGCGCAATGCTTTCAGAGATTGTTGCGGGCTTAAAGGAGCCCAAAGCAGCTGCCCCTTTTGACTCGCTGCCTTGTTTGAAAAAGGTTACTTTTTTAACATTGTTAAAGGCCCACTTGTCATTGGGCAAGCTGACACCCTGGCCAGTCCGCCACTGCTTACAATGATGTTTTCACATGTGTAGTGGGGGCAATATTAATAATTTAGAATGTATAAAACTGTTATCTGGAAAGAAAAAAAAGAGATGGATGCAGGGCCGGCACATCTTATAGGCGACTTAGGCAGTCGCCTAGGGTGCACTGGCCCGGAGGTGCCAGATTTGAGTGACAGGCAGGAGGGAAGTGCACAGCTACAATTCTCTCACACTCCCAGACTCAACTCTAAAGGAGGTGGTGTAGGCATCCTTCTCTCCCCTCAATGTACCTTTCAACCAATGGTTGAAATGGAAATGGTGGCCACCCAGTAACTCCACAGTATGTCCCCAGATGGTTCTTAAAGGGCCAGCAGCAGCACAACACAAATCCCTTATGCCCAAATCACGTCTTTAAAGGGCAATACATCCCAGGGGCCATAGTCACATGGCAGGAGGCGGGCAGCGAGGCCTCTCCAATGTCCAGTGGCGAGGTGGCTTTCGCCACATTTCTCCCCTTTACCATCCAGACTAACAGGGTATCTGACCTCCTGTCGGTCAGTGCCCTGGTTAGTCCAGCAACCCACCCACAGAACACCATCAGCAGTACAGCCCACCCACAATAAAGAGTTACTACACCTGGGGTAGTGGGTCGCTTGTCCCTGTCCAGGAGCTCCACCTTGGCTCTGGGGTTTACTGGCGCTCCAGATCGGTGGGTTGCTGAGTGGGCAGAGACCAGCTCCTCACTCTGGACCCGGTACTGCTGCTGGAGGGGGAGACTGAATGTCTCCCCTTTGGCTAAACAGCACTGCTGCTGGGGGACAGGACCGACTGTCCCTACCCCCGGTGGTGCATGTGCAGAGACCACGGTCCCATCTGCACTGTTGTGGAGATTCCTGTCTCCCCTTGGTGGGCTAAGCTGCTGCTGGTGAGAGGGGGTAACAAGCTCCTCTCCTGTACATACTTTCAGCCGCTGGGGAGAGGGGATAACAAGCTCCTCTCCCTGACACTCTCTCTGCTGTTGGAAGGGGAGACCAACTGTCTCCCCTTTTAATATATTGTTCTGCTGCTGGGGCGCGAGACAGACTGTCTCCGCTTCCTGCAGGACACACTGCCGTTGGGAGGAAGGACTGCACCTTCTGCTCCCTGGGACTCACTGGACTGCTGGGGAGAGGGACCAACTGTCTCCTCTCCTAAGGACACACACTGCCGCTGGAGAGGAAGGACGGCACCTTCCGCTCCCTGGGAAACATACTGCCGCTGGGGAGGAAGGACGACACCTTCAGCTCCCTGGGATACATACTGCTGCTGGGGAGGAAGGACGGCACCTTCATCAGCTCCCTGTGACACACTGCCGCTGGGGAGGAAGGACGGCACCTTCAGCTCCCTGGGACTTGCTCGGCCACTGGGGTCTCTCCCCCCTGGCCAAATCTGCTAGGAATTGCAGGTATTCTCCTATTATTTTCTTGACGTGCTGTACGGATCTCTCCGAGGGGTTGGGTCCATAGACAGACAGCACCGCATTAACCTCTCTGTCAAACTGCTCCTGAGTGTAGCCAGGCGCCATGCTTGCTCTGCCGAAGTTTGTTCCTTTTGTAGATAGGGTCGCTGTACGGGTACTAGCGTTGCCCTCAATTTGTAATCCAGGAACTGGTGTTATCTTGTAGCTGTCCTTCTGGGCTGTGGAAATGATCCTGTTGCTTGCCACCAATTGTAACGGACCGTTTTGCTCACCAGAGGTTAAAAACCGTTTAGGCGATATTCCCCTTTCCAGATACACCGACAGCTACTGTAAGCACCGATCTCCTGAACTGGAAACACATGAACACTGGAAATATCCGAACAGGAAAACCATACGAAAGGGTTACACTCCTGGCAGTCAGCATACAATCCAATTCCCCCAATAACGAGACACTTCGTTTTGAGGGTTAAGCAGAATCTGACTGTACTGGCACATACAGCCTCTTTTATTCCCAATCCACAAACTTAGTACTGCCCACAGGGTTTTACAGAACAACCAATCAATCTGTACAATACACACAGACACTCCCACACAAAATCCTCCCCTCTGCCTGTGATATGATTACTGAACACAATGGTTAATCTAATTATCACAGACAGAGAAATACAGTTTCATAAAACACATCACAGGGACCCCAAAACATGCAATAACCCCATAAAACCCCATAAAAAACTTTGGAAGATACAGTTTAATGCAGATTCTGCTTGACCCTCAAACGAAGTGTCGTCTCGTTATTGGGGGAATTGGATTGTATGCTGACTGCCAGGAGTGTAACCCTTTTGTATGGTTTTCCTGTTCGGATATTTCCAGTGTTCATGTGTTTCCAGTTCGGGAGATCGGTGCTTACAGTAGCTGTCGGTGTATCTGGAAAGGGGAATATCGCCTAAACGGTTTTTAACCTCTGGTGAGCAAAACGGTCCGTTATAGCCTATTTAAACCCACTCTTTTAAGAATTGCTATCATCTACCGCCACCCCCCTCCCCCGGTCATCCTAGGCTATTTATTGAGCACTTTTCTTCCTGGCTTCCCCACGTCCTCTAATCTACCACTCCTTCCCTTATACTTGGGGATTTCAATATACCAACCAACAACCCCAACTGCACTGATGCCTCTCATCTGCTCTCTGTAACCTCCTCCTTTGGCCTTACGCAATGGTCCAATTTAGCAACCCATACAGCAGGAAACACTCTTGATCTCGCCTTCACCAATCTCTGTACCGCCTCTAATCTCTCCAATATTCCTTTTCCTCTATCTGACCACCATCTGCTGACTTTTGACATCGGCATATCTAAGATCCAATTGACACCACCGTCTGAACATCAACCTCCAATGTCTTGACCTAGAGCATTTCTCCACTAATCTCCAAACTCTCCTTTTACCTATCTCAAACCTCACCTGTCCTAGCTCTGCAACCTCCTTCTAGAATTCCACCCTCTCCTCTCAACTAGACATCATTCATGGCACCTCCTACATTTAAACGCAGTAAGCGCAGCCAACAACAACCTTGGCACACCAGGCTGACTCGATATCTTCAAAAACGCTCCAGAACTGCTGAACGCTGTTGGAGAAAGTCTCACTGTGCGTCTAACTTTCTCCACTATAAATTTATGCTGTGCTCATACAGCTTGGCTCTTTCCTCTGCAAAAGTAAATTACTTCAGTACCCTCGTAACCACACTCTCCCGCGAACCCAAACGACTATTTCACACATTTAACTCTCTTCTTCGCCCTATTGTTCCTCCTCTACCTACTAACTTCATCGCCTCAGACTTTGCAACTCACTTCACTGACAAGGTCTCTACAATCAGGGAAGAGATCTCTCATCTTTCTTCTTCCCTTTACAATACTTCCCCTTACCTCACTGCCTCTGCTGTTCTATGTTCATTCTCACCTGCTACAGCGGAAGAGGTTTCTGCTCTGCTCCAGTCCTCTCGCCCCACCACCTGCTCCCTAGATCAAATTCATCATCATCCGTACTCTGTCTTGTTCTCTTTCTCCACCTCTCACTAAAATTCTCAATCTCTCTCTCCTCTGGTATATTTCCTTCGCTCTTCAAACATGCAACTATAACCCCAATTCTAAAGAAGCCCAATCTTGACCCTAACTCCCCGTCCAACTACCGTCCTATCTTGCTACTGCCTTTTGCATTCAAGATCCTTGAAAGAGTTGTGTATGCGAGATTGACAGACTTCCTTGAGTCCAATTCTCTGCTAGACCTGCTTCTGTCTGGCTTCCGTGCTAAGCACTCTGTAGAAACGGCACTGACCAAAGTATCCAATGATCTACTCACTGCAAAATCTCGTGGTCACTACTCTATCCTAATTCTCCTTGACCTTTCTGCGGCTTTTGACACTGTTGATCATCAACAGCTTCTTCTCATCCTCCACAATATCGGTTTACAAGATATTTCTCTCTCCTGGTGCTCCTCCTACCTCTCCCAGCGCTCTTTCAGTGTTTCTTTCTCTGGCTCTACTTCTTCTCCCCGACTCCTCTCTGTTGGTGTCCCTCAAGGTTCAGTCCTTGGTCCCCTACTGTTCTGCATCTATACTGCCTCCCTTGGTAAACTTATTAGCTCCTTTGGCTTCCAATATCATTTCTATGCGGATGACATGCAAATCTATCTGTCCTCTCCTGATCTCTGCCCGTCCCTCTTGACTGGTGTCTCTGACTACCTCTCTGCTATTTCTAACTGGATGGCTGTCCACTTCCTTAAACTCAACTTGACTAAAACTGAAATTCTGGTCTTTCCTCCCTCAAGTGTTGCTACTCCTGTGTCTGTCTGTCTCCAAGTCAACGGTGTTCTCTTTAACTCCGACCTCTCCTTCACGCCTCATGTTCAGTCTATCGCCAGATCCTGCCACTTCCATCTCTAAAACATTGCGCGCATCTGACCCTACTTAACACCAGATGTAACTAAGGTGCTGGTCCATTCCACTGTCCTGTCTAGCCTTGACTACTGTTATCAGCTTCTCAGTGGTCTTACGTGCTCCCAACTTGTACTGTTACAATCCATAATGAATGCAGCGGCGAAGCTTATCTTCCTGTCAGCCTGCACTGCCCACGCCTCACCCTTCTGTCAGTCTCTACATTGGCTTCCTGTAAGATATAGGGCTCAATTTAAAATTCTGTCTCTTGCTTTCAAATCTCTACATAATGCTGCTCCCACCTATCTATCCTCCCTAATACACAAGTATGTCCCGTATAGGCCCTTACGCTCTGCTGAAGACTTACGTCTATCTTCTGTCCGTACTCCCACCTCTGATGCTCGCCTTCAAGACTTCTCAAGGGCTGCACTGTTCCTGTGGAACTCACTTCCCTCCTCCGTTAGATGCTCACCCAGTCTCCACTCCTTCAAAAAATCATTAAAACCCACTTCTTCATAAAAGCGTATCAATTAAACTGTTAATAGCTCCCGACTGATTCCTCTCTTGCAACTGTCATTAGTCTAATACTATCCTTACTTTTTGTGTCACTTTACCCCACTCCCTCTAGCATGTAAGCTCATTGAGCAGGGCCCTCAACCCCTCTGTTCCTGTGTGTCCAACTGGTCTGGTTAAACTATATCTTTGTTCGTCCACCCACTGTAAAGCGCTGCGGAATTTGTTGGCGCTATATAAATAACATAATAATAACAATAATAATAAAGTGCTCAATTCTATTGAAATTGGTGCTTTTGTAAAATGAAACAAAGAGGACACATTCGTCATTCATAAAGCACTTCAACAAGTTCAAAGGCTCTATATTATACACTATAGTCACCAGGACAACTGCAGCTTATTGAATTTGTTCTGGTGAGTAGAATCATTACCTGGAGGCTTTTTGCTGTAAACACTTGTCTTTTCAGACAAAATGCAGTATTTACATTACAGCCTAGTGATAACTTCACTGGCCACTCCTCAGATGGCTGTTAGTGTTCCTCCCTGGGTCATGGCTGCCTAAAATGCATCCAAACCAGGGCTGTCTTTAAAGGACCACTATAGGCATCCAGACCACTTCAGCTCAATGAAGTGGTCTGGGTGCCAGGTCCATCTAGGATTAACCCTGCCTGCTGTAAACATAGCAGTTTCAGAGAAACTGATATGTTTACTTTAGGGTTAATCCAGTCTCTAGTCGCTGTCTCATTGACAGCCGCTAGAGGCGCTGTGATGGAATTTCGGTGAAATGTAAATTTAGTGGGCCGAGATTTCCACGTGGCATATGTGTATGTTGTATCAGTTAGTTAGTTACATGTAGCTAAGATATTGTCATCAATGTACTGAGCATGTGCAGGAATGCAGGAACTGAAATCACACTCCTTTCTCCTTTGTTTTGGATGAGCCATGTGGCCTGCCCATATGATGAAATCCAAATCCTGTCCACTGATTGGTTAAGGGTATGTGTGGATGGAGCTATTAATGGGAGGAGTTATAGTTCTTTAAATAGCATGTACTCCATTTGTTCGGCCTTCAGACCTGTTTTGGAACGCTAGTTCATCTGAGGCCCGATCGGTATGTTAATAAAGACCTCTTACTTCCTGAGAACCTGCATCCATCTCTGAGCCCTGCCGCTCTATCAGACAAGGTACATAGAACATTCCACCGAGTGAAACAATAAAGTATACCGTATTAGCGTAACTAGTCCGCTTTTGTGCAACCCCGCCCCCGGAACCCGACCTTCGTGTAAGAAGCCGAAGGGCCAAGTACCCGTACCAACATAGGCCGGGAGCTATGGCTAGCAAGGAGGTTAGCTTGCGGGAAACCCGGGACGGGTTGCACTGACATCACTAGAAGGCGCCAGATGGCCTTCCATTGTGGCTTCCGCGTCTGAGAGTGAGCTGCGTTAAACGGAGCCTAGGTGACAAGGCTAGGTACCGTGATGACCCTGATCCTGGAGAGCAGAGTGTTTCCTGTGGCGGAAAATGGCATTCAGCAGCATACCTAGCAGCAGTACGGATAGACCAATCACGGTGGTGTAGGGAAGGGGGAGTCCCTTTTAAAGGTCCATAAGCCCCTCCCACAACTTCAGGCCAAGCCTTCCAATATATATGTAAAGGCTTTGCCAGGAGTTGTGGGAGAGACTTATGGACCTATATAAGGGTCTCCCCCCTCTCCTACCCTACCGTTATTGGCCTGGCGATCTGTATGTTGCTACTTTCGGTGCAAACAGACCGCCAATTTCGTTACTTACCACTCCTGTGTTCTGCCCGTACTTCTGCCTCCTGTCCAGGTTGTACCCGGCGTTGCTGGTACATCCCAGCTGGATACCCTGCAGCACAAGCCCGTTTCCGCAGTCCACTCCTCTGATGACCGCCCGGCTGACCCGGAAGCTCCGGCTGACCTACGACCCTGTGGACGCCAGCGCCCTCACTTGGCGTTATCACGGTTAGATACTAATTTTGTTTATGCTCATTTCATATAAATTTCACTGTTCGGTTATTTTCGTGGGTTAGTCAATGCGAACGCTATGCCTCCATTCGTGGAAAGCTTTCAGGCTCACGCCTGCACGGATACCAACCCATTCGGCTCTTTCCATATGAATGGTTTTTTTATGCACGAGCACAGTTGCGTGTTTCATTCGGTTAAGTGGGCACGAAAGCTCTATGGGCTTGAAGAACACAAAGCTTTCATTTCCTTAATATTTCATTTGTAGAGTCTGAGGGGTTTGGCGGGGATTTCATTCTTTTACAAACGAATCACCGCAAAGGGTCACAAGCTGAAACTGTACGCATACAATACATTTGCATCTTTTCTCACGAACACTGGTCATAGGAACTATCTATACGTTGAAATCCCTCTGGTTTCGCACATACAACCTAGTTAGATTTTGGCATGTGGCCCTCTAGGGTTCATTATAGGGTATTACATCTATGATAACTATGGATTGTTTGTAAGGTTAAAATGTATTAAAACAAGTACTTTTAATATTATTTGCAGGTATCAATTAACATTACTTTTGTTCAATATGGTGGGGATCAGCCTTTTTGGTTTGGTCCTTAATAAGGTTCTAATGATGCTTCAAACAGGTTTTCCTTCTGGTGGCATTGGGATAAGTTGTATCATTGCAGGTTTAGGAACGCTGTCCTTATTTTTATTTGCTTTTAATGCACGGTCTATTCAAGATTGCGAGGTGAGGCAATTGAAAGCAGCATTTGCTCTTCAGACCTCAAATCCTATTCCAAAGAGTAAATAGTTATAGGTATATATATATATATATATATATATATATTTATTTATTTCCTTTGGTATGTGTTTACTAAGGATCTTCTAAGCAATATGTGTAATAATTGGTATACCCATCTTGTTGTTAATAGGTATCGGCCTCTCCTTCCCCTCTCCACCTAAGTATATCAATATATATATGATCTAGTAGGATCCCCATGAAACGTGTAAAGCAATAGACTTCAGCTTGCCACTGCTGACTCCAAACACCCAGAGATCGATCCGTGAGACCCAAAGGAGAACTTTTGAGTGAGGCTTTAGGTGGAACTCACTGTGGAACACTGGCGCCAGAAACACAGGACGGACTACAGCTCATAGTTAGTTAGTAGTTACATGGAAGGCAACTGATCCGATTTTGCTTTTGTTCACATACTTTTTGTGAGTGTTTTTAATCTTTAAATTAAGTTTACTGTTAATTTTACATTTATTTATTTATAATATATTTTAGCAGGATGGATACATTGAGATTTCTCTTGTATTCAAGTATGTCCTGGGTCTTTGTCCACAAAACATTGCATTGTTACAATAGGATACAGTATTACAAAAATACAATATACAAACTATATATATTCACACATATATAAATTTAATACATAACAGGTAATAAATATATTCAACCATGACAGGTGCATTCTGTACTGAGGTATATTGCCATATATCTCTTAAAAGATTTTAGATTGAATGAAGATTTGACTGTGTCCCTGAGGTTATTCCATAATTGCGTTGCTTTGTAGGAAAAGGAGGATCAAGCCATTTTATTTTCATTATTGCGGTATGCTAAATATCGTGCTAGTACTAGATCGGAGGTTATAGGAGGTGGGAACAGCCGAGGAGAGCATTCTACTCAGGTAGGATGGGAGCTTCCCAGAAATGCTCTTATGCACAAGGCTGGAAAGATGAAGAGTGCATCGGGATGTCACAGTGGTGGGTAAAGTAATTACATTCTAGTACAAGGCGGCAGAATGAATTATATAACATATTAAGTTTATTAAGGTGGGTTTGCGGTGCCGCACGTGCATTCAGAGTGTCCATAGGAAAGCATTTCTCAATGATTTCCTATGGACACGCTGCACGATGGATGCGAAATTTGCATCCAGCGTCGCAGATGCGCCTCTAGTGGCTGTCCGGAAGACAGCCACTAGAGGCTGTATTATCCCCAAATGTAAACGTAATACAGCAAGCCAGTAGAGGGGAAACTTTGCTAAAATGTAGCAAAATATTCTTCAAGTGCCTAGGAGTGAAAATAAAAATAGGGTTAATTTCGATCGTATGTTTCAGACCGATTGCAATATGTGGCCATTTCTGATAGCGCTTCCCTCCCTCTTCCAGGTCACATATGGTGTTCCCCAAGGCTCCATACTCGGCCCCCTGCTATTCACATTTAAATCTAAAGGGTTAAAACCTGAGGGACATTGCACCCAGACCACTTCATTGAGCTGAAGTGGTCTGGGTGACTCTAGTGTCCCTTTAATAGAGCAGACTGGTGTCAGCATGCTATTTGAATTTTTTTCTGATACACAATTGATGATTTTGTAGTTTACGTAATTTAGGTACAGTTCCAAAGATCATTGTAACTGTTTTGTCAGTGTTTAGGAAGAGTTTGTTATCCACTATCCACTTTTCTACCTCTGTGAATTTGTTTTGGAGCACAGATGCGGCAGCTTGGTGTCATCTGCATACATTTGTACACTTGAGGATTTACAGACGTTAGGCAGATCATTTATAAATAATGTGAATAGCAGGGGGCCGAGTATGGAGCCTTGGGGAACACCATATGTGACCTGGAAGAGGGAGGGAAGCGCTATCAGAAATGGCCACATATTGCAATCGGTCTGAAACATACGATCGAAATTAACCCTATCTATTTTTATTTTCACTCCTAGGCACTTGAAGAATATTTTGCTACATTTTAGCAAAGTTTCACCTCTACTGGCTTGCTGTATTACAGCGTTTCCTAATTGGACTTCCGCCGTGAATCCCCACATCCAAGATGGCCACTGCTCCCTGCTGTTCCCGGAAGGTCGGAAACAGCAGAGGTTGTGCAACCGCAATTTTATTAAGAGATCGCAAGACTGTACCATTATGGATGCCTGCTGTCAGCCCGCCCTCCATCAGCCCACCCTCCATCAGCTCCCCCTCCATCAGCCCACCCTCCATCTGCCATTTCATGTGCACTCCGTGATAGAGAGTGGAAGCATTCAGGAAGACGCTCAGCTTACAATATTGGCCACAGGAGAAAGGATTTCTTTTGCTGCCTTTAGAGATAACTGCCATTTAGAGTAGTGCCCATTGTGGCATATGGGGATAGGTTTATGTATTTAAATTTTTTTGTAGAGATTGTGTTAAAAGTCTGCAGCTGAAAACAAGTTACTTGGGTTGGGTTTCTCATATTTTTTGTTGGTTAAACTTATTTACATATACTTTCTGTTTACTATCTGTAGAAATCAGTGATATACCTAAAGAATAATTCCTTTCTAAGATCTGTTAAAACAGCATCGTTTGCAGTCAGGTAGTGAAATCTGTACTAAAGTGTTTATTACACTCCAAGACTGACTCTAAATCCTGCTTATGGTTAAGTTCTAAGTGCTTTATAAAACATCCTTTGCATTCAGGTAGTGAGATATGTTTTAAAGTGTGCTAATCTTTTTGCTCCAAGACTGATTCAAAATCCTGCTTACATTAAGTTATTTGTAAGAGCTTTATAAGAAGCATCCATTGCAGCCAGGTAGTGAAATCTGAATTTTATTAAGGTTAGAGAAGTGTTTTGTTTATTTTACCAACCAACAACCATGAATTTGGACATCTGGTTAAAACAAGGAACTTTCAAGAGAAAAATTATTACTACTTCTAACTGTTCGTCAGAAACTGAGAAAAAAGATACAACAAGAAATCAAGAAAACAGGTCTGAAATAGTTGAATCTACTGTTCTTCAAAGAGCAGAGACAAGTGACAAGTCAAAGTTAAAAAGAAAAGCATACAATGCTACCCAATCTTCTTCTCAAACAAGTGCCAAAATGAAAAATTTTTCTTAAGCACAATGCTTACTTTGCATTGAAAATATTGCCAAACAGTTAGTTAGCACCTCGCTGCAGCCTCCCTCCTACCTGCGCAGCGAGAGGTTGCTTCACAGGCTCATACACAGCCCGCGGCTCCTTGACACTCTCGCTTGCCGCGAGCGGCATGTTTCGGCACCCGCACGACGCCCGCGGCTGCTCCCCCTGGCGGCAAGTCGGACGCTGCACGTTTGCATACAGCATGTGTAAATAGGCGCCCGAGTCAGTCACATGACTCGGCCTGCAAATATGATGTCATAGGTCAAAGTGGAAGGCCCAAATACCTTCCACGTGTCATAATTAATTCCACTTGAAAGTTAGCCAATCAGAACCCTCCTAAGCATATTTAAACCTAACTCTTCCGTGTCTTGTTGCCCTGTTATGGTCTTTTGATAGCCCAATAGCGCGTATACTCTGTCCGTTTGTCTGATTTTCTGGTTAACGAATCTTGACTTGTCTTACTGTTTATCCTGTTTTCTCTAACTTCTGACTTCGGCTTGGCTTATTGATTATTCTGTCTCTCTGGTTCCCTCTGACTTTGGCTTGTATCCTGACTTCTCTCTGTGTGCATAGCCCGGCCACTGTAAGGACCGCTACTGCACTTCCTGTGTCTGTGTTCTGGTTCCGGAGTTCATGACATTACGATAGGGCCACATGGAACCTGCTGACATTTCACTGCAATTCGCCAATCACGATTCCAGGATGGATAGTCAAGATCACTGTGTTGACCAATTGACTCAAGCAATGCAGACCCTTTTACTCCGTACTGCCCACTTGCAACCCGATGTACAGGTAGGTGCTGCTGCTCCATCAGTTTCGATTCCTGCGCCAGTTATCCCGGCTCATACAGTTCACATGACGCCTCCACAGTGCTATAGTGGTGATCCGACATTATGTCATGGATTCCTTAACCAAAACGACATTCATCTGGTTATGAATCCACGTTCGTATCCGAGTGACAGATCTAAGGTTGCATTTTTAATTAACCACCTATCGGGTAGGGCCTTGGCTTGGGCTAATCCAATTTGGGAGTCCAGTTCATCCATGTCTTATTCCAACTTTCTCTCTGCCTTTAGGAGAACCTTAGATCTCCCTGGTAGGGTTAAGTCCGCTGGCAAATCCCTAGTCAGGATCAAGCAAGGTTCTAGAACAGTAGCGAATTATGCTATAGAATTTCACACCTTGGTGGCAGAGGTGGTCTGGAATAATGACGCCCTAGTAACCGAAAGTAACTTTCAGGAAGGATTGGCCGGTTACATCCTGGATGAGATCGCACCCATGGAAATACCCATTTACTGGATGACATAATTGATTATTGCATAATTATCAATATTAGCATCAGGGAAAAGGCATAGTCATAGAGAGAGCCAAAGAAGGCTACACGCCCATGCACTCCCCTCTCTACTCACTACACCTTTCATGCTCTACCTCCACCCAATCCACCACCACCTGAACCCATGCAGTTGGGTTTCACGAAATTATCAGAGGCGGTGAAGCCTTACAGGAGAAGGGGAGGTTTATGCCTCTATTGTGGGAAGAAGGGGCATCTTAGGAAGGCATGCCCCAGCCTTCAGAGAAACTCCAGCACCTAAGGCCTAATGAGGGCTCGGCCTTGGGTGTTATGACTTTATCTCCTCTTGCAAAGACCACCACACTGCTTATTACGGTCTTACTTCAAGTCGACGGTAAAACAATCACCACTGGAGCTCTGATCGATTCAGGTGCCACGGACAATTTAATGGATAAAAAATTTGCCAAATCCCCTGCCCTGACTCCGAAAGGCTACATCCTTGGCCGTTGAGGCCATAGATGGTAGACCGTTAGACAAACCTTTTGGCACACAAGAAACCCAAGAATTACAGATGTCAGTGGGAGCATTACATAAGGAAAGGATAACCTTTCAGATCCTAAACTCTCCTACAGCACCTATTGTCTTGGGTTTTCCATGGTTGGTGAAACACAACCCTATAATTCACTGGGGGAACTTAGACAATATATCCTAGGGAATGAGTTGTCAGCAGGGCTGCTTGATCAGCTTCATTCTGTATGCTTGCTCAATGTACCTACAGCATCTCCGTTATCCACTTCTGTTCCTCACCAATATGCTGACCTAGCACAGGTCTTTAAAAAGATGGAGGATGACAAATTACCTCCACATCATCCCTATGACTGTGCTATAAAGCTTTTACCAGGCACTATGCCTCCCAAGGGAAAAGTCTACCCACTCTCCGAGAAGGAGAACAAAGTTATGGAGGAATACATACAAGACTTTCTAAGAAAGGGCCTCATTAGAAAATCCTCCTCTCCTGCAGGGGAAGGCTTCTTTTTTTGTCACTATAAAAGAGGGAGACTTTAGGCCTTGTATCTACTATAGGGGTCTTAAAAGAATTATTTCAATGAATGCCTAACCCCTCCCTCTCATTACTGAGCTATTAGACCGCGTTAAAGGATCCAGATATTTAACAAAACTCGATCTCAGGGGTGCTTATAATCTAGTGAGAATAAAAGAGAACAACGAGTGGAAAACCGCTTTCAACACTCGCAGTGGACATTATGAGTATCTGGTAATGCCTTTTGGGCTCTGTAAAAGCCCCTGCTGTCTTTCAGTACTTGATTAATGATGTCTTCCGGGATCTTTTGCACATATGTGCAGTAGTATACCTGGACGACAACAGTTCGTACGCTCTGCAAACTACTATAGAAAGTTCATTAAGAACTTCTCCTCCATTATTGCCCCTATCACCAAGATGACCAAGATGGGTACTAATCCCCAGGTTTGGAGTCCCGAGGCTCTTAAGACCTTTGAAACGTTTAAGCAATTTACAACAGCTCCTGTTCTGCATCATCCTGATCCATCACTACCATTTATTGTTGAAGTGGATGCCTCTGAGTCAGGAGTGGAAGCTGTCCTCGCTCAGAGAAAAACTCCTAACGAATCTCTCCACCCATGCTGTTTTTATTTCTAAAAAGCTATCTCATTCCGAAAAGAATTACGACATTGGGAACAGGGAACTCTTAGCTATTGTACTAGCTTTCAAGGAATGGCGATATCTATTAGAGGGTGCTAAGTGTCCCATTTTGATAACCACTGATCATAAACACCTTTCATACATTGCTGATGCCAAATGTTTATACTCAAGACAGGCCAGGTGGTCCTTATTTTTATCACGTTTTCAATATACTATAACTTATAGACCCGGGTACCATAACTTTTAAGCTGACGCTATATCTAGACAACATGAACCATTAGAAACCACTACCGCTGTCCCTGAAACCATTGTTCCTCCAACTAATATTGTAGCTGCCACTCGCCTGGTGGTTTCCTCCTTACTACTCAGACTCAATATCAGACTCAAACACCCCCTGAAACACCCAATGGTTTATTATACGTAAAGGAGAAAGACAGGAAAAAGATTATATCTTTATTTCATAATTCTAAAACAGCAGGTCATCCAGGTGTAAAAAAATTTATATGAGAACATTACAAGGTTATTTTGGTGGCCTTCTTCCAAGAATATGATTAAAGATTATGTTCAAGCTTGTGAGATTTGTTCCAAGTCAAAGTCCTCCACACAAAAGCCAGCTGGCCTTCTTATGCCTCTCTCTATACCCAATTCACCTTTCCATTGATTTCATAGTGGACCTTCCTCCCTCTGAAGGTCATACAGTCATTTTAATGGTGACGGACAGGTTTTCAAAAATTTGCCACTTTATTCCCCTGAAAAAACTTCCCTCTGCTGCTCAACTGGCCAATATCTTTGCCAAGGAAGTCTTTCGACTGCACGGCATCCCGGTTGACATTGTTTCTGACAGAGTTTATTTCCAGATTCAAGAGGGGTTATTGTAAAGAAATGGGCATAACACTCTCTTTCTCCTCTTCCTATCACCCGCAGTCCAGTGGTGCTGCTGAAAGGGTGAACCAGTCTCTGGAAGTATACTTGCGCTGCTTTGCTAATGAGCACCAGAATAATTGGTCTGGTCTTCTCCCGTGGGCTAAATTTGCCAGAAATACGGTTTGTCATGCCTCTACTGGCTTAAGTCTTTTCCAGGCGGCTTATGGTATTCAACCCAGCGTCCTTCCAGGTGTATTCTCTGAAAAGGGAATACCTGCTTTGGATGCTCACCTTGCCACGTTACGGGAGATGCTGGATTGAGTCCATTCTGCTCTGTCTGCTCTGTCCCGTACAGCCGTGTCTCAAAAGAGATTCGCTGATCGCCTAAGGGCTTATCGCCTAAGGGCTGTGGCACCTAGCTATGTTCCGGGTGATAGGGTTTGGCTCTCCTCGAAACACTTGCCCCTAAGAGTTCCTTCCATGAAACTGGCTCCAAAATATATTTGTCCATATAAAGTGCTTTGTAGGATCAATCCAGTGTCATACTCCCTTGACTTGCCTCCATCTTTGCATATTCCTGACACCTTCCACACATCCCTTTTGAAGCCATTGGTATGCAACTGGTACACCCCATAATTCGTCCTGGTCCTGGTCGTACTGCATCCAGTGACAAATATGAGGTGCAGTCTCTTGTCGACTCAGGCTTTTCTCGTGGTACCTTGCAATACCTGGTTCACTGGAAGGGTTACGGCCCGCAGGAGCGTTCCTGGGTATCAGCCTCTGATGTGAACGCTCCCAGTTTGGTTCAGGCCTTTCATGCTTGTTTTCTCCTGAAGCCTTTGGCTTCCCGCCATCATGACAGTCGTCGGGTGGTGGAGGGGGGGGCGATAATTTCAGGGTACCGCAAGCCGCAGTTGGGGGCACAGCCTCCCTCCTACCTGCGCCGCGAGCAATCGCTTCACAGGCTCACACACTACCCATGGCTTCTTCACACTCTCGCTTGCTGCGAGCAGCGGTTTTCGGCACCCACACACCGCCCGCGGCTGCTCCCCCTGGCAGCAAGTCGGACGCTGCACGCTTGCACTCAGAAATAATCCCTCCTTCCGAAAAAAAGAAACCTTGCATGCATCAATGAGTAGTAACGAGGCCCGGTAACTGGGCAGGCAAGTTATCTGCTCAGCATGCATGCTCCTTTTCTAGCCATGCCTTCTGTGTCAGTGCTTGGACATAAGCCTAGAAAACGTGTACTTAGCTCTTTAAACAACTAATCAGTTTTGTAATTAACATTATTTTACTTCTTGAGTAGCACTATCTGGAATGAATATACTTCTTAAAGAACACTAAAAGGTCAGAAACACAAACATGTATTCCTGACCCTATGTTGTTAAAATCACCATCTAGCCCCCTTGGCGCCACGTGGGCCCCCATAAATATAGCAAAATCATACTTTTATTCCAGTCTGCTGCTGCTGGCTCTGCCATTGATCTGCCTGCTTGACTGACATCATCAAAAGTGGGGTTCGGAGTCAATCACAATGCTTTCACATTGAATTGTTAGTTGGTCATTGAAATGAGGCAGATCAGAGGCAGAGCCAGCACATACCAGCATGTCATCATAGAGATGCATTGAATAAATGCATCTCTATGAGGAAAGTTCAGTTTCTCCATGCAGAGAGTGGAGACACTGAATGGCAGTACTGCAAAGGAAGCACATCTAGTAGCCCTCTAAGGAGTAGCCAGTGGAGTTATCCCTAGGCTGTAATGTAAACATTTTCTCTAAAAAGAAGGGAATGGTTATACTCACCAGAACAAATACAATAAACTGTAATTCTTCTGGTGACTATAGTGTCCCTTTAAATTTTACCTATCATGGTAAACACAACTTGGGTTTAACTTAAACAGCATATCATAATGTACCAAATAGGAACCACACTCAATTCACAGGAGCTATTGGTGCTAAGCAAGACCATGGGCCAGCACAATCCCACCAGGTGGAAATGTAGTTAAGAGAAAACAGGTACAGGCACTCCAATATTAGAACAAAAGGAACACTGCAATGTTTCATCCCTAAATTGGCTCTTTGTCAAGCTTGAAGTTTCATGTTTACTTTGTGCTAACAGAATTAACCTTTAAATGGTTACTTTAAACACTATGACCACGTAACTGATTGGAAATGATGATGGTGCTTGGAGTCTGTATGATTTGAAATGATGATGGTGCTTAGAGTCTGTATGATTTGAAATGATGATGGTGCTTGGAGTCTGTATGATTTGAAATGATGATGGTGCTTGGAGTTGGCATTAAAAGCTGCACATACACAAGCTTATTTACTAAAGTAGGAATTCAGTGTGAATTTCAAATATAAGGCAAGAGTAGCCTGAAAGCATAGCAGACTTTGTGCAGTTTGGCAATTTTTACTTTAAAGCGGCACTGTCATGCGGAACCTACCTTTTCTACCTCTACCTTTTCTACCTCTTTAAAACATAAGTCAAAGTAGGGACTACTTTGTCTTTTGTACTTTTCCTACACTTGACTTTCTTTGATCAAAGGAAAAACGTAAAGCATGCTGAACTTCCTGTGTCTAAGAAAAATTTCCCATAATACTCATCCTCCTCCATATTCTCATGATGCCTCCATTGACCATTACCAAACATTCTGTCATGTAGACTTGTAAGCCCCAGAAATGACCAGATTTCGTCCAAACAGAATGTGAACAGTTTGTCCGTTTGTGTTCGGATGAAATTCTGTATTTTTTTCGGTTTTGGAATTTCATTCGTAATAATGACATTTTTAATCTATGCCACGGCTGCATCTTGCAACTGTTTAGTACATTTAGTAACCTCCTAAATTGGTACCCATTGCAAATGCCATATATTGGCAATCCCACAACAATACTAAGTTAAAAAAATACTTAGTATTAGTAAATAAGGGATGTTAAATTCTCCCTCCTGCCCCTACACACTGAACCGTGAGTAGGGGGAAGTCTACTACACAGTGAGAGGCTGCTCACTGTTGTAAGAACGACCCTCCCACCCCCAATCCAATAAGCGGGGACCTGGCGCAGGCCCCCCATGCCGCATGGTAAAGCACCTATTTAAATAATTAACTTGAGAGGGGACATAGTGTCCCCCTCCAGTTCCAACCCATGCCCTGTGAGTGGGGGTTAGTAAACTAAACCTCCTCAGGCCCCACCCATTAGTAGCAGCCCTAAGTAATAATAGGGGAGAACTAGTATCCCCCACCCATAGGCAGCGGGTGGAGGTCCTAAGTGATAATGGGAAGTGGTACTTAGTGTCCCTCCTCAGCTCCCACACATTAACGGTGAGTGGGAGCTCTAAGTGATAATGGTGGGGCCTATTGTCCCTCCCAACCCCCACCAATTGGTTGCAGATGGGGGCCCTAAGTGATAATAGGGGAGGGGACCTAGTGTCATTTTGTTTTCATCTGGGCTTTTTTTTGTGATTGGGTCTTTTAAAAAAAAAAATTAAAATTTTTTTTTTAATTCTTTATTTTTGTTTAACAGACAGGCTTGTTATGCCACGACTTCAAATACAGGTTTTTTAAGAGGCTTAATACACATTATTTAGGTAATGAACAGGTTGATACAAATTATGTCAGATAATGAGAAGGCAACAAGAGTAACTGAGACATATCATGTAGACTGACAATAAGATAGTCGAAGAAAGAAAATAGTGTAACAAGCAAAGCTATAGTTAGTTCTGTAGCTTAGTAGCTGCTGGGTACTGTTCTCAGTGTAGGAGCATATGAAAATGTTAAGATAATGGTTAAGCTAGAATGCCCACCACGAGCTAAAATATATCTGCAGCAGCAATAGGAGTGTCTGCTAGATAGGTTATTTTAATGCAGCACATACAAGATAAACTGTTGTCATGGAGTTACATGTTGCCTGAAGTCATGCATAGTGAGTTATAATAGGAGCATGGCATTTCAGTGGTGGAGCACAGTTTTTAACAGTTTAGTAAGCATGTTTGGGCTATCATGTCATGTTAACTGAGAAAGGCAACACAATCTTACTCAAGAAAAATGCTAGACTCGGTGTTAGATGGTTATGTGCACTAATTAGCCTGCTAGGTTAACTTGACTGACATAAAAATATAATAAAAAATTAAAATGAAAGATTCTCACTGGAACTATAAACAGCAGAATTATTGCAGAGAGCAGCAAATCAAACATATTAAGCGATAAAAAAAAAAAATGCATTAACCCCTTAAGTACCAAACTTCTAGAATAAAATGGAATCATGACATGTCACACATGGCATGTGTCCTTAAGGGGTTAAGTGATCCGTGGCCTTTGCATGGGACTGCTTAGCCGATGCCTATTAATGTCAGGCTGCTAACCTTGGAAGACTTGAGTCTACCTTTCTGCATGTGAGGGCACCACCAGCCCCAAATGCCTGTGCGCTCCTGCTCAGCCGGACTAAAAAGTAACATAGTCCAGTAATCTGACCAGGGCCGCTAGGCCTTCTCAGTGATCATGGTCGGCGTTGCCAGCTTTGTACCATCTGACAGGGCAGCTTGTGAGTGTAAACTTGGCTCCCTCCAGAGTGCAGTGCAGGGAAGCAGCAGCGAGTTGGTAAGGTGGGTTTTTGGTGGTGGTGTGCTGCCTGGTGATTCTGCCGGTAGGTCAGTCGGTGAGGTGGATACACCCCCATATGGGGCCAGGACCCGGCGCTGGATCGTTGAGCTTCAGTCTCAATCTCTGGAGTAGCAGGTAAATCATGGAAAGTTGATCTATGTTTCAAGCGCCTACAGAATTCTTGGCAGATTCAATCGAACCAAGCCTCAAAGCTCTCTCTCTAGGTCTGGATCTCTGGGCCCTCTCGAGACTGCGGAGGCTGTGGCTTGGCGGCCATCTTGGACTCGGCATACAGTCTTTGTTCCAGCAGAGGATTTATATGCTGTAGATATGTTGATTTCCCCAACGGGGAGCGGGATAACCCCCACCGGTCAAGGGGGTGGGATGCGGGGCTTCAGGTTGTTACTCAGAGAGGTCACCATGTCAGGAAATCGGCCATCTCTCCTGGCAATTAGGCTGCATTCCACGCTACGCCGCATTTGTGGCGTTTGGTATATCTTGGCAGAAGTACATAGAACAGGTATCCACGGGCCCCAACTCGATTCAGCAATGAGCTATCGTTGTGCAGAACTGCAAAAATCACGATTATGGCCAGTAATAGCCAAGATTAAGCTCAGTTGTGCCAGAGCTCTCTGAAAACACTTCTGACTAGCTTGGTTGTCAGGCCTCACCCCCTGGTCTTTTTTGATGGATGGGACTTTTATAGATTTTATTTGGCCTTTTTTGGGGCTGATAGAAAAAGATGACATATAATGGTAAGTATTTTTTAAAATTGTTTATGTATTTAGTTTATTACTCACCATCACTGCTATTATGATGAGGGGGTAGGAAGTGTAATTGTTTACTGTGGTAAATAGGGACTTGGTAACCCCTAGTCACTGTCAGGTTGACAAGGTGCTAGGGGATCCCTAGTCACTTAAGTGGCGAGGATATTTTACAATTATCCCCCACCGCCACTGGGTGGGGCCTGTGGGGGGACAATAAGACCCACCCATGATCACTTATGGTCCCCACATGCCGCTAATGGGTAGTGATTGGGGGTAAGATGCTAGGTCCCACCCCCATTATGATTAAGGGTACCCACCCCCCGAAAATGGGTTGGGGCTTCGGTGGGACAGTAGGTCACCCCATTAATACTTATGACCCCATCTGTTGTTAATGGGGGTGGGACACTAGGTTCCCATTTTAGTTTAATAGTCACCAAGGGAAGGGGAAAATATGTCCTCCCCCTGTTAATTATTTAAACATAAGTAGGTGCCTCACCATAAGAGTATGGGGGACCTGTGCCAGATCCCCCTTTTTGGGTTGCTCATTGTTTAGTAGACATGTCCACAATGGCGGCACAGCGTGTAGGGGCATGAGAGAAATTTTAATAGTCACCAGAACAACTACAGCTTAATGTAATGTCTCTGGAGTCTATAGCCTGTCCTTGCAGACTTTTCAATGTTAACACTGCTTTTTCAGAGAAAAAGCTATTTTTACCTTGCTGCCTAGTAACACCTCTAGTGGCTGTCACTCAGATGACCACTAAAGTGTATCCTATCTCAGTGCTGCACAATATGCAGCACCTACATTCAGCATCTTCACGCTTTGCATGGAGGTGCTGGACGTTCCCCATAGAGATGCTTTTGATTGATTTAATGCATCTCTATGAGAAGATGCTGATTGGCAATTGATAATCAACTGCGGAGGTGGACTAGCTCCGGCGAGACCGGCACGGCGTTGGAAAACAGATGAGTAAAAACATCATTCCTATGTGATCGTAGGGGGCTGGGGACCTAAATGTAGACATTCCCTGACAGACACACACACTGACAGACAGTCAGATACACACACTGGCAGACAGACAGACACTGAGAGACAGACACACTGACAAACAGACACATTCTCACACACTCACAACGTATTATTTTTTATTGATACATTCAAATATATACACATAAACACAAAGATTCATACATACACACAGACAAATACACACATGACAGATACACAGAAATTAACCTCCTGTTTTCTACCTTTTGGGCTCAGGAGCGTTGCTTCCCTGGGTCCAGTGGGACTGGGCAGCAACAGGTCACATCAGGTTAGTGGGGATGGATGCGGCTGATAGGAGTAGGATACTGCTGTTCCAGACTCATTCCCCCTCCTCCTGTCTCTCTAGACTCGTGGAACTCTCTGTGAGCCAGGAGGAAGTGATGGGAACTGTAATAATTCTTCCCGGCGCTGAGGTCACACGGGGGAAAAGGCGGCCGAATGTGCGGCATGGAGCAGGCAGCGGGCAGAGAGCAGGGTCGGCACTGCGTCATGGGGTCGGGAGGCAGGCAGGGAGCAGGGTTGGATTTGCGGCATGGGGGCGGGAGGCGGGCGGGGGCAGAGCCATTATTAACCGTCGTCCCGCCAGGTTAGCTTGCCATTCCCCTGTGCGGCCTCTGCACTGGGAGGAAGTAATTACAGTTCCCTTCACTTCCTCCCGGTGCACAGAGCTGTACGGGGATTGGCACGGGATTTGTCGAGTCTGAACTAAACAAATGAAGAAAAACCGAATTGAAATTCGTTCTTCATTCGTTCTTTGTAATTTCTATTCATTCATTCATCTTTATGACAAATGGACAAATAGACGAAATTCCATTATGAGTTCAGACAATAGCGAACGGCCAAGTCTGCAACTGTGCATGTATGCAAATTTCATAGTGCAAGCTAGTGTGGGCAGATGAAGCCCATGTGGTGCATGTCAAAGAACAAAAAGATGGTGGCACCTGGGATATAGAGCTGGAGAAGAAATAAAGAGGTTAAAAAATGTGAAATGGGGAACCTAGAGTCATTTTGGAGTGACTAGAGGGGCCATCAAATGTAAAGGAGTCGGGATGGGGGATTAAAAAAAAACAGATGCGGCCATGTTAGTGCCACTTTACTGTGTTACTTCACCTCTGGCAAGTCATTAGGGCATCATTAACTAGCCTGAAGCACGGGTTCTGGACTGGCTAGAGTGAATTATGTGTATATCTGGCATCTAACTCAGCACATATGCTGGTGACACCCACTCCATGCCACAATGTCCTCCTTTTAGCTTGCCATTCCCCTGTGCGGCCTCTGCACTGGGAGGAAGTAATTACAGTTCCCTTCACTTCCTCCCGGCGCACAGAGCTGTATGCTGGTGACACCCACTCCATGCCACAATGTCCTCCTTTTAGCTTGCCCACCCTGACATCACCCCCTTTTGTTAAGCGAGAATAATGTCAGCATAGAAGGTTGGGCTGCAGGGAGACCTTGGCCTCGACACTAGAATGAAGGTAAGTTTTGACTATAATATTTTCTTTTTTTCATTTGGAGGGTTGGGGGGCAGTATAGAAAGAGTTAATCTGTTAAATAAAGTGTTTTCGTTAATCACTGTTTTTTGATTGGGGAAACCATTTAAAATGTTGTCCCAACACCTTTAAATCAATTCACGGCATTACAACTTTATGCTGGCAACACAGAGGGTTACGCTGAGGATTGAGTGAGATAATTTCCCAGGCTCTCTTGCTCCCTTTCACTCTTCTACTTCCCCAGCAAGTGTTTCTCATGCTTGCAGTAGGAGTATAGGACTTTGTGATGCCAATGTGCGGACAGTGAAGACAGCATGCTGGCATCATCAGAGTGGCTTGCCCTGCTTGGGGAAGTGTTTCCATGCAGGACTAGTCTCTTCAGAGAATAGTAAATGTGGGTACATGGGGATAGTGGGTATTTCAACATCTTGCACACCCATAGACCCTCCATAAATGGTGGTACTAAATTGAAGAACAGCAAGTAAATACTACACCCTGTTCCAAATTATTATGCAAATTCTATTTAAGTGTCCCAAAGATTACATATTTAGTTTTTCAGTTTAACTCATGGATGGCATTGTGTCTCAGGGCTCTTTTGATCACTGAAAACAATCTCTGACACCTGTGATAATTAGATTGCCAGGTGAGCCCAATTTAAGGAAAAACTACTAAAGGAGGGTGTTCCACATTATTAAGCAGAGCACCATTTTCATGCAATATGGGGATGATAAAGGATCTCTCTGTTGCCGAAAAGAGTAAAATAGTTCAATGCCTTGGACGAGGTATGAAAACATTAGATATTTCACAAAAACTTAAGTGTGATCATTGCACTATTAAGAGATTTGTGGCTGATTCAGAGCACAGATGGGTTTGTGCAGATAAAGGCACATTGAGGAAGATTTCTGCCAGATCCATGCATCGGATCAAGAGAGCAGCTGCTAAAATACCATTATTTAGCAGCAAACAGATATTTGAAGTTGCTGGTGTCCCTGGAGTCCCACAGACATCAAGGTGTAGAGTCCTCCAGAGTCTTGCAACTGTGCATAAACCTATTCGGCCACCACTAACCAATGCTCACAAGCAGAAATGGCTGCATTGGGCAGAAAAATACATGAAGACTAATTTTCAAACAGTCCTGTTCACTGATGAGTGCTGTGCAACCCTGGATGGTCCAGATGGATGGAGTAGTGGATGGCTGGGGGACGGCCACCCTGTTCCAACAAGGCTGCGATGTCAGCAAGGCTGTGGTGGAGTCATGTTTTGGGCCGGAATCATGGGAAGAGAGCTGGTCGGCCCCTTTCGGGTCCCCAAAGGTGTAAAGATGACCTCTGCAAAGTATGTGGAGTTTCTAGTAAAAGAAAATTGTACACATAGTGGGAGAAAGAAAATGTGAGCAGCTCAGATACAGCTAATATGTGGTATCCCCTACACCACCATCAATACATTAAAATACATACAAAACAATAGGCGGAGCAGCTTTAAACCTTGAATGATAAGACTAGAGTCATACCGTCATATGACTCTAATTGTATGCTTCCTTGGACCATTCAGGGGTTGTCCAGACCCTTTTGTAGCCGGATTCTTGGTGTTCCCCCTTTGTACTCTTTTAGTGGGTATTCCCAATAAAGCTGTAGAGTTTCCAAATGGTCCTTTTTAGCAAATGATTTTATTAGTGTAAAAATATGTCATATACCAGAGGCAGCTGGTAAAAGTAAAATTAACAAAAGACTATTAAAAGTAAAGGTTCCTTTAAAAATGTCCTTGGTTAAAAGTAGAGTCCAAAACGCGTTTCGCCTATTGCTCAGGCTTCCTCAGTTAGATAAAGTTCTCTAATTCTGTTTCTCTTCTTTTAAAATTCCCGCTGGGCCCCTTCCTCCAATTGGGCGGCCACTTCCGGTTTCTTATATGTTGGAACGCAACGTGCGTTCCAAGCGCCGGCGTTCACTTCCGGGTTGCGCCGGAATGGAACGCACGTGCGTTCCAGCCGCATCAGGCGTCTACCGGCTTTGCCGTCAACTTACGGATTTCTTCAAATGGAACGCACGTGCGTTCCAAATATGCGTGTCGGCCGGTAATAAATTTCCAATGCTGTCCTCAAATGGAACGGTCGTGCGTTCCAAATGTTCCGGTCTGGATGCAACTCAGTCCATAATATTACAATCAGAAAATAAAATAAAATCAGGAAATAAAAATAAAATTAATAAATAATAAATAATTCTTAATAAAAATGCATATTTAATTTCAATAGAAGTGAAGATCAGACATATTCCATTTCAATAAAAGTGATAAAGATGATAAATAAAAATCTTACAATAAAACTCTTTGTGCAGAAAAATAGGTACCAAATAAAACCTATCACATAAAATGTAAATCTTATGGTGTTTTGCAAGTTAGGTACAATGTGTATAATATAAAATCTATATTTTAGGTCCTCTTTCTATATGTAAAATGTTTCTATTGATATGAAAGATAAAATTAGTCAGCTCATAAAATGATATAATTCAAAATCATTATTTAAACCTTCAGGTATCATGGTATTAAAATCAAATATAAACTTAATTTCTTCTTTTCCTATCTTATTCGTGTAGTCCCCTCCTCTCCAGTCTTTCTTCACCTGTTTTATTGCACAAAAGAACATTCCTTCTGGATTCTGTCCGTGAATCCTTTTAAAATGATTTGAAACACTATGGGTTTCTATACCATTTTATATGTTTCTAATGTGTTCCGCTACCCTAATGTTTAGGCTTCGGATTGTGCGGCCTACATATACGAGGTTACATGGGCATCTTAAAACATAGATGACCCCTTTGGAATGGCAGGTTAGGTGGTCTCTTATGGTGAAATTTTAATGTGGGGTTCTAAGTCTACAAGGTGTCTTTTTTTTACTTTTTGTATTTTTACATGCCCCACAATATCCACATCCATAAAAACCTTTTTCTATTGAAAAAAAAATCTTTTCAATTATTGTTTCTTTGTTACTGCTTCAAACTAATGTGTTCCTTAGGTTCTTTGCCCCTCTATAAATTATTTTTGGTTTTTCTGGTAACAATTTTTTTAATATTGGGTTATCCCTCAGGATGTGCCAATGTTTGTGTATGATTTTATTTATTTTTCTATTGTTGCCATGATAGTTGCATATAAATTGGATATCTGTATTCCAACCTTTGTCTTTCTCTTTTTTCTTATTTTTATATGTTAGCAAATTGGTTCTTTGTATTTGTTGTACCTCATTTAAAGCTAATTGGAGGGAGGCTTCATCATACCCTTTCTCTAAAAACTGGGTTTTTATTTTATTTGCTTGTTCTAAGAAGTCCTGATCGTTAGTGCAGTTTCTTCTGATTCTCATAAACTGGCCCTTGGGGGCATTGCTCAACCAAGGGGTATGATGGCAGCTTTCTCTTCTAATATAACTATTAGCGTCAACTTCTTTAAAGAGATTTCTAGTAGAGATCTTATTTTGTGCTATAAAAATCTCTAAATCTAAAAAATTAATTTGTTCTGTACTGATCTGGGCTGTTAAAACAATATTCCATTGATTATTATTTAAGTATTGAATGAATAAAATGGGCTCTGTATGCGACCCTGTCCAGATAAAAAAGATATCATCTATGTATCGGTGGTAGTTTACCAAGTTCGCTCCCCATGTATGGCCTTTGTATATGAATTGTTCTTCCCAATAGGCCATAAATAAATTTGCGTAACTGTGGGCGAACTTGGTACCCATCGTCGTACCTCTAATTTGCAAATAAAACTCCTCATTGAACCAAAAATAATTGTTTGTTAATACTAAAAGAATGCCTTCTAAAATAAATGCTGTCTGTTCTTCCTTAAAATCGTGTTTCTTTAAAAAGTATTGTACCGCTTCTAACCCTTTTTCATGGGGAATAATACTATAAAGAGAGGTCACATCACATGTAACTAGGGAATTACCTTCATGCCAGAGGGTATTTTCCAAAATTTGTAAAATATGTATTGTATCTTTTAGATACGCAGGATTTTGAGTGACCATCGGTTGAAAAGGTGATCTAAATATTCTGAAATTTTGGACGATACAGAGTTGATGCCTGATATTATGGGTCTTCCTGGAGGGTTTTCTTTTTTTTTATGTACCTTAGAAAGGTGGTAATATACTGGCATTATAGGATGAGGAGTTGTTAAATATTTTGCTTCATGAGATGTTAAAATGCCTATTTCTAATCCTTTATTTATATACTCATCAATCTTTCTTTTTACTTCCTCTGTTGGATTTTTGTCTAGTTTTTTATATGTATCCTTGTCTGATAATATCCTTTCGGCTTCTTTTGAGTATTTGTCTTTTGGAATCACCACTACCCCTCCGCCTTTATCCGCAGGTTTTATTATTATTTCTTTATTTTGTTGTAATTCTTTTACCGCCTTTCTTTCTTTCTTAGACATGTTCTGATTGTATTGGTTTAATGGTTTCATCTTCTTAATTTCCTTCATTACCATTAGTTCAAATGCCTTTATTTCATCAGAAATAAGGTGTTTCGGAAAAAAGTCAGATTTAGCTTTTAAATCCCTATGTCTATATTCTGATGTTGTCTCTGTATTTGTTCTGTCCTCTCTATCATGGAAGAATTTTTTTAAACAAAGGTGTCTGATAAATGTATTAATATCTATGTAGAAATCAAATTTATTGATATCTATGGTAGGCGCAAATTTTAAGCCTTTTTGAAGTATCTGTATTTGATTTCTAGGTAACTCTATTTCTGTTAGATTAAAAATGCCTTTGGTATTTATTTCTTCCCTCTCTTTTCTCTGTTGGTGGTCTTCTCTTTCTGTTTCTCTTTCTTGGGTTATTGACCTCTGGCGTTTGCCTGGGGATTCCCAAATTTTGATTTGTCGTGTCGGTTTCAACCTCTCTGAAACTGGGTCCTTCCATAAAAAAGTAGATGAAGGTTCTAGTCTAGAGGTGTCTGATGGATTGTCTGTTCTACTCGTCATATGTGATATGGACGCTATTGCTGATTCTCTATATGGTCTTTTCCTTCTATCTTCTATTTCTGTTAAGTGTATCTTTCTGATGTTACCTGAAATGTTTGGTTGTAATGCTTGACTGTAGCTATCGTACTTTGGATTTCTAAGTGGAGGTGAGCGATATGATCTTACCCTTTTTGGAGGGGATCTGTGATATCTGTCATGTCTCCAATGGTCATTTTGTTTGTTATATCGCTGATGATGTTGTGGTTTTATTTGATATTGTGATGTGTATGATAAATGCTTATTCCTTGATCTACTTCGGCTTCTATATGTAGATTTATTTATTCCATCCTTATTATGGTGTTTATAGCCACTGTGTTTTTTGTACTCATTCTGTTTCCTATATGTTTCGTCCCTTCTTTGACTGGGATTTGGTTTTGTTTTCCCTGAGGGGTTAATGCCCTCAATTTTGTGATCGTTTGTGTCTCTAAGGTATTTCTTCTTTTTTATGTCAATGACCTCCCTTTCTATTTTTTCTACTTTTCTGTTAATGTCTTTTATAATTTGGTTATATATTTCGGGGCTTGTAGTATTACTAGTTTTTTCTTTCCACTCTCTTATTTCAATATCTAGTTGTATTAATGCAAATCCTTCTAGCATTTTATTCCATCCAATCATAAAGCTTTCTTCTTCCCTGTCAAATGTTGGGTTCTTATGGAATCTTAAACCTCTTGGGGTGATCTGCTCCCTTACATATTTTTTTAGGGTAGCTATCTCCCATTTGATTTTCATTTCCTTAATTAGACATCTTTCTAGATTAAATTTGCATTTATCGGTGTCTGCATAGTTTGTTGTATTTTTCAAAGTATCCTTACATGCAAACATTGAGTCATTGTTATTTATAGAGTATTCTCTACACTCCGAGAGTGACATTTCTTGTGTGCTAAGTACGTCTTTCACCACTGTGTACTAGGGGTATTAGTAAATGGTTCAATCTAGTAAAAGAAAATTGTACACAAAGTGGGAGAAAGAAAATGTGAGCAGCTCAAATACACCTAATATGTGGTATCCCCTACACCACCATAAATACATTCAAATACATACAAAACAATAGGCGGAGCCGCTTTAAACCTTGAATGATAAGACTAGAGTCATACCGTCATATGACTCTAATTGTATGCTTCCTTGGACCATTCAGGGGTTGTCCAGACCCTTTTGTAGCCGGATTCTTGGTGTTCCCCCTTTGTACTCTTATAGTGGGAATTCCCAATAAAGCTGTAGAGTTTCCAAATAGTCCTTTTTAGCAAATTATTTTATTAGTATAAATATATGTCATATACCAGAGGCAGCTCGTAAAAGTAAAATTAATTTATAGAGGGGCAAAGAACCTAAGGAACACATTAGTTTGAAGCAGTAACAAAGGAACAACAATTGAAAAGATTTTTTTTTCAATGGAAAAAGGTTTTTATGGATGTGGATATTGTGGGGCATATAAAAATACAAAAAGTAAAAAAAGACACCTTGTAGACTTAAAACCCCACATTAATAAAAAAATTCACCATAAGAGACCACCTAACCTGCCATTCCAAAGGGGTCATCTATGTTTTAAGATGCACATGTAACCTCGTATATGTAGGCCGCACAATCCGAAGCCTAAACATTAGGGTAGCGGAACACACTACACAAATAAGATAGGAAAAGAAGAAATTAAGTTTATATTTGATTTTAATACCATGATACCTGAAGGTTTAAATAATGATTTTGTATTATATCATTTTATGAGCTGACTAATTTTATCTTTCATATCAATGGAAACATTTTACATATAGAAAGAGGACCTAAAAGATAGATTTTATATTATACACATTGTACCTAACTTGCAAAACACCATAAGATTTACATTTTATGTGATAGGTTTTATTTGGTACCTATTTTTCTGCACAAAGAGTTTTAGTGTTAGATTTTTATTTATCATCTTTATCACTTTTATTGAAATGGAATATGTCTGTTCTTCACTTCTATTGAAATTGAATATGCATTTTTATTAAGAATTATTTATTATTTATTAATTTTATTTTTATTTCCTGATTTTATTTCATTTTCTGATTGTAATATTATGGACTGAGTTGCATCCAGACCGGAACATTTGGAACGCACGACCGTTCCATTTGAGGACAGCACTGGAAATTTATTACCGGCCGACACGCATATTTGGAACGCACGTGCGTTCCTTTTGAAGAAATCCGGAAGTTGACGGCAATGCCGGTAGATGCCTGATGCGGCTTGAACGCACATGCGTTTCATTCCGGCGCAACCCGGAAGTGAAGTCAGGCGCTTGGAACGCACGTTGCGTTCCAACATATAAGAAACCGGAAGTGGCCGCCCAATTGGAGGAAGGGGCCCAGCGGGAATTTTAAAAGAAAAGAAACAGAATAAGAGAACTTTATCCAACTGAGGAAGCCTGAGCAATAGGCGAAACGCGTTTTGGACTCTACTTTTAACCAAGGACATTTTTAAAGGAACCTTTACTTTTAATAGTCTTTTGTTAATTTTACTTTTACCAGCTGCCTCTGGTATATGACATATTTTTACACTAATAAAATCATTTGCTAAAAAGGACCATTTGGAAACTCTACAGCTTTATTGGGAATACCCACTAAAAGAGTACAAAGGGGGAACACCAAGAATCCGGCTACAAAAGGGTCTGGACAACCCCTGAATGGTCCAAGGAAGCATACAATTAGAGTCATATGACGGTATGACTCTAGTCTTATCATTCAAGGTTTAAAGCGGCTCTGCCTATTGTTTTGTATGTGGAGTTTCTGTCTGACCACTTTCTTCCCTGGTACAGAAGGTAGAACTATGCTTTCCGTAATAAAATCATCTTCATGCATAACAATGCACCATCTTATGCTGCAAAGAATACCTCTGCATCAATGGCTGCTATGGGGATAGAAGGAGAGAAAGTCATGTTGTGGCCTCCATCCTCCCCTGACCTCAATCCTATTGAGAACCTTTGGAGCATCCTCAAGCAAAAGATCTATGAAGGTGGGAGGCAGTTTACATCCAAACAGCAGCTCTGGAAGGCTATTCTGACATCTTGCAAACAAATTCAAGCAGAAACTGTCCAAAAACTCACAAGTTCAATGGATGCAAGACTTGTGAAGCCACTATCAAATAAGGGGTCCTATGTTAAAATGTAACGTGACCTGTTAAAATGTTTAAAAAGTTTAAATGTTGGAGGGTGGAGCCTGGCAGAGAACCAGAGCGGACACGCTTTCTCCGAGCTCCGCAATAACTTATTATATTCGCTTGTTTTAAAACTGATATTTGGCAATCAAGAAGGCTACAAACCTTACCTACTACTGAGCAATCAAAATGGGTCGGAAAAACAAGAAGCCCAAAGCCGACAAAGACTTCCCAAGCCGGGACATCAGGGAACTGTTCCGCAACAAACAACAGGCTGCGTGGGACAAGATGGTGGCCCTCAAGGAGGGTTCCTCTTATTCCTCAGAGGACTATTCTGTTGACCCGGTGGAAGATACTGCCACCAATCTCACAAGTTCAATGGATGCAAGACTTGTGAAGCCACTATCAAATAAGGGGTCCTATGTTAAAATGTAACGTGACCTGTTAAAATGTTTAAAAAGTTTAAATGTTGGAGGGTGGAGCCTGGCAGAGAACCAGAGCGGACACGCTTTCTCCGAGCTCCGCAATAACTTATTATATTCGCTTGTTTTAAAACTGATATTTGGCAATCAAGAAGGCTACAAACCTTACCTACTACTGAGCAATCAAAATGGGTCGGAAAAACAAGAAGCCCAAAGCCGACAAAGACTTCCCAAGCCGGGACATCAGGGAACTGTTCCGCAACAAACAACAGGCTGCGTGGGACAAGATGGTGGCCCTCAAGGAGGGTTCCTCTTATTCCTCAGAGGACTGTTCTGTTGACCCGGTGGAAGATACTGCCACCAATCTAAATGCGGGACCAGGCCAGGGAAGCTGGATGACAGGGAGCCTGTCACTGCAACTGTGCTGAAAGCGATGCTGGCGGAGCTACGCACCAATACCGCAGGAGACATGGCCCACTCTCTGTGGAGAGCGCAACGACGAAAATTGCCCAGCTGGAGGCGGCGCACAGCACCCACGACTCCAGACTATCAATGGTGGAGAAAAGGGTAGCAGAGCTTGAAAAGCTGCACGCCACTACAACAGACTAGACAAACTTGAAGACATGAGGAGACGGTACAACCTCAAGTTCAGAGGTGTGCCGGAATCGCTGGGGGACTCGGACTTACATAACTTTCTACGGAGATTTCTCACGGCTCACCTGCCGTCTAAACAAGCAAAAGCGATCAAACTTGATGGTATGTTCCGCATCTCAAAACCAACGAGGTCACCCCCTTCTACAATGCCGGACCTTATTGTTCGCTTCCAATCTCTGCAGGACAGGGCCCTGCTCCTCGCAGCAGTAAGGGGGAAGAACCCGATACCATTTGAGGGAGCCACGATACAGATATTCCCGGACCTCACCAGGAACACACTGGCCTGGCGCCGCTCTCTGCGCCCACTCCTGCAGCTCATGTGGGCAAGAGACATTACCTATCACTGGGGAATGCCGAGGTCTCTCCTATATCAGGTGCAGGGGGAATCATGCCGAGTACGCACCCTGCAAGAACTCGAGGACCACCTAAGCAGACTGGGCTTTATTTCTCCTGACACTGCCTCGGGATCAGGACTAGCACGCATAGACCCAGCTAGAATACAAGAGTTCATACCCCGCACTGCTCGGGACCCCCCAACATCCAGACCCACAACCTGAAGCAGAAGTCTGCTTGGAAATGACAGCCTCTCACTATAGCGGGACTTACCTAATGATACAGCCTAACTAGTCCGTTTATGCCTATTATTGCCTTCTCATACTGTTTTGTTTTTTGTCCTAAAGCCCCACATATACACCCACAACAACGACGACACATAGTCACATACCGGGGAAGTCCCCCCACACCCTACGCAGGTGTTTAACCAGCTCGGAGAACTGACCACACCAGTCCCTACAATTTTGGTGCTCTTTGCCATGCATGACACGTAAGCATACAAACCCCCCCCCCCTCTCTGGTATCACCCTAACGGGTTCATAGCGTACACCCAATCCTGCCTCTACAGAGGAGAGAGGGAGACCCCATAAGCGTTGGCTCTACATTAACAGCTCTCACTACAGTCCACTACACCACTACTGGGATACCTCTCGGACACTTACTTTCCCTTATAATTTTTTTTTTTCTGTTTACTCTCTCTCATGCACTGAGCTATACATGATTGTCTTTAACGTAAGTCTAGTACAGATAATAACGTTAATAGCCAATACGAGAGTTTCACCTTGCATGACCAGTTATCACCTAATTTTCTTGTTCACCTTGTACCGCAATATGCCATCATACCATGCTCATCCTGACAACTTAATACAAAATTTGTGCAATGTCTTTAATACCATAATGTTGATTTCATGTGTACATCGTTTGGTTTGCTCCTGCTGTTGTGGCAAGGCAAACCCATTTGTTAATAAAGTGCACAAATAAAATAAAGAATTAAAAAAAAAAAAAATGTAAATTGTTGTCATAAGTTTGATTGAAATAGCTTTTGATTTCAGTAATATGCTGCAAACACAACAAATGACAATTTTCAGTTCTTTACAACCTATAAAGTGTTTTGAAACTTACTGTGCGTAATAATTTGGAACAGTGCATTGTACGTTTTTTATGTTTAAAAAAAATACTGTTATCATTAGGAGGTTTGTTCAATAAAATTTGAATTGTACTCTTAATAGTTGATAACATGAGAATTATGCTGACTATTATTTATATCAATTATTTAGGTAAATGAGAATATCATTTGCATAATAATTTGGAACAGGGTGTAATATTACACCTCGTAATGCATATAAACATAAAATTAATTTGTGTTTGAATGTTTAATTCCAGACAATTCTCACTTTAGTGAATATCCCTTTATCTGTTTTTAGCTCTCTTAGAAGTAAACTATAGAATTCATTCCAGTGCTCCACATCGTTGATGTGTCTGCGGTTTCCCTGCCGATGGAGCGTTTCTTTTTTCTGTCTAATCATGGAGCTATATATTTTCCAGTGTGAATACCACCAGTGAATTGGCAGTATATTTCACTCAATATTAATTATCTTTTCTCTGCTCTCACTTAAAGGACATCTCCTCCACCTTCTTTTCTAAATAGAGATTACACCCAACACAACTATTTCACAGCCTTAATTGTATTATACAATGACTCATTAACACCAAAAGGATACAAATGTGTCTTTTGATTTCATTGCATATAGTATGCTGTTTAATTTTACTCATAGAATATCTTTTCCAAAAGCCAGAATGCGTTATCTGCATTACAGTATTTCCCTTTTTCTTACTTAGGTCTCAATCTATGAGCATGAAATATATATATGGTAACACATCACATATAAGAAAATGCCAAAAAATATTATAATGCACAGCAAGTATTAAAAACATCACAATTAAATTCTTTGCAGTCTACTAGGAGCTAGTATCTAGGGGAAAAAAACAAAGAACAAACCCAAAACACCTAAAAAGCACTATATAGTGCACCAATAACTCAGTATCGGTATTGAGGAGTATACGCAGAAACAGTAGAAGCGTAAAAAAGGTTATACACCACTGTAAATTAAAAAAAAAAAAAAAAAGTTATAGACCACAGTCCATTCCTATAAGTCCAAAATAACAGTGTATCTAATTGAAAAAGTAATACTTTAAATTACTTGTTACACTTGTAACAATGTATCAGCCAAAATTGTGGATTATGCTAGCTTTAGTGTACCTATAATCTTAATTGTATTAATGACAGGAGGCGAGTATTTGCTTAAGTCTCTCTTTACAACTCCACAGCTGCACATTAACACAGATAAAAAACAACCAATCAGAAAAAAGTTAGGGACAATAAATTCCCCCCAGACACCTAACTTCCTCTTTCAAGCTGCGACAAAACAGAAATAGTGATGTCCCGAACTGTTCGCCGAACGGTGCGCCACGGACGGCGAACATTTGCGGTAAACTTTGACCCTGTACCTCACAGTCAGCAGACACATTCCAGCCAATCAGCAGCAGACCCTCCCACCTCCTGGACAGCATCCATTTTACATTCATTGTGAAGCTGCATTCTTAGTGAGCTGTCCAGGAAGTGAGAGGGTCTGGGAGGGAGGGTCTGCTGCTGATTGGCTGGAATGTGTCTGCTGACTGTGAGGTACAGGGTCAAAGTTTACCGCATATGTTCGCCGTCCGTGGCGAACCGTTTGGCGAACCGTTCGGGACATCACTAAACAGAAACAAAAGGCAGAAAAACAATGTAGAGAAACCGAAGTCCTAGAATACAAATAATGCAACAACGTCCTCTATCCGAGAAGAAATTTCAAACCTTGGACCACGAACGGACTGTAAACTGAAACGAGAGAAAAACAGAATCGAAAGGACTGGTTAGATCATGAAATGTACTCTGTATAAAACATGCAGGTCCCTTGTGTAACAACCAATATACAGAGATCCCAACCTTTTAACTGAGAAGCGGTAACATGAACCAGCGACAGGGAGCCGAAACAGCAAGCAGAGTTGCATACATACCTGATTACTCCAACTACTGGCAACAAACCAAACAAGGGAGGGATGAAAAAATGGGAGGGAAATACTCGCCTCCTGTCATTAATAAAATTAAGATTATAGGTACACTACAGCTAGCATAATCTACAATTTTATAACCTGACAGGAGGCTTCATATTTGCTGTTTTAACGTTCAGACAACAACCAGAACAATGCTTCTGTTGCTGCCAAGTAATGCAGGAGATAAATAAATAAATCATGAATGAACCTTACAACCGCGAGATATGGCTGTAGCTTGATCGAAGAAGCTGCCAGTCGTTGATGAGCTTCAAAGTGCCGACAAAACTCAACCCGTAGATAGATTCGCTGTACTTGGCAAACTGTGACCCGGTTCAGTCAAAATGGTCAATGTATAGTAATGTCGACACGTAGCCCATACACAGCCAGATGCAATAGTTTGAAGTGCACCGGCGGGCTTGGGCTTGTGAAAGAAACTTCCATCTGTACTCGATTCTTGATGTAGAAGGCAACTTCTCCGATCATCCAAGTGCCGCACCTGTAGTTCTCCAACCTCAAGATTCGTGTCTGAGTCCATGATAAAGTTTGGAGCAGGACCGAATGGAGCCCATCCATTCCCCCTTGATCTACATGGTGAGTGGACTTCATCCGAGAAGAGATCTACCATGCGGGCAAGTATGCGGAGGGTCACCCGGTCGTACCCCAGATCTCTCCAGTACTCAAAGCTTATTGAGGAACCCATGACTGTGGTAGACAAAGAACTCCTAAGGGCGCCTCAATCAAAAACCCAAGAACCTCACTTGAGTGGCGAGATGAGGTTTGACTTCCTAGGTAGACCGTGAAGCCTCGAGGTACGAACAAGGGGAGTGTAAATAGAGGTTGAAATTTTCGTCCGAAAGTGCCGTTGTAGAAGAGCGATAAGCAGTCCGGATTCATGAAGTAATGGGGACCTTTATACACGAAGATGAGCCGTCACTGATCTTAGCCGCTTGGTGGAACACAAAAGGTCGAATTTGAGCCGAAAGGTATACAGGTGGACCAGATGTGGCCGAACGCTAAAACGTTGGTAAATGAAGCAGGAGCATACAGAAGCCAGAGGTTTATGGCAGTGTGTAAATACGTCCAACAACATTTGAACTAGAAGGATGAAGCTGAAGAAGAAAACGAAAAACTGAATCGGTCCATGTTAAACAAAGTCTGGATTTCAGCCTGGGGGACCGTTGTTCGGACAGGGCCAGAATGTAGTAGTCCGAATGGCTGGATATACCACCCCGCTGTTGTTCAGCCCTGTCAAAGGAACCCGAGAAGGGCCCGATGGGACGGTCATCATACCGAAGATAGGGCATAGTTGAGTGGGGTATATAGGTCCATGTGAGTGTGAAATTCTGAAGATGGTTACTCACAGAATAGGCCCTTGGCCCAGGGACCCAGTTCTATGAAATCGAGGTCTGAAATCCTGGCATCAATACGAAGAGAAAAAACAGCTGTCTTCGTTCAGTGCACTGTGACATTTCAGCGATGCCTAGTATGCATATAGAATGTAAGGCCCCTTCTCCTATGACAGACGTATCTAGGGGCAGTTTTATGAAAGGACGTCATCCTTCCAAGACAGGATCCGCGCCGGGGTTTGAGAACTTTGCATGGCTTAACCTGAGTAGACTCAGTGCTTGATTGATACCTTATCGATAGGTTGCGCCCTGACCTTGTGAAGTCTGTGTCTATCTTGATGTCGAACTCTGGGTTCATTGTGACCTAATCGGGTAGTGATGGTCTGGGGTACGCACACACAATCATTCATGCGCTACCCGGTTTTGTGAACTACGAGTCCTGTAGAGGGTCGAATGAGCAGGGGTCAGTTGTCAATGACCTGAGGTGACGAATGGGGTGCGGACCAAAGCGGGGTATCCCTATCAAATCCACATGGCTATTATTGCCGGCACCTGCAATGGGTGGGAGGGCAGAAGATAAATCTAGGACGGTTTCCATGAGTGATCCGCGTGCAGAGGGAGGGTCCTCCACAACCGAATCCTGTTCTCCATCTTCTTGTTCAGAGGTCCTCCTGTCACTTCTCCCAAAATAGCTAATCGGTAGGGAACACAGTATTGTCCCAGGGCTCCGGTCTGTTCTACCAGTACTTCCAGACCTGCGGATGTGAGTCTACCCCGTTCCAGTAGTGCTTGCGAGATAGTGCATGTCTGCTCTTAAAGGCATCAGAATTTCCTGCTTCTTTCGATAGGATAGGCTGCCTAAAGAGGTTGTCCATAACGGCATAAATAATAATAGCATAGTGAGATTGCCTGCTCACTGCAATGCATGTTATAAAATGGAATATATATCTGAAATATCTGGGACTACCCAGTAAGAGTAAAAAACTCCAGGAGTATATCTTGTAGGGAGGTACAGTGGCACCGACACAGCAAGCTAATCATAGGTGCTGTAACAGTGAGAGCCAGCCAGATCAAACAGCCCGTACTCTGCCTGATAGGGTAACAGGGAAAATTAGAATCTGATGGGAGGTTCTCCCCCGTAATACCTCAGAGGGTGTCTTCCGCCAGGAGGTAGAGTAGCCCAGGAAATGCGGGTCAATCGGTAAGTAAAGCAGCAATATGTACTGTAAGAGCTGTAAGATCAGTGGTAAAACCACAGTATGTAAAATAAATATCAATAGTGGGCTGAGTTCATGAGTTGGTTCCCCCTCCAATAAGCAATCAGATCCCGTTCTCATAAAAAAACCTGTAGGATAAGCGAAGTCTGACAGTAACCAGGATACATATCCACGCTGGATAGAGGTAGGAGGTGGGCTTGCCCCTCAATAAGGGAATCAGTATCCTGTACTGCAATAGACTGCAACGTAGACAGTAACACTGACGGGAAACCATCTAAATATATGTGCACATGAGATGGGACTCACCCTCCAATAACGTAAATTGTATCAAAGCAGCATCGGGCTGAGTTATGAGAGGGGCTCACCCGCTAATCGAGAGATTGGTATCGATATCAGCAGCGGCTGAATTTATGAGGGGGCCTCACCCTATAATAACAGAACTGGTATCTCTATCAGCGTCTGGTTGACTTTATAAGAGGGGCTCACCCTCTAATATTTGCCCTCTAATAGCCTGTAACCCAATAAAATGAAACATGGCAGCCGGGATTTCGCGCAGTTGCGCAGGATCCAAGCTGGCTGCTGGTACCTAGGGAGGTGCTGGAGACGTTCTCCGCAGTCCTCGAGAGCCCGGGGTCAGAGGAGGCAGAGGTGCGGCCTCTAGACAGCCTGAGCAGGAGGAAAAAAACTAAAGATGCAAAACAAAATAAGTGATAGAAAACTAAAATCTAATCTAGAGAGGGGCACTGGTAGATTATTTAAAGAAACAATCCAGGCACAATAACCACTACAGCCCTTTGTAATGGTTATGGTGCCAGTAGTGCCTTAGTGCCCTTCCAGAGTAAGTAGTAAAACTATTTAAGAACAGTTTAACAACTTACCTGGGATCTGCCGGGATAGGGGCTGTAGAAGAGGATAGGGGCAGTAGTGTGTGTGAGGTGTGCAATATGTGTGCGTGTGAGTGGTGGAGTGTGTGTGAGCGGGGTGCAGTGTGTGTGAAGGGTACAGTGTGCATGTGTGTGAGTGGTGCAGTGTCTGTGTATGTGGGGCAGCTAGTGCGTGAGGGGTACAGTGTGTGTGGGGGGGCAGGTTGTATGAGGGGTACAGTGTGTGTGTGTGAGGGCAGGTTGTGTGAGGAGTACAATGTGTGTGAGGGGTACAGTGTGTGTGAGGGGTATAGTTTGTATGTATGGAGAGGCAGTGTGTGTGTGTATAGGGGGGCAGTGTATGTGTGTATGGGGGGTAATTGTGTGTGTATGGGAGCAGTGTGTGTGTATGGGGGGAGTTATTGTGTGGTTTGGGATCTGTGAGGGTGGGAGGGCAAATTCATGAGTATATAATTTATTTATTTTTAAATTAGAAATAATAATTTTCATATCCCCGCTCCCTGCTTACCTTTGCCTTGGTGGTCCTAGTGGTGACAGTGAACTCTAGCAGCCTCGAGATTCGGAGAGATGCCGTGGTAACCATGGCAACTCTCTGAGCTTGTGAGAGGAGAAAACGGCGTAGCTGCAGGTTAGAGTTCCCCCCGGTCCTCTCTCCCTCCCCTGCCAGCTGCCAGCATTACACTGCTAGCGGGCCAGAGAGGGAGATCTCTGATCTCCCCTACGGTCCTGCAGAGCCGGCAGGAGAGAGGGACGCACAGTTCCTGGTGCTATGATCATTTTCTTCTTAATCTACTCAACTAACTATAATGAATATTATTCAGCCAGGTCTTCTTAGGGTAACTATTGGCTTCCTGAAGGTCTTCGCGTGTAATTGTCCATCTTTAATATAAATTTTGAGAACCAAAATTGAAAGTTAATTTTAAATTATATGGATTATGATTAAGAAAAATTTTAATGGATTACAATCTTAAAACATCCACTTTTCATATAAAAATACCATTGTTGTATTTTTGCTATAAGACCAGGTTTGCGCAAAAGGGGGAATCCCTCCAAATGAACTATTCCTCCCAAATACCCATATATAGGTTGGTGCAAATCCAGTTCCCATGTTAGTACCTTCAACCTGGAGATAAAATTGACTATATTCCAAAAAATAAAATAAAATGGCTTAAAAACCCCTTAAGGACCAAACTTCTATAATAAAAGGGAATCATGACATGTCACACATGTCATGTGTCCTTAAGCAGTTAAAATAAAAGCTACACATTTCACCAAGAAATCAGTCTAAATAGCCAGTGAATATTGGATAGCCTCCTATTATTGTATAAAGTGATGTGATGATGTGACATGCACCGTGACATGGGTATAGTCCTCCTTCCAGTCCACTAAAGACAAAATCTTGATTACTTGCATGGTATCACTTAGATATTATTTTAACTCGTGTTTGTAGGAAATAATTCAAATATATTTTAAATAATCGTTTTTTTCTGGGGGATTAGTCAGCTTTTTATGTATTTTAGGTCTGTGGTAAAACATGACTATGCTTAGATGTTAACATCAGATATAATTATTGTAACGGCACTCACAGCATCAAATAGTAAAACCGCCGTTTAGTTAATCCTCCCCTCTCACCATAACGCAAGCTTCATACCAACTCCAATTATACGAACTGCAAGCAGGGGAATACTCCAATCTCCCGGATGGGACCAGAACTGGGTTTACTGTGGGCTACCCGCCCGTATTTATGGGAGACTGTAATGGCAGATGGACATACAGCATTTCAGGACACACAGGAACATAATATTCCCAGCATGCATCATGGTTTCCTCCCCTCTGCCCTGGAGATAATTGAGAAGTAATTCAATTATCTCCCAGGACAGAGGCAAATTGCCATTTTAGATGCGACCCAAAAAAACACATAAAAATATATAATTTTACAACTACCGAACATTTCCCATTCGTGTAGCGTATCCCCAGATAGCCTGGATCTGAGTGCATATTATTGGCGAATAGCGCTCAGATCCCATACGCACAGTTCAATCGCCATGGATTCAAAGTCTTGTACAGTCTTTCGGTATGCGATTGACTCCATGGGAAGGCTATCTGGGTTAACTCCATTCGTGCGGTTCAAACCCCCGAACAGCCGGTGTTCGCATGCCTTTGTTGAGAAGGGAGGTCGGTGGTTTTAGCGGTGTTCGGCAGAAAAAGTGTCCGTTTTCAGTTCCATAGAATCTGTGCCAAACACCGCTGGTCTTTAAAATGGCCGCCGCCTCGTGGTCAAAATACGAACGCCGACCACCCTGTATTCGGTTATAATTGAGAGGTGTCTGCGGTCAACCACAACATTCTAATTGGGATCAAGAGGTTAACCAGCAGCACACTTCTCTTCTGGGTGGCCGTCCGTTCGGTAAGTTCATTCGGTAGAAAAGTCAAATAAACGAACAGGGGCATACGGACAGGTAATTCCACGAAAAGAGGCAAACAGACGAACCAGCATCTGTATGTTATAAATACTTTATCATTTTCATCTCCAAGGTTTCTCCCTTGTTAATCAGTTATCATTCTATGTATATTTTTGTCTTATCTTTTCAATTTGGGACCAATGTGGATGCCTTCTTTAAAACAAGTATTGGCTAGTGGAATGAGCATTTCTCTCTTCTTTTTTTTTGGAGGAAGAGATATCTGACACATAGCTTATAGAATGTGTGACGGAGCTCCCTGTAGCCCTGGCTGATTACCTCTGCCAAGGACCGCTTCCTAGGTGGAACAGGGGACAAACCACAGCACTTCTGCCCACAGTCGCCGTGGCTGGACTGTGGTCCTGGAACCGCTCCCTCCTGGTGCCTAATTTGGAACTCGCTCTAGAAACCCCCAGGCACTGGACGACACTCAGTCCTGGGAGCTCTAGTCCTTACAAGGGCTTTCCCCGTTGAATCCTCCACACTGGAACAGTGATCAGTGATTAGCCCTTTCCCCTCCCAGTAACCAGACGACACATAGTTCTGGGAGTACAAGCTGGAATACGTTTAACCAGAAGTTGATACCTCTCTGTGGCCCAACAGATAGATCTCACCACGTGGCTTCCACCACATCGACTGCAGCCACTGCTTTTATACAGTTTCAAATACAGTTGAGCACGCCCATGACACTGGGAGATTCCCATGGGAGATAATTGAGTCAGGAACTGTACAAAACTCAATTATGTTCAGGAACAGAAAACACACATTTCACAAACACCTCAAAAGTACCTTAAAAACACATTTAAAAACCCCCACAAAAGTTATATCCCCTTATAGCCCCGATCTGGGTGACCAACATATTCAAAAGTCCTCCAGATCGATTCAGGGGTTCAGGAATTTCCTGGAAGTCTTGATTTGACTGACTGTACATGATGCTCCTGCCCAAAACAGTTCCATAAAATCAGGGCTAGCGGTTGGTGTAGTTCGTTAGTTTAAAACTGAACAAACTACCGAACATAGTCAATATTCTTACCCTGGAGCTTGTTTCCCTTGTTCGTGAGAACGTTTGCACAAACCAGTGTGTTCCTAAGTGTTATAAAACCGAGCACAGGCGATCATGGAAGTCCAGCGATGTTCGGGAGTTTCAATGTCCGAAAATAGTTCCATGAATTCGACGACCAAACACATCTGCCTGTGTTTATGTGAACAAGATGGTCGCCACTTTGTGGATGTCCATAGGAAATGTGGCCACCCAGACGAACACTTAGAACACTGCGGTAGAAATTTCTACAAAGTAGCAATTAGGCGTAACAAGCTCCCAGGTGGTCTCAGGTTCGTGTGGCTGTTTAATTCCCAAACCATATAGTCCAAATACACGATATATATAACGAATACTTTTACAGGGCATATTACAGGGCCCATTGTCTGTGGTCAGGAGGCTGGCAAGCAGGCTCCTCCATGAGCTCGTGGCAAACTTACTTGAAAAGGGGAGTTTGTCACATAATGTAACTGAAAATATAAACATAAATACAATACTTGTAGCAGTTGTTTAACACGAGGACTCGAGTGTTTGTAGCTTAGCTGTGTTACTGTTATAATTTGGTCCTACAGTTACAAGGGTAATATATTAAAATCTGCACTTCTGTGCATAACTAGTAAATTGGTGATTCAAACATGCTTAATGTATATAAGTGGCACACGTAATATCAACAAAACATATGTTCCCATAAACCCTATGGACCAGTAAGAACAAAAACCAAAAACGTTAGCTGCTGAAAAACTAATATACAACAAAAGAAGTGGCAAGATGTCAACATGGCAGCTTCCAAATAGCTTGTAGAGCTGGTTCAGTTCCAGACACAAGTAAGTTGTTAGCCTTTTCTGTGTTGGGAGGCAAGACCCTGCTGCACTATAAAAAAACTTTGAGAGTCCATGGGTTGCATGTCCTAATATATAACTCCCAAAAATAACACTAACCAGCCACCAGGATAAGAAGTGAGCAGTAATACAGTACCTTTCAAATCAGACACCCCAGGTGTAGTAATGTATAGTATGAAGGTGGTGCAAGGTTGCTTGACACGCAGATCCCTGGCGAAACTTCAATATCAACCAGAAGTTGATACCTCTCCGTGGCCCAACAGATAGATCTCACCACGTGGCTTCCACCACATCGACTGCAGCCACCTTTGTTGTAATGCATTGGTACACAATCCTGTCCTGTGGGTATACAGGGTTCCTCTAATTCGGTGGAACTTCGATGAGGCACCAGGATAACTCTCACCCAGTGGAGAGTCAGTCAAATGCTGCAGATTCCCAGAATTCAAAGGGCAGAAAGATTGGCCGTCTCTCTCACACCCACACCCTAAGGTAGGTCCCAGTGTTGTCTCACGCTAGTACTGCCAAATATGTGTGGCTTTCAAGTTAAGTTCTGTTTCTAGAGAACCTGTGAAGTTGCAAAATGTTTTCTGAAGGTATAGTGTCTGGAATGTCTGACTATCAAAGGGACTCTCCAGTGCCAGGAAAACAAACCGTTTTCCTGCACTGCAGGTCCCCTCTCCCTCCCATCCCCATCCCAAGTTAAAACCCCTTCAGTGACTTACCTGTATCCAGCGTCCCTCGGCGCTGGGTCAGGGTCCGCCCACGCTCCTCCCCCGGCGACGTCATCTGGCAGGGGAGACCTATTGCGCATGAAATATTTCTCTCACTGGCCTGCACACACATGTTCCACCCTGATGCACAGCGCAGGCCCAGTGGACATGATCTACACCCACCAGGGAAAATGATTCCTCCCCCTGCTGCCAAGGCTCAAAGTAAGGAGACACCCTGCAGCCCCTGTCTCTTCTTTTAACCCAGCAGCCCCATGTCCCCCTCACACCCAGCAGCCACTGTCTCCCTCTCTCACCCAACAGCCCTATGTCCTCTCTCACACCTAGCAGACCCATGTCCCCTTCTCACACCCAGCAGACCCATGTTCCCCTTCCACACTCTAAAACTCCTATCCCCAGGGCCGGATTACCATAGGGGCTGATGGAGCAGCATCTCCAGGCCCAAGTCCATGGAATAGCCCTATTGATTTTAAAAAATATATATATATATTTATTTTTTTACACACTACTCTTAGGGTTGCCAGGTATTTCTTAGGGCTGCCAGGTATTTCTCAGAAGTATATCTCAGGTATTTGAGGCTGCCTAGCCCGTGCCGGTATTGCAGTAATACCGGCAATACAAATGTCATTCTTAGTATGTGGATCCGCGAGGGGGAGCAGCTCTGCACAGAGAGTCCAGACAGCAGCTCAGAGCCTGCAGAGACAGCCAACAGCTCATGTAAGTAAGGGATGGGGGAAAGGCTACAGGGAGACATGGGGACACAGACACTAGGCGACACTGAGACACTAGGGGACACTGTGAGAAATGGGGGCACTGAGACACTAGGGGGCACTAAGACACTGGGGGACATAGGGACACTTGGTGACACTGAGACACTAGGGGTCACTTGGAGACCTGGGAACTCTGAGACATTAGGAGAAACTGTGAGACATGGGGACACTGGGTAACATGGGGACCCTGAGATACTAGGGACACAGTGGCCCCATGTCTCCCAGTGACCCCTAGTCGCTCAGTGTCCCCATGTCTTCCAGCCAGTGTCCCTAGTGTCTTAATGTCCCCATGTCTCCCAGACTCTCCATGTCTCTCCATGCCTCCCAGAGTCCCCATGTCTTACAGTGTTCCCATGTCTCTAAGTATCCCCTAGTGTCCTAGTACATGGGGACACTAGGAGACATGGGGACACAGACTCTAAGGGACACTGGGAGACATGAGAATACAAACACTAGACTAGGGGACACTGGCCGACATGGGGACATTGGGTGACTTTGAGACTTGGTAGACATGGGTCACTCCCAGTGTCCCCATGTCTCCAAGCCAGTGTCCCTAGTATCTCAGTGTCCCCATGTTTCCCAGTGTCCCTGGTGTCTCTCAGTGTCCGTAGTGTGCCAGTGTTCCTAGTGTCTCAGTGTTTCCTAGTCTCCCAAAGTCCCCTAGTCTCCCAGTGTCCCAATGTCTCCCAGTGTTCCCATCTCTCCCAGTGTCTCTGTGTCCCCTAATATAAAAGAAAAAATCTCAGGCACTCACTGTGATAAATTTAAGCAGGTTTATTGGACATCGCAACGTTTTGACCTGTACCCAGGTCTTTATCAAGTTTGAAGTGTCCCCTATGTATCACAATGTTTCAGTGCCCCATGTCTCCCAGTGTCCCTGGTGTCTCTCAGTGTCCTTAGTGTCTCAGTGTCCCCTAGTCTCCCAGAGTCCCCTATTCTCCCAGTGTACCCATGTCTCACAGTGCCCCCAAGTGCCTGTGTCCCCTAGTATAGAAGAAAAAAATCTCTGGCAATCACAGGTTTATTGGACACTGCAGCATTTTGACCTGTACCCAGGTCTTTATCAAATCTCCAATGTCCCCTATATATCACAGTGTCCCCTATGTATCAAAGTGTCTCAGTGCCCCATGTTTCCCAGTGCCCCCTCGTGTCTCAGAGTCACCCGGTGTCCCCAGGTCTCCCAGTGTCCCAATGTCTCTCAATGTCCCCTAGTGACATGGGGACACAGGGAGACATGGGGACACAGACACTAAGGGACTGGGAGACATAGGGACACAGACATGTTGCCTTTTTGGGTATGTTCGCCCCTTTTGGCAGTTCTAGTTATGTGATTTGCGTCATCCTTCCATAGACTTCCTGCTTTACTGGACACTGCTGTATGTGGGTATGGATTTACTTGAAAGATGAAACCGTGAGATTAGCATAGTTTATGTGTTTTGTCATAGCTGCATCCTATGAGTTTCCGTCCAGCACCATCTCCATCAGATACACTTGGGAGGTAGGACTGTTTTAGTGTTTTTGGTCGATTAAGATTTTGTAATTAGGCCCATCATAATTGTCAGCACCAGGCCCACTGGGCTCTTAATCTGGCCCTGCCTATCCCCCCCTCGCACAACATCCCTTATCCTCTCCCCCACACACATTCCCTATTCCACTACGCTACATGTAGGCTGCACAAAAATGCATCAAACAGATATGCCCACTTTGCATGTCATTGGTGATGTCACACCATGCACCCTCTCAGGACGCACCCATCCAAGGACTGCTCTGACTTTAAATGCCCAGGCTGCATTTTTGTCCCTGCTCATTATGTATGCTTGTTTATTCTATGCCCCTCAGTTATTATTTTTGTTTTCATCCTTGTAAGAAGTAGGCTGTCTAAAAGCCACTATAAGTATGTATTCAAGTAAAACATTGCTATTTCTCAGAAACTACAATGTTTTATATTGTCCAAGAAAAAGGAGCAGCATCTATGCACCAAAATTAGGGTATTAACATGTATTGGTTTTGGTGCATAGGGTGTCCCTTTGAATATGTTAGTTTAGAGGGCTCACTTATGAGTGGTGAAGCTCCTTACAGGCCAATAATAAATATGTATCTATCATTACTTTGCATCCATGCTCAGATATGTGCTTGCACTGACATCACCATTATATTAATGAGGTAAGTAATGTATGATGATGTAAAAAAATCTTTGTATAAATATGTAGATATAATATTTTGTCAACGATGCATACATATAGAAAAATGTTTTATGACTCATAGATGCATCGCTGAGAGGCCCTAGAGATAATTATATAATAAAAATAATGTAAGTTGTAGAAGTCTCAAACTACTGTACATGAAGCACATAAACTTCATGGCAGACGCTTTGCAAGAGCTGGACTTATAACACAGAGGCTGTCACACAGTGGTTAAAATATTTTGCAGCAAATTTCCTAGTGTCAAAGTACTAATGGATTTGAAGCTTAACTCACAAGTTGGTCCTGAATCCTATTTAGTGAACACCCCATCGTATGTATTTTGAAGGCAACTTGATTTTTCATGGCTGTTCTTTCTCACATTTCAACTTTCTGAGTGTGCCCCTGGTTAGTGTGAGAAATTATTGGCACCAAGTTAGATCCTCCTATATTTGCCTCTTATCTCCATAATATCCGAATAATGACACAATGGATTACATTTTCCCTTCACAAGACGTCTACAAAGGTTGCCTAAATGTTACCTGTCAATGCAGAGAGCTGTGATGATTCCAACCCCAGTGATCTGATTATTGAGATCCAGAGTAGTGACAGCACGGCACAAGAGGTCCCCAAATACCCATCCTCTGTCATGAAGAAGTTGATGGATGAGAAGCGGCATCCCAAGCAAAGACAGCAGGTCAGCCAAAGCTAAATTCACAACGTAGAGGTCCGACACCAAAGTGTGTCGACAGCTGAGCAGCACAGCTAAAACCAGTCCATTACAAAGGACCCCACAACCACATATCATCCCATACACTACTCCCCACCCGGGACCTCGCGGGGACACTGCACCTGTGGATGGGGGCATATTTGTGGGAATCCAAGGAAGAGAGGGTGTCATTTTTTTGGAGACCGATGAGTATAAATGATATTAGCGGACGCTCAGATTAGGCTTGCTAACTAATTTTTTAACCTTTCCAAATGGCAGCTAGATAGTAAAATGTGTCTCCGTTCCTTATATATTTTGTTCCCCATTTGTTTCCAAGGTGACAGTATTTGAAAGATATCAAAAAGATTTGGTATTAGATAACTAAAGATACATACATACAAAGAGAACCTCTCATTCTTACTGACCTTCTCTTCCTCTTTCCAAACGAAGTTATTAGAAGAATATTCTGATTTATTATCAGCCCTGCCAAATTGTCTCTGTCTCTTCCTACTTCCTACCTCACCTTCTTTTACACCTGTTTTTATTATGAATGCAACTTTGTATTTTCTTCTAATGAATTAATTTATATTTTGTTAGGCACTCTCTCTTTGTTCTCTTCCCTATGCATATCAGTTTACTCCATTCCTCCCATGCCAGTGTGAGCACCCATCAACACCAGGTGGGGTAATTTTTCCAGTTGTCTTTTAGGATCTAAAAAACCTGGAACAAAATACAAAGATTAGACAAAAGATTAGACTCATCACATACGCCGCTGATACAACATGCATGCTCACTACATATACACGTTGAATTTATTCATCGTACACACATTCTCCACACATACACTGCATGTTCCCCTTCTCAATGTACCCCCCTTCCTGCTTCAATTGCACTGTTCAATTGCGCTCTACATGCATACCTGCCAACATTTCTAATGGACAAAGTGGGACAGTCTAATTTTGGGAGTGTGGCAAGTGGCGTGGCTGTTATGAGTAATTTGTTTTAATTTACCGATATTTTAGCAACAAAAATGTAATTTAGAAGAACAATGTATCTTATTTACACAGACTGATTTCTAAACATATTCATTTAGCCCTGAGCAGTCTTTGTGTGTTTGAATGTTAGCATGTTTTTATGTGTAGTGTTGGTTTTTGAATGCAGAGGTATATGTATATACACTTTTGGTGTTTAACCCCTTAAGGACCAAACATCTGGAATAAAAGGGAATCATGACATGTCACACATGTCATGTGTCCTTAAAGGACCACTATAGTGCCAGAAAAACATACTCGTTTTCCTGGCACTATAGTGCGCTGAGGGTGCCCCCACCCCAGGCGGGGAGCTCTCCTCCTCCTCTCCGCCTCCGATCCTCCTCCTGGGCTGAATGCGCATGCGCGGCAAGAGCTGCGCGCGCATTCAGCCTGTCTCATAGGAAAGCATTTACACTTTTCACAGTGAGAAGCACGCAAGCGCCTCTAGCGGCTGTCAATGAGACAGCCACTAGAGGATTTGGAGGCTGGATTAACCCATTTATAAACATAGCTGTTTCTCTGAAACTGCTATGTTTATAAAAAAAAAAGGGGTTAATCCTAGAGGGACCTGGCACCCAGACCACTTCATTAAGCTGAAGTGGTCTGGGTGCCTAGAGTGGTCCTTTAAGGGGTTAATGCAGAGGTGTGTTTGTATGTAGTGTTGACGTTTTAATTCAAGACTGTGTTTGTATGTAGTTTCAATAACAGGGGGGACATGATAGAAACATTTAAATATATAAAGGGAATCAACACAGTAAAGGAGGAGACTATATTTAAAAGAAGAAAAACTACCACAACAAGAGGACATAGTCTTAAATTAGAGGGACAAAGGTTTAAAAATAATATCAGGAAGTATTACTTTACTGAGAGGGTAGTGGATGCATGGAATAGCCTTCCAGCTGAAGTGGTAGAGGTTAACACAGTAAAGGAGTTTAAGCATGCATGGGATAGGCATAAGGCTATCCTAACTATAAGATAAGGCTAGGGACTAATGAAAGTTTTTAGAAAATTGGGCAGACTAGATGGGCCGAATGGTTCTTATCTGCCGTCACATTCTATGTTTCTATGTTTCTAATAAAAGACTTGCTGAAGTTTAAATGCATAGGTGTATTTGTGTGTAGTGTTGGTGTTTCGAATGCGGAGATGTATGCACATATACACATACACTGCCACACACACTGTTAAAAAACACATACACCCACACAGATACACACACACACACTGAATCACATGCAGATACACATATATACGCACTGAAACACATACAGATATAAAGACTTATATACACACACTGACACACATTCATATACATATACAGATACACACACTGACACATATACAGACAAACAGATACACAACCTGACACACATGTAGATATAAAGACATACAGATACAAACACTGACTCACATGCAGATACTCAGACACACAGATACACACACTGACTACATACAGATACACAGACATACATACGGATATACACACTGACACATACACACACAGATACACATTGACAACATACAGATACACATTGACAACATACAGATACATAGATATACACCATGACACCATAAAGATACATACAGATACACAGACACATATACTGACAGACATATTGACACACGCAGGCAAATAGACTGACAGACATACTGTCACACACACAAAAACATACACCAACAGAAATACTGACACAGACACATACACTGACAGACATACTGACACACACACAGATACATACAATGACAGGTATACTTACACACACAGACACATACACTGATAGACATACTGAATGTTTACTGACACACATAGATACAAACACTGACAAACATACTGACACATACAGACACATTCACTGACAGACATTCTGACACACGCACAGATCCATATACTGACAGACATTCTGACACACACAGATACATACACTGACAGACATACTGACACACGCACAGACAGATACACAGACAGACAGACTGACTTTTATAGCCACCCTCCAGTTTCTGACCTTTTTGCGGGAGGGTGGCTTCCCTTGGGTCCACTGTGCTGGTTGAGGCTGTTGGGAGTTAGTCTCTGGTGCTCCAGGCCCTTCACCTTCTTCGCTGACTCCTCCCCCTTCCACATGGCTATGGTTTCTCTGGGAGGAAGTGACTGGCTGCCACTTCCTCCATGGCTGCCGATAGGAAGGGGGCCCGAGTGCACTGTTAAAGGGCCACAGCTCAGACCGGGCCCCTGCTGACAAATGCCCACAGGGTGGCATTAAGTGCATGGCTTACCCGATAGGACCTCCTAGTATGGAGGCCCCAGTGCAGCCAAACAACCAGCACTGGTGGGGACATGGGGGTAAAAAAATAAATTGTTAAGGGCAGTGGGCCCACGAGGCAGCTGCTTTGGGCCCCCCAGGAATATCAAGCCCGGGCCAGCTGCCCGATTTGCCCCCCGTTAAAGACGGCCCTGGAATTCCTAGAAGAGAGGAAGATTAGAATAGAAAAAAGGGACAGGGGATTTGGCCCCAAAATAGGGACTGTTCGTCCTAAGTAGGGACACTTGGCAGGTATGCTGCATGCACAATCTTCACACGTATTGACACTCTGCATTGCATATACACCAACCGTGTACACATGTTACACTGTAAGTATACTTTCCATGGATTCTTTCATTTTCCCAATGGAAATGCCTTCCTTATTCTATCTGAAATTCTATCCCCCTATTCTCCAATCGCAAAAATTGTTCTTCTTTATGGAACCCAATTAATTGAACAGTTAAATTCCATACCCAAAGTGCAGCACTACTCACACAAAGTGCCAAGTACACAGGACACACTGCAAACACGTTTATGATGCATATGGCACACTACAAATACATTTCACTCTCAGTTTATGCTCATAAATACACTATAAAAGTACACATATGCTGCCCATGTATCCTGTACACATTGAACATATACTATCCAGACACACATTGCACATGGTAGATACAGTCTTAGTGTGCATACTCTACACAGAAGGTATATTTGTACTGCACTGAAAGCAACATAAAAAATACTCACACTCTGTACATTGCCTGTGTTTCTCAGTGAACTAGTACTGCAAATATGAAGATTGCACAACATTGAAAATAAACAATCTATACAAACACTGCATATATTCTCGCCATGCATTCTGAAACATGTTGTGTGCACAGTCCGCACACAACAAATACATTCTCATTGCACACAATGTAAACAAACTACATATAAACATACTGAAACTAAGTGCATAAGAGGGGCACTATTCAAGCTCAAAGATTTTTGGTACCTGTGCCGTGAGTAAAAGCCCCTGCTTGATAAAGACACACATTGTGTCGAAACGTTGCCTGTCATTTGGGATGATTGAATAAAACACACATTGCACCCTAAATAACCGAATGATGGTGGAGCTTTATGTCTTTGTATAAACATACTGAAGCATAGTGAAAATCTAATGTATGTGTGCCTAAGAATTCATATATTATATTTCAATTTTTAAACCCTCAAAAATTGTGTAAAAAGCACACATGTAGACTTTACTTGAAAGCCATTTAATGCTAATCTTATATATAAAATAAATTATACAGTATATATATATATATATATATATATATACACACACACACACACACACATCAGATCATCATAATCACTAAGTACACAACACTGTAGCTTCACAGTGACAAAAACCACACACTGCAATAACTAGTGGGAATGACAAGCATACCGTGGAATTAAACCAGACTAACTACACTACACACAATGCATACTATTGCTTGAGTCACCACCAAACACAATGCTTAACACAGTATGCCTCATTCACTCTCTGCAACATATTTCACAACGAATGCTGCATTTTTAGACTCCTCTTGTCATGTTTACAACACTGTACACAGCAACACACAGAGTATACAGATTTGATGTATGCACACTGCATCCCCACTGACCATATTTCACACATCCACTGCTGCTTCAATTCCACGGCTTACCTCCTCCAGCTGTGCATTCGCTTGCTAATGTGACTGAGACCAGCTCCCTGGTACTAGACCAGGGACTTGTTGATTGGAAGTAAAGGACGATAAGGGGAGAAAGGGAAGAGGTTGATTAAAAGAGAGAGCGAGAGAGAGCGAGATAGAGCTAATAGGTAAGGAATATGCTTTCCTAATCCTACTTATATCTCTGCCTCTGTGTTTCTCCTCCCTCCCTCTTTCTTTTAATAAACCCATTTTAGCCTTCGTTCTCTACACATCCTCTATTTCATTCGCATTCCTCTCTTTAATTCTGTGTCCTATCTTCCATTCAGTCTCATTTTATTTTAGATCATCTATCTTTCTATTTCATTTTTAGTTATTGTTTCTTAATATGGGAACACTTTTTCTCTTTACTTGCTTACAACCTGCCTCCTTCTAAATTTCCTCTTCTTGTCAGATGCCTATTTCCGCTCCTATTTCCTGTTTTCCATTTCCAGTTTTTCTTCCTGGTCCCCATTTCCTCTGTGTAATCCTGGCACTACTTTCCGGGAATATCTTTCTTTCTGCACTTCTTATAATTTTAATGTTTTAATGTGCATTCAGTTTTTTTTTTTTTTTGTTTACGTTTCTTTAAGTTGCTAATTTTTTTCTCTGTTTTTTACCTTTTATTTCACCTGTCAACGTTGAGTCTCAAAATTACAGTGGGGAGCATTTATACAAGAAGGATTATAATCCCCCAGGAGTTGGACAACTTCCTAGAAAGATCTGAATCTAATGTTGGACAGAACTTGCATATAAAATGCTTTGTATTTGGTATAGGTGTGTATTTTAACGTTCATTTTCTGTGTATCTTTTATATAAGGTATTTTATTTTAAATAATACAAACATCACTTCGTAAGTATGTCTGAAATTCACATTCACCAATGATTTGTCAATACAGCAAAGATACATAGCAATTTAGCATTAATCAAAAATACAATCTTTTTTTATTGATATGTTTTCTATTAATGTTGATGGCTTTCCATTAAGAAAACACATATAAGCAATTATTTATATCATACTAAATGCATAAATCTCAGCTTTTTTCCAGTATTGCCCCTAATTGTTAGTGACTAGCCGCTTATCACTAATGTCGCATTCCTTAAAGAGTATCAATGGTTTCCCAAATGATCTTACCTTTAATGACAGAGAATTACCAACTGGCATTTCTCTTAACAACTTTTATAGGGTATTATCAGAGCAGATAATTACTTTTTACTGATTGGTTTCCAAGTTTGCAATTATAGGCTGCTGCTAATCTTGACATTTTAAAAGTAAATAGTGAGTGGCAGTCACACCAAAACAAATAACAAATAAAATTAGTACAGATGTTAGAAGGTGGGGACCTGTTCCGTTTAGGGAGCAATGAGTAACAGGAAGAGCATCACATCTCCCTCGCCGATGCCCTGCTCTTTCTCTCCCCAGGATACACTGTGTAGCGGCAGAGTATGCACCTGCCATGCAGGTAGGCAGGTGCCTACTCTGTCTTGGTTAGTCAGTGGCAGCTTTAGGGGTGCCCTAAGATGGCCAGCCAGCCACCTCCTGGGCCCCCTGTCACAGACCATTTGCCCACTCCCAACGGTATCCCCCACCCTCTGGAGGCTGTGCTGGGTGCACCCTGCGCACCTGCCCAGGAATGTGCCTGAGGCCAGGGACCTAATGCTGCATTCCAGCACTATAGTGTCAGCAATACAGGTTTGTATTTTTGACATTCCTTCAAGTAAGAAAATACAACCTACAAAAATGTTAAGATACAGTGTACCACATATTGAAGTGTATCAAAATTGTGCAAAATAGCTAAACATTTCTTCTAAAAAGTACAGTGCACCAGAAATAGTCATAGACTATAGTGTAAATGTCCTTTAAAAAACATTTAATTATTATACATTTTGTGTTTGACCATATATATATAAAACACTATTAAATTTTAATTAAGAAAATACAACCTTCAAAAATGTAAAGTTACAGTCCTATATTCTAATGTGTATATAAATGGTGATAATATGTTTCCATACATCATGTTAAACTTTGTTAATCTTCTATATCTCAGAATAGCAATTCGGCTAATATCTTAAATAGTAAAGTGCACAATTTGCCTAATAAAAATGAAGCCACTATTGTCATTACCTGGATAAAAGTAGTCCAATTTATGAAGAGCTTAAAGGATCACTATAGTGTCAGGAAAACAAACCTGTTTTCTTGACACTATGTCATCCTTGGGTGACCCTCACCCTCAGGGTCCCCCTCCTGTGGCGCTTTATCCTGGTGACCTCTCCTCCCCCGCCGACGTCAGCTCCCGAGTGTAGCGGAATGCGCATACGTGGCAAGAGCCGCGCGCGCATTCTAACAGTCCATAGGAAAGCATTTTTCAATGCTTTCCTACGGACTTTCTGCACGCAAATTTCGCATCCAGCGTCGCAGTAGCGGCTCTAGTGGCTTTCAGGAAGACAGCCACTAGAGGTTGGATTAACCCTGCTATGTAAACATAGCAGTTTCTCTAAAACTGCTATGTTTACATGTCAAGGGTTGAAACCTGAAGGACCTGTCACCCAGACCAATTCATTTAGCTGAAATGGTCTGGGTGACTATAGTGGTCCTTTAACAAAACAAAAAAAAGCAAACAAGAAATGTCCCTATTTAAAGGGTTAATCTTCTAGTTTTTTTTTTTTTTTACTTAAAGCGGCACTGTCATGCCAAACTTACCTTTCTTTAATCGATTCCTCTTCTCTCCCTGTCTCAGGTTCTGTCCTTTATTTCTTCCTGTCTGCTCTAGTTTTCTTTAAAACATAAGACAAAATAGGGACTATTTGTCTTATGGAGGTTTCCTACGCCTGACCATCTCTGACAAGCGGAGGAGCAAAGTGTGCTTCATTTCCAGTGGTCAGAGAAATTTTCCCACAATTCTTAGCTTGTCCTCCCTGTTCCCGCGATGCTTCCTGTCACTTTTTCCGAAATACCTGGCGCCGGCGAAACTACCGAATTGCATCATAACAGAATGAGAACAGTTTGTTCATTCATGTTAGAACGCAATTCAGGACTTTATTCGTATCGGAATTTCATTTGAATGAATAAAACTCTGAATCTTTTCATGCGCGGCTGCATCTTGCAGCCTCTTAGTAGATAGCTCCCTAATTCCCACAGTATCAGGGAACTATCTACCCGAAGGCTGAAAGACATAAATTGGTCTTTCAGCCAAATTTACTAATACAAAATATTAGTATACTTTTCATTTTGGGCCCCTACTCATGGGTGGGGGCCAAGAGGGACCCTATGTCCCCCATTTAGTTGAATAGCCCCCACTCGCGGGCCATGGGCTGCTCACTGTTTAGTAGACATGCCCTACTGGCGGCAGATTTCAATCTCCCTTATGCTGTTATGGGGGTCATATTGGCCAAAGTTAGCATTTTGTAATTATTTTTTTTTTGCATTTTTAAAAAACAAAAACTGCACTTTTACTGGTGATATCGTCGTGATAAGTTTTACTTTTTAAAACACTCATATTTGTATTGAACAAATATGAGTGTTAAAAACAGTAAAACTTATCACGACGATGATAGGATATCAAATATCCTATACTCTGCCCTTGGGTTTTTACGTCCAAGGTGCATTATCTTGCACTTATCCACATTAAATGTCAGTTGCCACAGCTCTGACCATTTTTCTAATTTTTCTAAATCATTTGCCATTTGGCTTACCCCTCTTGGAACATCAACCCTGTTACAAATTTTAGTATCGTCAGCAAAAAGACATACCTTACCATCAAGACCTTCTGCAATATCACTAATAAAAATATTAAAGAGAATGGGTCCAAGTACAGATCCCTGAGGTACCCCACTGGTAACTAGACCTTGCTTTGAATATACTCCATTGACTACAACCCTCTGTTGCCTGTCATTTAGCCACTGCCTAACCCATTCAACAATATTGGAATCCAAACTTAAAGATTGCAGTTTATTGATAAGTCTTCTATGTGCAACAGTGTCAAAAGCCTTACTGAAATCTAGGTAAGCAACCACCCTGATCTATTATTTTAGTTACCCAATCAAAGAAATCAATAAGATTAGTTTGGCATGATCTCCCTGAAGTAAACTCATGTTGTCTCTGATCTTGAAATCCATGTGATTTTAGATGTTCAACAATCCTATCCTTTAACATGGTTTCCATTACTTTCCACACTACTGAAGTAAGGCTTACTGGCCTATAGTTGCCCTACTCCTCCCTACTACCTTTCTTGTGAATGGGCACAACATTCGCTAACTTCCAATCTTCTGGGACTACACCTGTTAACAATGATTGGTTAAATAAATCTGTTAGTGGTTTTGCTAGTACACCACTAAGTTCTTTTAATAACTTTGGGTGTATCGCATCAGGCCCAATCCACTTATTTGTCTTTACTTTTGACAGTTGAAATAGAACCTCTTCCTCTGTAAACTCACATGTAACAAATGGCTCATTTGTCCTTTTTCCTAACTGAGGCCCCTTTCCTTCAATTTAATCTGTAAATACTGAACAAAAATATTCATTGAGGCAATCAGCTAGACCTTTATCCTCTTCTACATACATTCATTCTTTTGTTTTTAATGTAACTAATCCTTGTTTTACTTTCCTTTTCTCATTTATGTATCTAAAAAAAAATGTATCACCCTTTTTTACTGACTGTACTATTTTCTCTTCTGTGTGTGCTTTGGAGGCTGTTATGACTTGCTTAGCCTCTTTCTGTCTGATCTTATAGATCTGTCTGTCTTCCTCACTCTGGTTTTTTTTATAATTACTAAATACTAACATTTTGGTTTTTACTATTTTGGCCACATCTGCGGAGTACCACAGTGGTTTCTTAAATTTTTTGCTTTTACTGACAAGCCTAATGCAATTTTCTGTTGCCTTCGGCAGTGCAACTTTTAAATAATCACATTTCTCTTGGACTCCATTTAAACTGATCCAGTCTGACAAAGACTCTTTTACGCATATTCTAATTTTAGAAAAGTCTGTTTTTCTAAAGTCTAAAACTTTTGTTTTTGTGTGGTGTGACTCAGTCACTGTTTTTATATTAAACCACACTGACTGGTGATCGCTGGATCCTAAACTTTCACCTACAGTAATATCTGATACCAAATCTCCATTTGTAAACACTAAATCTAGTATGGCCTCCTTACGAGTTGGTTCCTCAACGAGTTGTTTTAGAGACAATCCCAGTATGGAGTTTAAAATATGTGTGCTCCTGGCACAAGCAGCTATTTTGGATTTCCAGTTAACATCAGGAAGAGTAAAGTCACCCATGATGATATGATCATATATGATCATACATTGCATAAGCCTGCCACAATGTTAATGTACCCCATCTTTGGCAGGTCCTACTCTGACAGCATAATGTCTGCTCTTATTATTATTAGGGATGTGCATGATCCAAATATTCGGTTCGGAAATTCGGGTAAGAAAAAAAATTAGGCAATTCTGGACTTCGGGGGGCAGAAGAAATTGGGGGGAGAAGAAATTGGGAGGGAGGGGGGGGAGAAGGAATTGTCAGGAGGGGGAGAGAAGAAATTGGGAGTGGAGGGGGGAAGAAGAAATTGTCAGGAGGGGGGAAAGAAGAAATTGGGATGGAGGGGGGAAGAAGGAATCTGTCAGGGGAGAAGAAATTGGGAGGGGGGGGAAGAAGAAGTCAGGGGGGAAGAAGAAAAGGGAAGAATAAACTGTCAGGAGGGGGGAAGAAGAAATGGGAGGGAGGGAGAGAAGAAGGAATTGTCAGGAGTGGGGGGGGAGAAGAAATGGGAGGGTGGGAGAAAGAAATTGGTAGGGAGGGGGGGAGAAGAAATGGGGAGGGTGGGAGAAAAAAATTTGGTAGGTGAGGGGGGAGAAGAAATGGGGAGGGGGAGAAGAAGAAATTGGTAGGGAGGGGGAGAAGAAATGGGGAGGGGGGAGAAGAAGAAATTGGTAGGGGAGGGAGGAGAAGAAGAAGTGGAGGGAGGAGGAAGAAGAAGAAATGAGGGGGGAGAAGAAATGGGGAGGTTGGGAGAAGAGAAAATTGGTAGGGGAGGGGGAGAAGAAGAAATTGACAGGGGAGAAGAAGAAATTGGTGGGGGGAGAAGAAATTGACAGGGGTGAGAGTGACAGGGGAGGGAGGGGTAATGAGAGTAGGAAGGGGGAGGGGAGAAGAGAGTGACAAGGGAGAGGGGGGAGAAGAGAGTGACAAGGGAGGGAGAGGGGGGAGAAGAGAGTGACAAGGGAGGGGTGAGAGATTGACATCCATCACACACACATGCAATGCACCCCTTGCAAACAGAAAAACGCACAATGCATTACGCACAATGCATTACACACACAGACACACACACACACACACACAAACAAACAATGCAACCCTTACACACAATGCATCCCTTACACACACAGAAACACACAATACATTCCTTACACACACTCCATGCACCCCTTACACACACTCAATGCACCCCTTACACACGCACACACTGCATCCTGTACATACACAGAAACACACTTTGCAGCCCTTACACATACAAACTCAGATTCACACAATGCATTCCTTACACACATATCAGGACATCCCCTACACACTCCACCCCCTGTGAACAAACTCATTGGTGGAACATGAAGGTGGACCCTGGGACCCAGACCTTGAGCTGTGTAAAGGGCCCCCAAAAAATGGAGCTGCTTCCCGTTCTCCCAGAACATTGATTTTTGTGACCACAGTTACAAACAGCCTCCAGAGAGCCTGTTCTACACCAGACCAGTGGAGCCAGACTGCAGCTAGAGCCCATCATCATCCTCATCTCGTTGTAAGTAGGCAATCTAGTATATTATTCGTGGCACTAATCTCTAATTTACCTCACATTAAAGAAACACTATAGTCCCCAGAACCACTGCAGCTTAATGTAGTTGTTCTGGTGTCTATAGCCTGTCCCTGTATGCCTTATATTGTAAACACGGCGGCACTGCAGCACTGGCGTTAGTTAACATGGCAGATCATATGGGTGGAGCATTGTGATGTCACATGGGGGGGCGGCAAACTTTACTTTTGCCTAGGGCGGCAAAAATCCTTGCACCGGCCCTGGTTACACCTAGCAGAAACCCACCACACAGACACTATGGGGGAGGACAGAGAGTGACACACATTTTTGCAAATTAAATCTGAAAGGAAAAAATAGCTTGTTGTGACTATAGCGGAGTTGGAGTATTTTTCCAGATAAGCTTATTTGATCTTTTTTTTCTTTCAGATTTAATCTGGGAAAATTCAGTGTTTAGTAAATAGCCCTGCCAATGCCCAGGTCTAAGCAGCATTTCCAAACATTCAAATTTGAAATTTGTGTCAGGACAAGTAGATTGTCTCGATGGACCACTTGATTGGGCGGCCACTTTATTCCTTTGGAAAAGTAGATTGTTTTTTAAAAATGTCCACACCCATGCATTTGCACAAGTAGACAACTCAGGGTATTCAAAATGGGTTATATCCATTTATTTTATTTTTTTAGTAGCCCCAATTTTAGTTTTTACACATTGAAATTCACCAGGTTGGTTTGCTGCTCCTGTGTTACCTTTGAGATGCATGGCAACCCAGGAATGAGGTTTCCCCCATCATAGCATATCATTTGCAGAAGTAGACACAGGGTATTCAAAATGTACAGTGTTTATTTGTAGCCACTTAGCAACAAAAAATGACAATTTCAAGCGGCACTGTCATGCCGAACTTACCTTTCCTCAATGTCTTCCTCTTCTCCCCCTCTCTCGGGATCTGTTATTCTTTTCTTCCTATCTTCTTTAGTTTTCTTTAAAATCATAAGACAAAGTAGGGACTCTTTGCCTTATGGAGGTTTCCTCCGCTTGACCAGCTCTGACCAGCGGAGGAGCAAAGTGTGCTTCATTTCCGCTGGTCAGAGCAATTTTCCCATGATCCTTACCTTTCCTCTGTGTTCCCGCGATGCTTCCTGTCATTTTACACTAAACTGCCAAATTGCGTTCTAACTGAATGAGAACAGTATGTACGTTTGTTTTAGAACGCAATTCGGCACTTTATTTGGATCGGAATTTCATTCGAATGAATGAAACTCCGATTCAATTTGTGCCACAGCTGCATCTTGCAGCCGCTTAGTAGATAACTCCCTAATTCCCACGGTATCAGGGAGCTATCTACTAAAAGGCTGAAAGACCTAAATTGGTTTTTCAGCCACATTTACTAATACTAAGTAAAAATTACTTAGTATTAGTAAATAATATGCCCCTACTCGCTATACCGCGAGCAGGGGCATGTCTGGTAAACAGTGAACAGCCTGTGGCTGCTCACTGCAAAAAAAAAATATTGGCCCCCACCCCTAAACGACGGGTGGGGGCCCTAATGTAAAATAAGGGGGGAGACCTAACGTTCCCCCCCCGACCCCCACCCCTGCGCGGTGGGTGGGGGTCATAATGATAATGGGGGGGGAAACCTACTGCCCCCCCCCGCCCCCACCCCTGGGCGGCGGGTGGGGGCCATAATGATAATGGGGGAGGACCTACTGTCCCCCCCCCGGCCCTCACCCCTGGGCGGCGGGTGGGGGTCATAATGATAATGGGGGGGTGGGACCTACTGCCCCCCCGGCCCCCACACCTGGGCGGCGGCCATAATGATAATGAGGGGGGGACCTACTGTCCACCCCCCGTCCGGCCCCCAGTGCTGGGCGGCGGGTGGGGGCCAAATGATAATGAGGGGGGGGACCTACTGTCCACCCCCCCTCCGGCCCCCACCCCTCCGGCCCCCAGTGCTCTGTGTCATTTTACACAGCGTAGGAAAATTCCAAAGAACTTTCCCACGCTGTGTAAAATGACACAGTGCACTGTGATTGGATGGCTTGAAATCCATCCAATCACAGTGCTCTGTGTTATTTTACACAGTGTGGGAAAATTCAAAAGAACTTTCCCACGCTGTGTAAAATGACACAGAGGACTGTGATTGGATGGATTTCAAGCCATCCAATCACAGTGCTCTGTGTCATTTTACACAGTGGGAAAATTCTTTTGAATTTTCCCACGCTGTGTAAAATGACAAAGAGCACTCTGATTGGCTTAAACCCACCAAGAAGAGTGTTCTTAGCCTAATTGCAGGGCGGGGCAAGGCTTTATAAGCCTTCCCCCGCCCTGCGGAGCTCATTCTGCGCGGAGCCCTCCATGGGTGAAGATGGATTCTTTTTTTGCGTTCGGGTTTTTTCTTTTTCGTCTGTTTTTTTTTTGCGCTCAGGATTTTTTTTTTTTTTTTAGTTCGACGGTTATGATGGTTTTTTATTTGGCCTTTTTTGGGGCTGAAAAATGAAGATTTGAGAAAAAAGAAGATGTCGAATGGTAAGTTTACTTTTATTTTACAGGTTAGTTATTTTATTCCCCCCTCACTATTTTTTAGGGTGAGGGGGGTAGGTAGGGACTTTTTATTTGGGGGGGGGTGGGTGACTAGGGGCTTGGGACCCCTAGTCACCTTGGGGGGAGGGGGAATTTACTTAGGGCCCCCACCCGCAGCACAGGGGTGCGGGCCGGGGGGGGAGGACAGTAGGCCCCCCCTCATTATCTTTATGGCCCCCACCCGCCGCCCAGGGGCGGGGGCCGGGGGGGGTGGGCAGTAGGTCCCCCCATTATCATTTGGCCCCCACCCGCCACCCAGGGGTGGGGGCGGGGGGAGGACAGTAGGTCCCCCCCACCTCATTATCTTTATGGCCCCCACCCGCCGCCCAGGGGTGGGGGCCGTAGGGGGCGTGGACAGTAGGTCCCCCTCCCCTCATTATCATTTGGCCCCCACCCACCGCCCATGGGTGGGGGTGGGGAGGACAGTAGGTCCCCCCCTCATTATCTTTATGGCCCCCACCCGCCGCCCAGGGGTGGGGGCCGGTGGGGGGGGGACAGTAGGTCCCCCCCCTCATTATCAATATGGCCCCCACCCGCCGCGCAGGGGTGGAGGCGGGGACGACGACAATAGGTCTCCCCCTTATTTTACTTTAGGGCCCCCACCCATCGTTTAGGGGTGGGGGCCAATAGTTTTTTTTTTTTTTTAGTGGACATGCCCCTACTTGCGGTATAGCGAGTAGGGGCATGTGGGAGATTTTAATCTCCCTTATGCTATTATGGGGGTCATATTGACCTCCAATAGAGTGAGGAGGGACCTGGTGCTCCCTGCCGCTTCTATCTTTACATATTACAAGGAGGGAGCTGCGAGCCGGTAGCTCCCTCCTTGTAATAAACTGAGCGAACAAACGAACACTGATATTCGGTGTTTGTTTGTTCGGCTGATATTTCTATTCACTCATTCGTCTGTCTGATGAATGAATGAATAGATGAAATTCCCGTTCGCATGTCCAGGTGTTTCACTGGGCATGTGCGGGAATCTCACAGTCTATCTAGTGTGGGCTGATGACGTGTCCCACAGGGACTTCATCTACCCACACAAAGATGGCGGCGCCCTAAATAAAGATCGGGCAGAAAAAAAAGATTAAAAAATAGGTAATATGGGGGCTTAGGGGTATTTGGGGGTGACTAGGGTGTCAGTTAGATGTAGTGGAGGCCGGAGGGGGGTTAAAAAAACAACAACAGGATTCGGCATGACAGTGCCGCTTTCAGTTTACATACCTGGAAATTGTTTTGGGCATATGTCACCTTTGAGACAGCCTGGCAGTAATAACATTTCCACCATAATGGCATACCATTTTCAGTAGTAGGCAATCCAGAGTATTCCAAATGGCATATTTTGAGTTGTTTGGTCTAGCCACTTTATAATGGCTGAGCATAATATAAAAAGGGACAGACCGCGGTAAAAGGATCCAGAAATCAGAGTAGTCAGTATAACAAGCCAATAAGTCGATACAAACAGCTGACAAAGAGTAATCAGGAGATACCGTGGTCAGGAATTTGGAACTCGGCACGTCCAGATTCCTGATCTCGGATTCCTGACATAGTCACATACAGGTGTTCTGAATTAATAATTTAACTCCGTATGGTACACTTTAAAATAGTTAGACACACATAGACCACATAGAGTTGGGCAGTAAGGTCAATAATATGTAGAGTCCCTCCTAACTCATCGTTTGTAGCAGACTCTACTCTTGTTCTGGGGTGACTTTCTGTGGGTTGTTGGGGGGTTTCTTCTAGGGAAGTGTTTTCCACAGAGTCTTTGGACATCTTTAGATTTTCATGTCGAGGGACTAGGGGGCTCACATCGGATATGTATGATTATTTGGTTCCTGTCATACTACACTAGGAGCTATTTCTTTGTGTTTTATTTAAGCTTATTAAGAAGAATAAAGAAGAGGGAAAGATGTCACCTTAACACACCAAAGTGATTGTGATTTGAGCTAGTCCTTTCATTTGGCTCTATCTTTGTGAGTTTGTTTACTTATAAATGTTTTATCACTTATAATTACTAGACATACTACACCATTAGAATTTTTTTTCAGAACTAGACCATTTCTATACTTCAGTGCTATACTAGGAGCTAGTGTATTTCAATTAGCATTCCACTTAGGAAATTGGCAGTGGATATCACCTTCCAATCTCTTTATTTCACTGTGTGTACTCAGAGAGACATACTGACACATACACACACACAGGCATACTGAAACAGACACACTGCAAGACATACAGACAGACTGTGACAGACATACTGACACACATACAGACATACTGACACACACACGTGCAAACTTTACACTTTTATAGGCACCCTTTTCTACCTTTTGCTGGAGGGTGACTTCCATGAGTTCCAGTGTGCTGTTTGGGTTGGTAGGGAGTTGGGGTCTGGCACTGCCAACCCAGCCCCTCTTCTCTCAGTCCTGTACTCCTCTCTCCACGCGGGCCGCAGTTCAAGTCTATCAGGGAGAAAGTGACTTTCAGCTGTCACTTCCTCCCAACCTTGCAGACAAGAAGAGGCTGGTCGCGCTGTTAAAGGGCCACAGCGCTGGCCAGGTCCCTGCTGGCAAATGCCCAACAAGAGGCCCTGAGTTCATAGGCCACCTGGGGGCTCCTCGTAGTGTGCAGGCCTTGGTGCACCCACACCATCAGCACCGCAGGCCCATGGGGCATCCAAAATATTTTTTTGTGGGCTTTGGGCCCCTCAGATGTAACTGGGCCTGGGACAACTGCCCCGTTAAAGATAGCCCTGATTAAATGGAGTTATAGGAGAGGTTATAGTGAGAGGTTATATGGACTAATAGGAGGGGTTACAGGGAGAGGTAACATGGAGTAATAGAAGGGGTTATAGAGAGAGGTTATATGGAGTAATAGGAGGAGTTATAGGGAGAGTTTATATGGATTAAGAGGGCGACTTATAGAAAAAGGTTATGTGGAGTAATAGGAGGGGTTGTATGGGGAGGTTATATGGAGTAACAGAAGGTGTGATACAAAGAAGTTAAATGGAGTAATAGGAGGTGTTATTGGGTGACTTGGCTGGGATGGAGGGGGTGGTGTGCCACCATTGGATGCCTGTCACCATAATGCTGTGCTTGCTGATGTCACACATCCGGTATGCACATAACTGTCATTAGTCAGCCATGGATTCTTAATCCAGACTGGATATGACGCTCCAATAGTGCAACTGGATGTGGAGTGTTAAACTCAGTATGATCAATGTTTCATATTGAAATGCTGTACATACAGTCTCCATGCACCATAACCACTTAATATCACTAAAGTGGTTATGGTGCTTGGAGTAATTCTCTAAATGGATTTTAGGGGAAGTTCTAGGCTGTTTAATTCTAAGGCTGTATGTGTGGTTATTATAAGAAGCGCAGATCTGCTGTGATAATGCATTTTCTTTCACACACAGAAAGAGCTAACAGACTACATGATGTTAACAATTAACTTGCCACCACGCTGTGCGTCAACTCAGTGTGCAAACTCTATGTCCTGACAGCCAGCAAAGACACAATACTAGATTTCCTATACCCATCAAGCTAAATCTTACAAGTTTTATGGTAGGTGTATAAAACAATAGGAGGAGTTATAAGGGAATTATAAAAAAAAAAAAAAAAAGACTAAAGGCAATTTTTGAAATCCACAATAGAAATAACTAAGAGAGGTATAATCCAGAGGGGTATTAATCATATACTGATTAGGAGCTGTTATCACAGCGAACAAAGACACTGTATAATCACCGGGGCACAATGCTACGTGCTTTGTGTCTGTCAGCTATTGTGTATTGCTAGTGGGTGGTGGGTGTCAGCAAAGGGTGACTTTTGTCACTGGTGGGAGGCATGTCGTCAGAGAGTTTGTGGTACATGCGGATCCTACGTATGTGCTAATGATTGCTGCAATTAAGTAACCATCACCTTTGCATTACTGAGGAAAGCCACCCCGCAGTAACAAGCAGTTTTAAATCCCCATGGCTTATCATGAATATAGTTAAAGTCACCAAGGCTCACTTCATACCATCACTCTTAACATGACACTGCCACCCACAAAATACTTGGTTAGCTTCTCTTAAGTAATACAATATAGTCTGTTAACAGTTTTCCCTCCCAGTATATATATATATATATGGCAGTGATCAGCATTCTCGGACTTGTAAAAGTTGAAACTTACAGTTTATTAATACTCCATTAAAAATCAAATCAAGGTTTCAGTCCCAGCAGGGACTTTCATCAGGATCAGGCATAGATAATGTAATGAAAAACAGTGCATTTATATAAAGTAAACATCAGTAAAATTAGTGAAAAATGACTTACCCCTGGTGCTGGGAATAGTGGGAGTGGTGCTCCTGGCGTCCCCATTATCCCGTGCGCATGCGCGGACGAAGCCACGCCCCCACATGCCGTGATGACGTCACACGTTACCGCGGCAACGAAAATCACATGGTGCTGGAAGCAGGAAGTAACATGCAAGTGAAACAAGTGTATACCCGGTTGTTATAGCAACCTATAACCCATAGTGAGGACATTATCACTATATCCTCAAGCAAGCCAACTCCTTGGTTTTGCACCACTCCCTGTCACAGGTGCCTCATCCCAGGGCCCTATTTAGCCTTGTACTGCAGAGAGCCCCAGATGGAATTTTTTTCCCCAAGTAAGTGGGTTAATCTAATAAGAGCAGACATTAGGCTGTTAGTGTAGGACCTGCCAAAGATGGGGTACATTGACGTTGTGGCAGGCCTATGCAATGTATGATCATATAATGTAACTAAACCCCCATTATATTTGCCTAGATTAGGTGTTTTTAAAAAAACTAATAAAATCTTTCAACATTGAAGTTGCTGTTTAGTGGATAGGTGAGTGCGCTGGATCTTGTGTTTTTTTTATATATATATATATATATGTATATATATATATACACAGATTCCATATATATATATAAATCACCCAGTAAGCCCTCAGCGAATACTTTACTTTTTTATGAACCTAGCTTTCTACCCTACCCTTATATTTTGTGTCACTTTACCCCACTCCCTCTAGCAGCTCATTGAACAGGGCCCTCAACCCTTCTGCTCCTGTGTATCAAACTTGTCTGGTTATAAATATGTCTGTTAGTCCTCCTATTGTACAGTGCTGTGGAATTTGTTGGTGCTTTATAGATAATAATAATAATATCAGGATAAATTAACTTCAAATTGATAGAGTGAATGGGGGCATATATTAAAGTGCTGCAGAATAGTCTATGCATTATTGTCAAGATTTTCTGAAATTAATGATCAATTCTGATGGTTTTTTTTTTTTCACTAGTGTTTTTTTTACACCTTTTCCATTGCTTTCTCTTTCATATTACTTTTTGTATATGCTGCAGCAGTGACGAACCAAAAACAAACTTTATTTTACAAGTCATGGGAAAATAATGCCTTAAAGGAGTTTTGTTGTCAACTCTAGACTCCCTTGGTAACTTTATTGTCCCCTACATTTAAATATATTTCATATACAGTGGAAACCTCGGAACTCGAACTATCCCGTTCTCGAACAATTCGGAAATCGAACAAAAATTTAGAGTAAAAAATGTCTCGGTACGTGAACGATCTTCGGTACCCGAACAAATCATGCCACAAACATGTTCAATTAGACACACTTTAGACACATTTTAAATGCCAGAAGAACAGTTACGTATCCCCATTCAAACAATAATATATCTTCTCCTTTCCACTTACGCCATCAACTCTCATCATTACAGGTAAAGTGAAGTTACATTTTCATTTCATTTACTGTACATTGTGTTTATTATTATTTTCCTATATGTTTTTTATGCATGTAAGGCATTATTATACTATAAAATGTGTGTTAAAATGCAGTAATTTTTGGGCACTGGAACGAATTAATCAAATTTACATTAATTCTTATGGGAAATGTTGATTTGGTTCTCGAACAAATCGGAACTCAAACAGCCTTCTGGAACGGATTAAAGGACCACTATAGTGCCAGAAAAACACTTGTTTTCCTGGCACTATAGTGCCTTGAGGGTGCCCCCACCTTCAGGGTCCCCCTCCCGCCCGGCTCTGGAAGGGGGAAAGGGGTAAAAACTTACCTTTTTCCAGCGCTGGGCGGAGAGCTCTCCTCCTCCGATCCGCCCCGTCGGCTGAATGCGCACCCGCGGCAAGAGCTGCGCGCGCATTCAGCCGGTCACATAGGAAAGCATTCTCAATTTTCCTATGGACGCTGGCGTGCTCTCACTGTGAAAATCACAGTGAGAAGCACGCAAGCGCCTCTAGAGGCTGTCAATGAGACAGCCACTAGAGGATTAGGGGGAAGGCTTAACCCATTAATAAACATAGCAGTTTCTCTGAAACTGCTATGTTTATTAAAAAATGGGTTAACCCTAGCTGGACCAGGCACCCAGACCACTTCATTAAGCTGAAGTGGTCTGGGTGCCTAGAGTGGTCCTTTAAGTTTGAGTTCCGAGGTTCCACTGTATTACATTATTTCCAGTTTTACATGATTATTATCATTACATATTTATGAAAAAAGGTTCAGTATTACACTGGCAAATCAGAAGACACACAGACTTATCACAAACAGACAAGTCACTCTGATACAGTGACATTACAAGTGCCTCTCTGCCATAAATCAATTTGATCAAGTCTGTTATGAAGCATCAATCTTCCAACTACAGAGAATTAAAAACAGTCTCTTCTGATCTTCTAAAAGGAATTGAGGCACAGTTCTGTTTGTGAATAAGCAGGGAGGCACAAGGTCGACCAGGTTATTGACTCTATATTCAAGAGGGGCCTTCTTTACCTTTTGTATTTGGTCTGTGTACATTGTACTGTCCCCCCAACCTCACCCCGATTGTACAGTGCTGCAGAATATGTTGGCTCTTTATAGATGCCAGTAATAATATTAATGATGTTATGTTTGGTTAGCATCAGGTCACATCCTACCTGTGTATTGCATTCTGAGTTGTCTGGCTCTCTGTTCTTCTATAAAAATCAACATTAACCTGAAAGGAGATACTGGCAAAGACTTCTAGAGAGAAAGAGTTGAATGATCCTTCACAGTAAATCCATGTTATTTGCCTGACAAGTGCACTTTAACATATGGAATGCATACAAGCATACGATTTATTTTCATAGATAACAAGAAGGCATTATATATAAGCTATAACTTATCTGAATGGCTCATCCACAGGACACGTAATGCCTATCTATTATTTGTGGTTGTCAGAATTCGTTCCTCACAGTATGAAACATAATGCCTTAAAAAGGTATACACATACAAATAACCACACACAAATCTGGCTGTAGTGCTGGTTTATTGGGACTTAAATACATGATGTAAGGTTTAATGAGAGAAATAGAATCAAAATATATTATTCTAGAACATAATTAAATTGATACATCACCAGTACAGTCTGTGATCATTAGGATTATCTCAAATCACTAAAACATGACCACTAAGATTATATATGTGACCACTAAGACTATGCTTAATAGAACATTGTGTGTGGATCACTAGGGCAGAACATGTGTTTGGTCGCTAGGGCAATTTGTAATCACTAGTATAGATGATTTGTTTGTCAAAACTCTAACAATATATGAATATATGGCACAATTCATTGGACAGAATGTGTGTAACTCACTAGAGCAGAATATTTGTGTTGACCTAATAAGATATTTTGGGGGATGTAACACTAACACATATGCACTGTGTCAAAAGGATAAATGTTTGTATAAATTACCAGGGAAGAATGTGTGTTATCACTAGGACAGAATATGTGTGTGTGTGTGTATGGGGACAGTAAAAGATTGTGTGATGTTTTTAAGAATCACAGAAAACTAAAACCATAAGAACCAAAGTAGGGAGACATACTGTTGTGCATGGAATCACGTTCATTGCTACACAAGGTGTGTTTAATTACTAACAAGTAATATATCTAATGATTTAGGAAACTTTAGAGTACAATGAAGGTAGGATCCAGTTTTAGGATGTGTCCTGGTAGATTCCTGTGCGTGATCAAATTAGAGAATTTACCTTCCCACATTTTTCTTGTCTCCAAATTGTTGTGAATTAACCAGAGTTTTATTTTATTTTTGACAGCCCCATGTGTAATAATTAGGTCAGGAGCTTATGTTAACAGTGTGTGAGACTGAGCTTTCCATCACACACAGAAACTGCCTGTTCTAGGAATTATAAGGAAAGTGACGTTTTAATTGTTTCTGTGTTTGTTCTTTCTCTGTGACCCCACAATCCCTTATATAGTTTTGTCTTTATACAATGTGCCACCTTGTTCCCTTGCGCACACTTCCCTGTCCATATATATGTATACCCTCCCAATGCAATGTGACCAGATTTTCCCTTTAATCCAGGTTTCAATCTCTTTGCATGGCCTTGTTTCTGCCCATGTGTCCATCAACCTGTGTTATTGCTACAGATCAAAATCAGCCTATTTCTTGGCTTTGCCCTGGGCAGCCACAGCTTCCATTGCTTTTTTCACTGTCTCTTCATCTCCCAGGAAAGCCATGGGCTTAGTTGGCTTCAGGTTGTCATCCAGCTCGTACACAATAGGGATTCCAGTGGGGAGATTAAGTTCCATGATGGCAGCGTCAGACATCCCTGCAGAATATAAAAGAGCTGTTAAGCTGCAGTCAGGGGGGGGGCAATTTAATTTGGAGTGAAACATCTAGAGCAAGATTTGTCTAACATTCTGTATTCATAGTCAGGGAGGGTTATTAACTAACACTTGATTTGGTGTGAAATAACCAAGGGATTGCACATTTAACACCAAATAGCTGGAAATATAACTTCCTGGGAGAAAAATTTCCAGTTTGACTATTTCATCCTAAAGTTTACAATTCCTTGGAAAAGTCCATTAATTTATAAGGCAACAAGCCTTTAGCATCAGTTAATGATGATAGAGTGCATCACATAATAGCCTACAATTAAAGCCATTATAAGGACAGTGTACTGAAGCACAAACATATTTTTCATCACCACGATACTATTCTAATTCACACACTATTTTAGCCTTTATAAATAATGATAAGCCATACAAACATTGTAATATGATGAGCACGCTGAACATTAAAAAAAAAGACCAATAATTATAATAACAAGTCTGTAAGCATTTTTTTTTTAGTATTAGTACTGAAATATGGTGCAGTACTGTAAACGGCCACCGGGTGGCAGGATGAGAGGGGAACTGGACAGAAATGAGCAGCTGAGGAGGATATTCAAGGATATTTATATAGGGCATTTTGAAATGGGAAATGTCACCAAGAATAGTAACAGAGCCACCTGGCATTAGAGGGCCCCTACAGAGCTCCACAAATATGGAATAACCTTCTAGAAAATATCAAATCTACCACCAATGTTAAGGCCATGGAGTGTCTGCATTATTCTATGAAAAAACAGCTGGAGTTAATGGTAACGTGTAATTGAAGTGTATGTACGCCTTTTTAAAGGGTTACTCCAAACACCATGACCATTTTAGTCATTTGAAGGGGTCATGGTGCCTGGAGTCTTTGTGTGCTGCATTTTGCTTTGCAATGCAGCACATATTGAGCTTTAACACTTAGTGTAACTCTACCTAAGGCAGCGTCTTTGCAGCGGATATTCCTTTTGTGTTAATAGGCATTGAGCAGTCAGCTGATGCTCTCAGTCGATTAATGGCCGACGTTATCGGCTTCTGCAGCTCTGCAGAAACTGGCTGTCATTGCTGACCACAAGAGAACAGTCTGAGCCCTGCAGACATCACGTTTGCACAACGGTTTGCCTTATTTCTGGTAAACAAGACCAGGGTACCACAGGAATCATAACCACTACAGCAAGCTTAAGGGACACCCTAAACACTATAATAATGTCATCTCATTGAATTGGATCTAGTACCTGGAATCTCCTGGTACTGTCCCTCCATTCAGTGTTTAATCATTTTTTGAGGAGTTTAACAATAAATTAGGGTCCCTGTCCACCCACAGCCCAACGTCCACTAGATGTAAGGCAAAGATTACACTTGATTCTAGCCATACAAATTCATACCATGCACTGGGTGCTGTGATAGGCTAAACACGAGCACTCTTTGTCAATCACAGCTACCCGTTGCTGCCCAAGCTAATGCTTCCTTATTAGCCCAAAAAGCACATTGGGGTTGTGTTGCTGGGAACTCTTGTTTATCGTTAAAATATTAAAAATGATTTAATGCTGAATGGAAGGCTTGTGTTAGGGGACTCCAGACACTATAACCACTTTAGTGAGATGATGCAGTTACATGCCTCTCAACATTCCAAATTTACAAAGTGGGACACTTTAATTGTAGGGTTGTGCATGATGGTGTGGTGAGGAGGAGCTGTGACTTACTAATAACAATTTATACTTAACCCCTTCAGGACGGAGTCAATATTACATGTTCTGATCAAAACAAAATGTAAAGAAAAACTGGTATTTGCGCTATATGTCTGTTCACACTTATTATATATAATTTTGTTCATTAACTATTCATATTTGAAACATCATTTATTAAGAATTAAATTTAAAAAACTGTGGGAAATTAAGATTTTGAAAAAAAATTGTAGACATTTTAGCTGTAAATGTCATATGTTTGGATTCAGCAAAGTTTCACGAGTACAACAGTACCCCCCATTAACAGTTTTTACAGTGTTTTGGAAAGTTAAAGGGTCAAATATAGCACATTCCATTTTTCAGTTTTTTCAAATTGAAATTCACCAGGTTGGTATTGTTGCCTTTGAGACTGTGTGGTAGCCCAGGAATGAGAATTACTGCCATGATGGCATACCATTTGCAATAGTAGACAACCCAAGGTATTGCAAGTGGGGTATGTCCAGTCTTTTATAGTAGCCACTTAGTCACAAACACTGGCCAAAGATAACGTTCATATTTGTTTTTGTGTGAAAAAAGCAAAAAAACTAATATTTGGCCAGTGCTTGTCACTAAGTGGCTACTAAAAATGACTGGACATACCCCATTTGCAGTAAAACAGTAAAACATATTAGAACAATAATATCGTCAGTAAAAGTGCTGTTCGTGTGTGAAAAATGCAAAAAACTTCATTTTTACTAAATATATCATTGTTGTAATACAATTTATCATTTTGAAACACTTAGATTTGTGTTCAGCGAAGTCTCCCAAGTAAAACAGCACTCCCTATGTACAGGTTTTATGGTGTCTTGGAAAGTTACAGGGTTAAATATAGCGCGTGCGAATTTAATTCTCTGCACTTGCTGCCTGGGTTGTCAGGCACGTCAATCAAATTTTAATTAATTAAATCACATAATTATGTTAAAATATTACTTAAGCATACACGTAGAATTTTTATATATATACATATATATGTATTTAAATTCTACATGTACAGGGAGTGCAGAATTATTAGGCAAATGAGTATTTTGACCACATCATCCTCTTTATGCATGTTGTCTTACTCCAAGCTGTATAGGCTCGAAAGCCTACTACCAATTAAGCATATTAGGTGATGTGCATCTCTGTAATGAGAAGGGGTGTGGTCTAATGACATCAACACCCTATATCAGGTGTGCATAATTATTAGGCAACTTCCTTTCCTTTGGCAAAATGGGTCAAAAGAAGGACTTGACAGGCTCAGAAAAGTCAAAAATAGTGAGTTATCTTGCAGAGGGATGCAGCACTCTTAAAATTGCAAAGCTTCTGAAGCGTGATCATCGAACAATCAAGCGTTTCATTCAAAATAGTCAACAGGGTCGCAAGAAGCGTGTGGAAAAACCAAGGCGCAAAATAACTGCCCATGAACTGAGAAAAGTCAAGCGTGCAGCTGCCACGATGCCACTTGCCACCAGTTTGGCCATATTTCAGAGCTGCAACATCACTGGAGTGCCCAAAAGCACAAGGTGTGCAATACTCAGAGACATGGCCAAGGTAAGAAAGGCTGAAAGACGACCACCACTGAACAAGACACACAAGCTGAAACGTCAAGACTGGGCCAAGAAATATCTCAAGACTGATTTTTCTAAGGTTTTATGGACTGATGAAATGAGAGTGAGTCTTGATGGGCCAGATGGATGGGCCCGTGGCTGGATTGGTAAAGGGCAGAGAGCTCCAGTCCGACTCAGACGCCAGCAAGGTGGAGGTGGAGTACTGGTTTGGGCTGGTATCATCAAAGATGAGCTTGTGGGGCCTTTTCGGGTTGAGGATGGAGTCAAGCTCAACTCCCAGTCCTACTGCCAGTTCCTGGAAGACACCTTCTTCAAGCAGTGGTACAGGAAGAAGTCTGCATCCTTCAAGAAAAACATGATTTTCATGCAGGACAATGCTCCATCACACGCGTCCAAGTACTCCACAGCGTGGCTGGCAAGAAAGGGTATAAAAGAAGAAAATCTAATGACATGGCCTCCTTGTTCACCTGATCTGAACCCCATTGAGAACCTGTGGTCCATCATCAAATGTGAGATTTACAAGGAGGGAAAACAGTACATCTCTCTGAACAGTGTCTGGGAGGCTGTGGTTGCTGCTGCACGCAATGTTGATGGTGAACAGATCAAAACACTGACAGAATCCATGGATGGCAGGCTTTTGAGTGTCCTTGCAAAGAAAGGTGGCTATATTGGTCACTGATTTGTTTTTGTTTTGTTTTGAATGTCAGAAATGTATATTTGTGAATGTTGAGATGTTATATTGGTTTCACTGGTAATAATAAATAATTAAAATGGGTATATATTTGTTTTTTGTTAAGTTGCCTAATAATTATGCACAGTAATAGTCACCTGCACACACAGATATCCCCTAACATAGCTAAAACTAAAAACAAACTAAAAACTACTTCCAAAAATATTCAGCTTTGATATTAATGAGTTTTTTTGGGTTCATTGAGAACATGGTTGTTGTTCAATAATAAAATTAATCCTCAAAAATACAACTTGCCTAATAATTCTGCACTCCCTGTATACTTATGTAGTTATTTATGTAATTATATATATTTATCTATATATAAATATTTGCAGTTATTTGTATTTTATATATAGATAGATATATATAGAATGTCATTATAAGTGTATTTTGTTACCAATATATATGTATTAATAACAAAATACAGTTAGAATGAGATTACATATGTATATATAATTTATTGAAATTTTTTTTTAAATTGTTTTTGCATTGTACTTAACATTCGTAGTTGCCACTTCCATGTAGTCAAGTATTAACAGTTAAATATCTGATATGGCATTCAATAAATTTGCACATTTTGTTATAAATAGTCTGTGTGGTTATAACAGGGTGACCTATGTGTTTGATTTATGCCTCCATGTCGAGTGTGGCTCAGTTGGGAGCTCGGCGCAAAGCTTGCCTGTGGACGTTCACACTATATTCGTTTGAAGTATGCCATGCAGGTGTTGCTCCTTCATGGTGCCCTATGTGTCAGCTGTGGCAGTCGCCTGTCTGAGGAGCGAGTGATGGGTTGTGCTGCGTTGGCTATGGTAGTGTGGGGTTCTCGGGCGCTGTTGGAGGCATGTCGCGTGCTTCCTGAGTCGATGTTCGGATGGTGTCCCGTATGTGCCCCTGTGGTTCCTACCCCTGTACCCTGGGGTGTTGGGAGGTGGGTGAGGGTGCAGTGGTACGTTTCCTGACATGTATACCTGACGTGTGTCGGGGGTCTGTGGCTTTATAGGTTTGTCCATCCTTAGTGACCCACAGGGTGTTTGGGGTTGCCATCTATAGATCAGGTTTTCTGCTTGTAATGTCCTTCTGAGAGGTTGCATGCTCTTGCGCCATAGTAAGGTGGCCCTGCTTAAGTCCTGAAAGAAGGATATGTGGCTGTCTTCGAAGTAGTATGGGGATTTCCCCTTAATCGCTGCTGTTGAAACTTGGGGCCCGAGTCAGATAGTTCACACGTAGGCCGTGACAGGGAGGGACGACGAAGGAGGGTGGGGTTTCCGAGACGGAAACATGCTCGGAGAGATCTACAAACCAACACGATAGGTGAGCTGGGAGCCAAGGGAAGGGCTCGACACGACATTATCGAACGACCCAGACCACATACCCCAAGTAACGGACTCACGTTGTATATACACTCGGAGGCCACCGATGTGACTCACCCCTAGGGGAACAGACACCAGAGGGCGACAAAAACCGAAGCGAGTCACAGTTGCCTTACTCTCAGACAGACTTTCCCCCTCCCCAGACACCGGACAGACCTTACCCCTACACCCACCAACCACTGACGCACACATTCCCACACACGTCTCACACATAACGCGGATAGCGATGGGCTCTAACTATAAGCCGACACCGCTGACCCTATGGTCTAACAATGTGAGAGGCCTAAACATTCCCGAAAAGAGGTCCCAACTACTTCGCACACTGTGGGCAGAGCGCGCCTCAGTGGCGTTTTTACAGGAAACACATTTTCAGGGTGCAGAGGCGCTGACCGTGAGAAACGGGCGTTACCCCACAGGATTTTATGCCAATCACCCAGATGGGAAGAAGGCCGGAGTAGCAATCCGTCCCATTCGTCTGCACGGAGCAGAAGTCAGACCCCGGGGGTAGATACATATTTATCAAAGGAACAATTGCACAGTCCACCTACACATATGCCTGCTTGTACTCCCCTAATCGACGCCAACACGTCTTCCTAACTAAGACGCTAGCCTTACTAAACAAATTCAGAGACGGCCTTCTGATAGTGGCTGGGGACCTCAACACTCCCCTTGACTCTAGACTGGATACATCTAGGGGAGAAACTTCGATACCAGGTCACTGCATACGCTCAACGGCTTGGCTGACTGCTGGAGAGTGGCAAACCCCGAGGGCAGAGATTACATCTTCTATTCGGCTGTACATCGGCACTACAGCCGAATTGACTACATCCTAATGGCACAAGAGGCCCTAACACTACTCCAACGAGCTAACATAGGGCTTATCGCAGACTCTGACCACGCCCCCATTACAGTACAAATCCTGTCCCCCCTACATAAACCCGCAGAACGGCAATGGAAGTTAAACGAAAACCTACTGCTCGACCTAGCGGACAAGGAACAAGCCAGGCAAGCGCTGACACAATACTTTGATACTGATACACAGCAGATACTCCCCCCCTAACTATGTGGGAGGCACATAAATGCGTCATCAGGGGCCACTATATCAAAATATGCTCATAGCGCAAAAAAGAGCGCACACAACAATTGTCCACCCTAAACGCACAAATCACCACACTAGAGCAGGCACACAAACAAAATCAGGGGGAGGACGAGTTCCACCGACTGATGGAGTTTAGGAGGCAGAGATGGGACATACTAGCCAAGGGTCTCTTGCGCACCCTTAGAAAGTCGGTTCGAATACTCCAACAAGAGCGGTAGGCTTTTAGCCCACCAGCTTCAAGACAGGTGAAGGGCGAACCACATACACAAAATTAAAACAAGAGATAAGACAGAAACAAGTCTACCCCACGGAATCCAACGTGCCTTCGTGGACTACTACACCGACTTATATAACATCCCCCAACCCACGACGGTCGCCGCACATGCCCAACGCCACAGCCAAATATCGGAGTACTTAGACCAAAACGTAGAAAGACAACTAACCCCTGAAATGATGGAGGAACTAGAACAACCCCTCACGATAGAAGAGTTAGCCGCAGCATTAAAAATCTCCAAATCCCACAGGGCTCCCGGCCCAGATGGCCTCCCACTGGCATACTTGCGTACATTCCGCGATATTTTACTGCCGAACCTCCTACGAGGTCTTGGCTCACTTCAAGACGGGGAATGGTTTCCCACCGACACACTAGCGGCCATAGTCACGGTAATACCCAAGGAAGGTAAGGACACAGCGAATTGCGCTAGTTACCGCCCCATATCCCTGCTCAACGCAGATCTCAAACTGTTCGCCAAGACACAAGCCCTGCACTTACCACACCTAGTACACTCGGACCAGCTCGGGTTCATCCCTGAAAGGGAGGGAAGGGACAACACCATCAAAGCCCTAAACATTCTGCAAGTAGCAAGGTTGCAACACCGGGAGCTACTCCTTCTATCGACAGATGCCGAGAAGGCTTTCGACTGGGTGGACTGGGTGTACCTGGAGGAAACACTCACACACATGGGATTCGGCCGACACATGCGATCTTAGGTCCTTTCCCTGTACACGAGCGACGGATCGGATTCGGGTGAACGGAGCTTTGTCCGCTCCCTTCCCCATTCGAAATGGAACCCGCCAGGGTTGCCCGCTGTCCGCCCTCCTATTTACCCTCTCCATGGAACCCTTCCTGGGTGCGGCCCGACGGGACGGGGGTATCACGGGATTCATCGCCGGCCTGCGAGAATATCGGGTAGCCGCATACGCGGATGACATGTTGTTTTTTCTCACCCTTCCGCGGATATCACTTTCTAATCTTCTGGCCGCATTCCGAAGGTTTGGCTTGATATCTAACCTTAAGCTCAACACAGATAAGTCAGAGGCCCTTCACCTACCTGGCCCTCAGGACCCCTCACCGACGCTATATACCCAATTCTGCTTCAAATGGTGTCCCACTAAATTGAAATACCTGGGCATATGGCTACCAAAAGACATGACCCAACTGTACTACCAAAACTACCACCCACTGCTACAAACGATCCAGGCAGACATGAGAAAATGGGCCCCTCAATATATATCTTGGTTTGGATGCATTAATGCAGTCAAAATGAACCTTCTACCCAGACTGCTCTACTTATTCCAGGCGGTGCCGATCACGGTCCCCAGAGCGTTCTTTAGCTCCCTGACGACCGCCATCCGCAGATTCGTCTGGAATTCGCACCCAACGCGCATCAAGAGAACGACATTGGAACTGCCGAAACCGTTGGGGGGAGCCGGCTTGCCCTCAATTGAGATATAGTACCAGGCCGCACATTTACACAGGCTCACAGACTGGCACGCACAACATCCCACAAAACAATGGGTTACACTGGAATTAGAACAGTCGGGAGGGCACATACCCCCCACATTATGGCTACACACTGCCACATACGCAGACCTACAAACTAAAAATCCCTTAATAGACGCCACCCTAAGGGTCTGGACGGCAACCCGATACCGTCTACAACTCACCACTTCACCCAGTCCCTTGACCCCCCTCATACATAACCCGGACTTGGCAGATTCGTTAACTCGCGGTGACCTAGCCGGACTCCAACCGACGGACTGGTCATATATACACCAGTGGCTCAGCTCCAACGGTCTAATAACACTCGGAGAACTATGCCCCGACAGAACACCTACATTCTTTGAACAGTTTAGATACCGCCAAATAAAATCATACTACTCAGCCCTGTCGGGTAAGGGGCACTTACACAGACCCCTAACTGACTTCGAAACCCTATGTGTGCACCGCACACACATCACCAGGGGTATCTCAACCCTGTACACACTACTCACGACTCGGACGAACAGGGACGTGGAGCTTAGGTTCAAGGACCACTGGGAGAGGGACGCGGGAGAGACACTCACTGCACATGAATGGGACAAGATTTACACCCTCACGCACAAATGCTGTATTAGCTCAAAATATCAGGAATTAAACTATAAAGTGCTAACACGCTGGTATAGAACGCCCGACACACTGCACCGCATGCACGGTACCACGTCAGACATATGCTGGCGATGTGGCACACAACCTGGCACTTATATCCACATGTGGTGATCATGCCCGGTAATTGCCCCTTTCTGGGAACAAATTAGAGGAGAGATCAACAAAATCACAGGCACCGATATCCCCCTGGCACCCTTAACGATGCTTTTGCACCACACCCGAAGCCCACTGAACGCATACAAAAAATCCCTGGAGCTGCCGCTACTCAATGCCGCCAAATCCCTTATCCCGAGGATGTGGAAACAGCCAAGAGCGCCCACCTTGGGGCATTGGGTGTCGGCGGTGGAGGACATATACTCAATGGAGACCCTGACGGCCGACCTCCACGGGAGACCGGAGCGGTGTGCATTGACCTGGTATCCATGGACCACATATGTGGCTAATGGAATTGTGACCCCCGAGCCAACTTAGCTGAAACTCGCAGAACATCACGACAAATGCCTTACCCCCCCATAGGCACAGACACGCCCTACCCACTAACCACACACAGACTACTGACAGTTTCCCCCACAACCAAAACTGACAACTGAAAGACATAACACGCACTTGAACAAACTACACACACCACCGGGACCTGGAGCAATCCAGGACGGACAACTTGAATCGGCCGGAAGCACAGACAGGTTTGAGACACGGGATCACTCGACTCCCGGTAAACAGTAAGACCCCAAAGCTCACGCAAATATCCCCGAACACTGCACATGCAGTTGGTAGACGGCTACTAAGTAGAACGGAAGCTCCCCTCGTATCTGAGATGCACAGGCAACCTCCCATATGACCAGCACGTCACTTAGCACTGCAGTTTGCAGAGGGGAAGGTACACCTTAGGACGACAGACCCAAACCGGGAAACCGGGAATCAGATAACAGGGTCAAATAGTTAATATTGCACCCCAAGTAGCGCAGTGCACCTAAGGGATAACCCTAGACGGCTACGAAAGAAGCTAGGGAAGTATCCCAGGGACAGAGTACCAAACACAGACATCTAGAATCGCAGTCTAAATCAGTCAGAGCCCGAGGCGGCAATCGCCGCAAAGACCTGGGATTCCGACCTAGCTACGTAAGAGCGCTATGTAATGGCAGGCACTAGCCACGATAGCATGAGGGTTCAACAGAAGAAACCCAAGGACGGGTCTATGAGGTTGCAAGAATATAATCTTGTTTGCGCAACGTTGTTCAGACTAAATGTTCGTTACCAGACTGACTAATGTTACATTATCTTTTGAAAAAACTGATAAATAAAGATTGTCAAAAAAATATATATATATATATATGTATTATATATACAATATATATATCTTATATATATATGTAACGTCATTCTAAGTGTATTTTAAGATTAATATATGTGCTTATATTAACATTAAAATACATTACGTATCACGTTACATATTTATAAGATGTAGATATATTAGATATATAATATATATATATATATATATATATATATAAAAACACTTTTCTTTTATTTTAACATGTTTAATTACATTTTTTTTACACCTCCCACTTCAGACAGTCCCCCTGCTGGCAGATCTACAGCCAGCTATAGGGGGCCATGTGATCGCTCTTTGAGAGCGATCACATGGCCCCTGGGGGCCTGATTTGGCATAGGAGGGCTGTCAGGCAGTCCTCCCGAAGCGGAGCGCCGGGAAGGTAAGTATCCCAGCAACTCCAGGGCTCAAAGCCGTTACGGTGTTATATGCCGCCGCAATGGCTTTAAAGCCCATTTAATGCGGGACGGCATAGAACGCCGTAACGGCGTTAAGGGGTTAAATGTGATTTACAATAATAACAATGCATCCTATTTACACAGACTGATTTCTAAACACATTTATTGCAGTTTACAGACACATATTATTACTGTGGAGCTCTGTTATGCAATCAGACACACCAACAAAATGGAGCTTCTAGAATAGAGGGACGTTAGGAAAAAAGAGTGATAGAGAAATTTGAGCCCAAAATAGGGACTGTCCCTTCTAAATAGGGACTGTCTATATAAATGTGTAACAATGCATTTTAGCATGCACTTTAGAATGTCCTTAAATGGCATACTTACAGCTAATTGTAGTTGTTACGATGCTATAAGTGTACAGTGACTGTTTCCTTGGTTTCTGTCAAACTATTTTGAAGCGATTTAATTAAAATCTTGGTTCTACGGGACACCCACAGCTAGGCCTGAGGGAGATAGCGCAGCTAAGCGGACAAGGGCACATGTAGGAGTGTGGGGATAGATGCATTGGATTGGTTGGGAAAGAGTGTGTGGGGGGGATCATGTTCTGTGTAAGTTAGTGTGGGGGAGGTCTTACCTCAGTGCCACTTGGGATTCGGGCCAGCAAACAGCTTCCCTCCAAGGTATGTCCTTGCCAATTGAGTTTGAGGGGTTACGTTTAAGTATATGGAATGAGATGAACAAGTTTTTAAGGTCTCAACCTCCCCTGCTTCAAACGGTTAACATTAGGTTGCCTGAGGTGTTGTGCCCATCGAGCGTGGATAAGGTCGGCTGATGGCGGGCATTGGAAAGATATGATTTTTATGACGAGGTGGGAGGTGAGAGGAAGTGGTGATTAGGAACCATTGTATGTTTATTGGCATGATGGTTGGGTCACTGTATAACACTATTTGTGGAGTTATATATGTATATATGTTAATTTATGCTTATTTATGTCTAACGTTTTTGGTTACAGAAAAAGGAGAGATTTAATAAATAAAGTTATGGATGTGTTATGCAGTAATTTAGTTTGTGATAATAAATGCTGTGGCCTGTTTCATCCATACTAAGTGGTCTGTCGTTATTGGGGGGTTGAATGGGGTTAGTTTATGTTCTAGGCTGCATCGCGATTCCCCACTACGTACATACAAGCCATCTCTGTAACTGCATGGGTAATGCAGAAATTACACTTCTACATGATCCATACAAATCTGTTAAATTCTCAACAGCAGTGATAAACAGAGAATACTGAGTTTTGTGTAGCCCAAGGCTCGTAAAGGGATACTATAGTACTAGGAATAAAAAGTTGTATTCCTAGCACTATATCTCCTTTGCTCCCCACCCCTGTAGTGTATGGGTTAATAAACTCTTACTGGGGGGGCGTGGCCTGGATCGCACCGAGAGCAGTCGCATGCCTGCGGAGCTCCCGAGCAATAACGGAGATAAATGCAGATTAATCGATCCACACGAAGACAATCCGACTACTTCTCAGCCCCCACGCTCAACGACACCATGGGGAAAAGAAATACAAAGTTAAAAACTCACCCTGAGGATGGATCCCGGAAAATAGGTGATCTTTTCCTGGCGAGGCCTAAACCTAATAAGGCGGCGACCCCAGATCCCCAAAGTTCAGCCTCTGAGGAGGAAACACTGGATGCTCCAGATCCCATACCAGAGGCTACATACCCCATCTCGAGCCTAGCAATGGGTGACCTGAGAGCTCCGGCCACCAAGGGTGACATCCTGAATATACTACAGAACCTGCGCACCCTATTCCGCTCAGACATGGTGATTTTGCAGGAGGAAGTGACCGCCGTTACTGGCAGAGTGAGGGTTGCCGAGGAAGACTTAACTGCTATGGCAGAACGCCAGCAAGCAACGGAGGAGAAGCTAACACACCTCCAGTCCTCACACCAGGCACGGCTGGATGGCCTAGACGACGCAAGACGCCGCTCCAACATAAAAATCAGAGGCATTGCCGACTCCATAGATGACAATGAATTGCCACAACTTACCCGACGCCTCTTAGCCACAATTCTTAACCCTAAGCAGCTAAGTGCTAGTGGAGGGCGTACACAGACTCCCCAAGTCGCCAAGAGCCCCTACGGAGGCCTCCCGCGACGTCCTTCTCCGCTTACAGTCTACCTGGGACAAAATGGCGGTGATGGCGGCGCTCAGCGGCCAGAGCCCATACCACTTCGAGGGCATGCAGCTCACCTTCCTGCAGGACCTTTGCAGAGCTACTCTGACCTGGAGACGGTCCGTGCAGCGAGTTACCACGACCCTCAGAGTGGCTGGTGTCAGGTACCGATGGGGCCCATCAATGCTATTACTTACAAAGGGAGCAACAACTTATCGACTGACGTCGACAGAAAACTCAGAAACTTTCCTCAGTAAATTAGGACTTAAAGCAATAGACCCCTCCAACCCGACTCCTAACTGCTCCTGGGACGTCCCCAACATAGTCCCATTTGTGCCGCGCTCCGCTGCTGACACAGGCTGAAACACAGGGACATGCAGGATAGAACCACTTGGCTAAGGAGCCACCGGACTCCAACAGACCACATGACACCTGGTCACAGAGTTTTTTATTTTTCTATTCTTAACTTTTGTTCTTGACTTGTTTTGTTTTCCTTGTATTTTGTGAAATTGTTGGGTGTTTCTTACAACACTATCGTACCCTGCACGCAGGACAGACTCCCATACCCCTCTTGCCGCTGCAGAGAGCACTCCCACCCCCGTTACGAAAAGCGCAACCAATAAGTTAGGGAAGGCACGGCAGCATGCCACCCTCCTCTCATAACCAGCCATAAAAGCCACCACTTAGCGCCCCATCATAACTACCGTTATGGCCGATGCCCACTCATACAGCCAATAAATAGCGGCTGCTAGGGCTGCCAACCCACTCCTACCAAGGAGGTGAGTGATCCTTTCACCTGGTCTAGGACCATGCATACATGAAAGCACCCCCCCCACCCCAGACCAGTACACAAGCATTGCCTTAGTCTCGGGCATAAACCCTTCCCCGGAGCACCCACCGATGATAGAGCACTAAGCAACATTAAACCCTGCCTCGCTCTCCTGGACTGCCTTTAACCAAAAGACTCAAAGTTTAGAACACATAAAGATCCCCATGCTTCCAACCAACGAGCTAAGACCACTTAAAAGCACAGATGTGCCTACCATGCATGTGTGTATCGACAACTCTACCCTTACCATGAACAACACAATAGAAGATGGGGCTACCACTGTGTTTGTTTCACCCCTGATAGGGGTATATATCCAAGTTTTTTGTTCCCCTTTTTTTATTTTTTTTTATTTTTTGTCCATTCATTATTTAAAGTTCAGTAGAAATGTTTTTAGACCACGAAGCACTGCAACGCTTCATACAAAAATGCATACTACGTGGTATCAGCAAATTGTAAATATCTGTTTACTCATTATTCCTGTACACACAGGTACACAGTTTGAGTTTGCTTTAACAGCTTTGTTGGACTTGCATGTTTCTCTCTTGGAAGGTGGTGGCTGGGACTCTCACAAAATTGAATGTTCTTTTACCCTTTACCAGGTATTACTGTTCTATAAACCATGGTTTTAAAATATATGTCATTTAATGTGAGAGGCCTGAACACCGCCCACAAGAGACGATTTTTATTCAAAGAAGCAAAATCCAACAAATCAGATGTGATCTGTGTACAGGAAACACATTTTTTTTTATTTTTTATAATTCTTTATTTTTCGGTGCAAGTTTAATAATACAAACATTGTATGAATATGCCACAACAGCAAATGCATAAGATATGGCAGTAGTCTGAGCTTCCTGCAGTTGGGGCTAAGAGGGTCTGTGCACTTTTGTATTACGTAGGACTGGGTAGTCGTAACGAGTTGGTCGCCCGTACCAGTGGGGATTGTGATTGTGTTGGCTAGTGTTATTGGTAGATTTCACCAATGTTGGTATGGCACTGGTACAGGATTAGCGCTGGTAAGCCTCCTGGTCCTTTGTGGTCGTGTGGTGTGTATAGAGTTGGATATTAGAATAAGGACTTGGGGTTTGAGTGTCAGCTATGTGTGGATGATTCGGATTTCAGAGTATGGGTAACCGTGCTGTCGTGGGGCTGAGCTCGTTGAGACTGTGGAGGGAGACTATGTGTTTTGAGTAGGTTATATCACTCTAGTGAGTATGTGCTCCATCGATTGCTATGCCCCTTGACCCCGAGGCATTAGGGGGGGGGTCAGTGTGTTGCTTTACCGCCTTTAGGCTACAGGGTTATGAAACCCTTTCCAGTAGAGTAGATGAGTGCCTAGTGAAAGGTAGGTTATTCATAACTTGGTATAGTGAGTGAAACCTGAATCTTTAGCAGTAAGAGAAAAAAAAAAAAGCACAACACTTTTAGGTAACAATAACAGAAGAAAGTTTGTTGTGTGTTCAGTCCAGGTTTTATGTCACGGGTCCAGGGTGCAAAGTGTTCGCTCCTATGGCGTTGTTGGAGAGCCCCAGTGTGGTCAGCAAGGCCGGTCCTTCTTCCGCATTGGTAATCTTGTAGTGTTGGTCGCCTTTCGTCACCCACAGCGTTCTGGGGGTTGCCCATCTGTAGACGAGGCCCGCTGCTTGCAGGGTGGTGGTCACAGGCTGCATGCTCTTGCGCCATGTTAATGTGTCCCTGCTCAGGTCCTGGAAGAAGGTGATTTGCTGTGTTTCGAAGTCGTAGGGTGCCTTCCCTTTTATGGAGGTTATTAGGGCTATTTTGTCCGTCAGGGTTTGGCATCGTAAAATTACATCGCGTGGGGCTGTCTTGGGTGCCCGTTGCGGTTTGGCTATGCGGTATACTCCATCAAATAGAAAATGTTTTGCTTGTCTGTTGGGGATGAGTGAGGCCACCAGGCGCCTGATAAAGTGGGGTAGTTCCTCCAGTGGCACCGATTCCGATATCCCCCTGATCTTAATATTTTTCCTCCTCCCCCGGTCGTCTAGGATGTTTACTTGCCTGGTGATGTTAGCCTGTGCTGTTTGTAGCTGGGCGACTGTGTCTGTTAGTGAGTTTAGGTCTTGGCGTAGGTCTTTCACTTCTTGTTCTGTGGCCTGGGTTCGGGCCGACACCACCTGCACCTCTGCTGCTAGCCCCTTTAAGTCTGTTTGCCACATTAGTTGTAGGTTACCTTGGAGTCCCTCCAGCATGGCCTGGATGTCCTGTTTTGTTGCTGGGGCTAGTCCATTGGGAGCTTGTACTTGTATATTGCCTGTGTTGGCCGCTGCTGTGCTGTGATCTGAGTCTCCATCTTCAGACCTCTCAGGTGAGGCTGCCATGTTAGCCCGGGTCTGTGCAGGTGGAGGGTTCTGCAGCATGCTGCTTATGTCCTGGTGTGGCGTGGAAGCGCTTGTGGCTGGTTTGTGGGACCTCCGTCCCATTTCTTCCGATGTGTGGAAGTCTGCCTCTGTGAGCTGCAAGCTCCGGTCAAGCCATGCTGTCAGCTCCCTGGTGAGGTACTGGTCGCGTGTGCGGTAGGCCCCCGGTCCCTTGATGCGGCTTTTCGTGCCCGACTTTTGAAAGAAAGGCATCTGCGGGTTCAGCAAGGTGGTAAGAGGTTGTGCTAGTCGCCTGTTGTAGTCGATGAGTTGCGGGTGTGCCGTTATTTCAAGTTTTTTGCGCTGGCTGTGCGGAGCTCTTGCAAATGGCGACTGCTCCGTTGTGTCGTTGGCTCCGCCCCCTCAGGAAACACATTTTAAAGATGATAAAGACCATAAAATCATGTCAAAGCTTTTCCCAGTCCAATACCATTGCACTTATAAATCCAAGTCTAGAGGTACATCGATTTTCTTTCACAGGAATGTAGCGTGTTTGACAAACAAAGTTATATACGACCCCTGGAGACTGTTGCATTAGAATGAAAGAGATTTTACGTATTATTCTGTCTCTAAAAATATGTATTCCAGGCTGGACCGGTTTATGGTCCATAGTGCTTTAATTCCGCACATCTTGAAATCTGATATCTTAAACATCAACTGGTCCGACCATGCTCCAATCATAATGCATATTGACGAAATTGTTTCATCAGCCCCTAACAGAACCTGGAAATTAGGTGATTATTTGTTAAATTATGTTGTGAACAGGTCACTGACGGAGAAAGCTTTGTGTGATTATTTTTCGGAGAATGCCTCGCCTGAGGTTCCTGACGAGGTGACTTGGAATGCACATAAGGCTGTGTTAAGAGGTCATTTTATTTCTAGAGCGTCTCATCTGAAGAGAATTAATAGCAATAATTTAAGAACATTGGAAAAAGAACTGTACAATTTGAACCAAGCTAATAAATTTGGTCCATCACCCTCCCTATCAGCAATGATAGGAGAAATTAAGGCTAAAATTAACTAAATTAATTTAGATCGTACATCTCTCATGGTGAGACGTCTCAGGAAAACATTTTACTTAAAAAGCAACAGGGCCTCAACTCTTTTGGCATCCAAACTCCGGCATGTGAATGCCCAATCAAAAATAGCATATTTACTTGAAGATCAGGGGCGAAAAGTGTTTCATCCAACTAAAATTAGTGATATGTTCGCAGAGTATTATAGTAAACTTTATAATTTAGAATGTAATTTGGACCTCCCCCAGCCTTCTACAACAATAATTGATAAATTCTTAGAGTGTCATTGCCTCGGCTGTCTCCAGGACATTTAGAAAGCTTAGAATGTGAAATATCAGCAGCAGAGATAGCTGAGGCAATTAAACTTATGCCATCTGGAAAAGCCCCTGGTCCCGACGGATTTACTATTTTATATTATAAAACTTTTCCAGAAATTTTAATTCCCCATATGACTAAATTGTTCAATTCCTATAAGTCTGGGGGAAAAATGCCAGAGGAGTCCTTGTGCGCACGAATAGTCACTTTGCCAAAGCCGGGAAAAACTCCTGATAGATGCCCTAACTTTAGGCCCATTTCTCTGATTAATAATGATTCAAAGATTTATTCTAAAGTTCTCGCTAATAGATTAACCAAACTAATCCCATTGTTAATTAATAAGGATCAAGTAGGTTTTGTACAGAATAGACAGGCGCCAGACGGAACTAGAAGATTCATAAACTTGATTCAGCACATCAATATGACCAAAACGCCTTCTTTGCTTCTATCTCTAGACGCAGAAAAGGCGTTTGACAGGATACATTGGGGATATTTATGGAGAACATTAGACAGGTTCAACATACCATCATCCTTTATCACAGCAATTACGGCGTTATATTGCGCACCCTCTGCCCATGTCTCAGCTTCTGGCTTCACATCCAAAACTTTTTCTCTAACCAACGGGACGAGACAAGGGTGCCCTTTATCTCCAATTTTGTTTGTCTTAGTGATAGAACCCCTGGCAGAACTGATTAGAACAACCCCACAAATTGTAGGAATTGCTGTTAAAGAATCCGTTCACAAAATTGGTTTGTTTGCAGACGATATAATCCTAGCTATCAAAAACCCAAAAGAATCTTTGAGACACCTCAAGGATATTTTAACTCAATTTGGTGAGATATCGTACTACAAATTAAATGAGTCCAAAACTCAAGCCCTTCCGTTTCATTTAAACAATTTGGAAACTATTGCCCTTAAGAAATCATATTTATTTGATTGGAGAACTGAATATATGGAATATCTTGGCATTAATGTATGCAAAAATTTGGTGAATATGCATAATCACAACTTGAGGAAAGCATGGTCAGACCTACAAAAAGAGATGGAGAGATGGGGTGTGATGGAGCTCTCATGGCTGGGGAGGGTCGCATCTATTAAAATGACGATACTCCCCAAAATTTTATTTTTTTAAAGGACCATTCCTCTGTCCATTCCATTATCATTTTTTAATAAAGTCCACTTGACAATGTTGAAATTTATCTAGGGGAACAAGCCTGCCCAAGTGAGGCTCACTTCCCTGCAGCACCATAAATCGAACGGCGGTATCGGTGTCCCCGATATCCGCAAATATTATTTCGCCACTAATGCTGCAGTGGTTGTGAGCTTTAACAATCAGGATGATAAACCCAGATGGATGGAAATAGAGGAATCAAAAATGTCACCGGTTAGATTATCAGAATTACCTTGGTTAAATTCTAAGAAAAGATCTGGAATTACTAAATTATTTTTATCTACCAAGATTACGCTTAAGGCCTGGGACATTGTTTTTACAAATGACCAGTCTCCCAGTTTATATAGAGCAATGCCTATTGAGTTATTGAAAGATTATATACCATCCTTAAAAATAGAATTATTGAAGGATTACTCTATAACTAATCTGGACAATTTTTTTTATGGCAATGCTATTCTTTCTTTGGAAAAATTGAAGCTTAAGTATGGATTGTCAAATGTGTGTGAAATGGAATGTATGCTAATCATTGATAAATTGAAAGAACTATACCAGGTACCTGAAACAGATAAAAACTATAAATCACTTGAGTTATCTCCTTTAGAGAAAGTTTTTTTATACAGCCCCGCTAGTAAAGGTATGATATCCTTATGCTACTTATCTCATAATGCCAAGCCCTTAATTAAATTAAAACATATGCTGTCATGGGAGACGGAGTTGGGTGCCCAGTACGATTTAGAAGAATGGTTCGGTTTCTTTAACCCCTTAAGGACCAAACTTCTGGAATAAAAGGGAATCATGACATGTCACACACGTCATGTGTCCTTAAGGGGTTAAAGGTTTAAAAGGTATTTCGTATTGCACCGACCATTTTGAAAATCATTATAAAATCTTATATCGCTGGTACTTGGCTCCGTCTAGATTACATAACATGAACAATATGTATTCTGACCGGTGTTGGAGAGACTGTGGGGGAGTGGGCAATATGGCCCATATCTGGTGGTTCTGCCCCAAGTTAATTAATTATTGGAAAATGATCCACGACCTGATTATTAAAGTGAACGGAACCATTATCTTAACCTCGGAACTAGCCTTATTTAAAAAACTCCCGGAGTCCGTTAATAGATCAGATAAAATAATCATAGGCCACATTCTGATCGCTGCTACATCCTGTTTACCTAGACATTGGAAGTCTCAAAATGTGCCATCTCTCAGAGAAGTTTTTAATTTGATTTTAGAAAATAAGGCACATGAATTATCACACAGAGCCAATATGCATGGTTTCCCAATACTAAAATATAACTGGGATAAATGGGAAGAAAAAATCAAAACAGTTTATGGTCGTTGATATATTTATTGTTAAAGTGCATTGATGTAAAACATTTTTCTTTTTGCCATATACTTTATTATGTTTATTTTATTGATGGATGGATACCCCTTCCCATTTCCAAGTTACCCCTCCTTTCCTACTCCTAATACAATGTTTGTATTATTATCATTTGTTATACAAAAAACTTTAATAAAAATTATTTGAAAAGAAGATGGGGCTACAATGCTTACTTAAAATCGGGTCACTAAAACACGAAAACAACACTCTACTTCATCTGACTAACAAAACTAAGACTAGCCCACGTAGGATGAGAATCACCACCTTCCCTATCCAGACTATGCACAGCAGTTAAGATGGTTAGGTGTCCCACTCCTTTGTTATGCTGGTGTACAGTATTATTCTACATGAGCCTAGAGAGAGACATCTCCCCTCCAACCCCCCACTTATTTTTTATTTTTTCATTATTACTTTTTCCTCAATCGGTGACCTTAGACTAACACAGCCTACTTTTATTCATAAAATGTGCACTGTACTCACTTAAATGTCCACATAAATGTCATACTATATTTGATGCCCAGTTTGTACTAGCTGTTGGGGCAGCACAAACTCACCTGTTTATTGAATGCACGAAAAAATAAAGAATTTTAAATAAACCCTTACTGTACTTACTAGCGAGCGAATTAGGCCCTGCCCATAGGAAAGCAATGCTGGCAGAGCATGAGGACGTCCAGTGTCAGTTAGGCGACCAAAGTTTACCTAACAAGCAGGAAGTGCCTTTAGTGGCTATCGATCAGATAGTCTTAACCCTGCAATGTAATTATTGCAGTTTATCAGAAACTGCAACAATTAAAGGGACACTCCAGGCACCCAGATCACTTCTGCCCATTGGAGTGGTGTAGGTGCCATCTCCTATCACCCTTAACCCTGCAAGTGTAATTATTGCAGTTTTAAGTCCTCGTCTAGTGGACTTCCGGGTTCTTAAAACGCGAAAATAGTTTTAAATGGCGCTGGACGTCCTCACGCTATGCATGAGAACCTCCAGGGTTGCAGGAATCCTCCTAGGAAAGCATTTAATAAGGCTTTCCTATGGGGACGTCTAATGCTCGTGCGTGGCCAGGCACTCATGACACTCATATGCATTAGGTTTCCCCCCGGCTGATGTTGGCGGGGGAGGAGTGTGGGCGGAGCCTGACCTCGGACATCGGCGCTGGATTTAGGTAAGTCACTGAAGGGGTTTTAACCCCTTCAGCAACATGGGATGGGGGTGGGAGGAAGAGTGGCACTGCAAGATTCTGCAGTGAAAGGAAAATGGGTTTGTTTTCCTGGCACTGGAGAGTCCCTTTAACATTGCAGGGTTGATGGGACATGGTCACTACACCCAGACCACTTTAATGAGATGAAGTGGTTTGGGTGCCTTTAGTGTCCCTTTAAAGGACCACTCTAGGCACCCAGACCACTTCAGCTTAATGAGGTGGTCTGGGTGCCAGGTCCAGCTAGGGTTAACCCATTTTTTAATAAACATAGCAGTTTCAGAGAAACTGCTATGTTTATGAATGGGTTAAGCCTTCCCCTATTTCCTCTAGTGGCTGTCTCATTGACAGCCGCTAGAGGCGCTTGCGTGCTGCTCACTGTGATTTTCACAGTGAGAGCACCCCAGCGTCCATAGGAAAGCATTATGAATGCTTTCCTATGTGACCGGCTGAATGCGCGCGCAGCTCTTGCCGCGCATGCGCATTCAGCCGAAGGGGAGGAGAAGAGGAGGATCGGAGAAGGAGAGCTCTCCGCCCAGCGCTGGAAAAAGGTAAGTTTTTACCCCTTTCCCCCTTCCAGAGCCGGGCGGGAGGGGGTCCCTGAGGGTGGGGGCACCCTCAGGGCACTATAGTGCCAGGAAAACGGGTATGTTTTCCTGGCACTACAGTGGTCCTTTAAGCGTATTAATGCTGTCCAAGGTTGGGCAGATTTCTGTCATCAATGCTATATTGTACTTCCAGCATTTTTCATCCAGTTAGAATTGGACTGGCTATAGGTGTTGGAAGAGATTTTGTCCAACTATTTAAAAAATGTTTTAATAAAACTGGATGATAGAAAAACTTCATAACCACTACAATGAGCAAAATTGGCTGTGGTGCATAGGGTAACTCTTTAAAAAGGAGAGCAACCCTAATGTATTATTTCCTGGTAAAGATTTTAGATAGAAATATGCAAGAAAGTGCAAGGGATGAGAAATATGTAAATGGGGTAATAAAGAGGTGTTTAATTACTAATAAATGCCTTGCTTTAATATTTAAGAATAAGCCTTTTCAATTATCACAATATGTTACAATAACTTTTCAAATGATTTATCTACAGAAGTCACCATTAAAGTATGTGGGAGTGTTTGTAGATAAATAATTTGAAAAGTTTTGATTATTTGAAAATTCGATCCAAAAATATTAAATCAAGGCCAAAGACAGCAGCAGAAAAATGAGAGAAATTTGCAGATTTGGAAGAATGCATAGAGTTGTTTTTTGAAAATGGGTGATTAAAATGTAATTGAAGCTTTAAGACTAAAGAGTATATTCAGTGAACAGCTAGTTAAAAATATCACGGTTGATCTGAGAAAAAAAATCTGCAAGATTTTTTCAAAATATGCAATTTTTTTCTATAAACTTTTGATTCCGTTTCCAACTCAGCATTTAACAAATAAATCCAAAGATAAAGGAATTAGCTTATGTTCTCTCTGAAGCTGATATGGACTACAATTCCTATCATTCTCATCTACTTGCTGATTGGATTAGAATAATGAGAGACGTATGTTGCTAGGAGTAAGGTTAGTGGGTGACTGATACCTGATTGGTGGCATAATGTGGCTCTCCAAACCCTGCAGTGCGCAAGCATTTAGGATGAGATAATTTTGGGAAATGTCATTGTAAGGTCATATTAAAAGGTCACGGTAACTTATCCAGTCAGCTGACTGTCTGGGAACAGGCAGGAGGGGAAGGAGGAGATGAAACAGAAACATTAGCTGTATAGGAATAATCAATACAGTGCATGAAGTGAACATTTTATGATGACCTTAAAAAACAAAAAACCTAGCCCTCTCTCAACGTTAGAGCATGTCCTGTCATTTAGCCAATCTCTTTATGTGGAGAGTGTCATTTTACTCTGCAGGACACCATCAGCACATTCATTCTGTAAGAAAGCTCGATATTCATTCTCATAAGATATTTTAAAAAATAGATGGGTCAGGACTCCTGTGTAATTTATCTTTACATATCCTTTAATTCTATATTTGTTCTGTTAACTGCCTCGGCCTCATTATCAGTGATGCAGCACAATCTATTAATAGCCTTCTTTAATGTTAGAATGACCGTGAGGTTACTGGGTACACCTCAGCTGGCAGGCTATATATGTTGACAATGTATCCTTCATGCGTTGTGAATTTGAAGCAGCAACATTGGAATTTTCTGGTTTTGTAATACATTATTGGGTACTCATTACATGCACAGATCATGATCACCAAACTGTGGGAATGTAAGTCATTGAGAACTGAGAGGCAGATGGTTGAGCACCCAAAAGAAAATCAGTTCTCACCTTCCAAGTGCTTGACAATGCCCCTCAGGCTATTGCCATGTGCAGCGATCAGCACTCTCTTCCCAGCGCGGATCTGTGGGGCAATCACATCATTCCAAAAGGGGAGGGCGCGGGCAATAGTGTCCTTCAAACTTTCACAAGAGGGCAGCTCGGCTGGTGTAAGAGATGCGTAACGCCGGTCCTAAGGGTGAGAGGATGGTTTAGTGCAATTATGGATCAGATAGACATACATTCAAAATAATATTACATGGCTTATATTTTGTCTTCTTCTTTGTTCTGTGACTTTATTAGGTTTTATTTACTTTTCCCTAACCTAGGTGTACAGTCTAGTGTCATGTATAAATCTAAACGTGAATACAGTTCAAATTATGCAGTACAGCCTCCAAATCAGATTCTCATCACTATTCATAGAGCTTACCCATCTACCTTGCCAAAATCCATTTCTTGGCCCATTGTATATCCACGTGTATGATTTCCTTCTCAAAAATTCCTTATATATTATGTACATTCAATTTATCCTCTGTTAGTATTTAAGGGGTACTTTAACCCTTTGAAGCTGCTGACCTTTTCTGTATCCTGTTAGGCATTATGGATGAGGTCCCACTGCTCCGATTTCAACAAAACCTGAAAAGAACGTTTTTTAACTCACCAGCAATTCAGCACCGGGCAAAGATCCCAGCACTGACTTCCGCACCCCCTCCTGATGTCAATAGGACCCAGGGGCGGGCTGGGAAGGGGGGCAGGGAGGCAATTTCCCCCCAGGCCGCCCTAAACCAAGGGCCGCCCGCATCCAGCAAAAAAATGAAAAATTCGAATCCCCTGCCTCTGGCTCCGGCCCTGCCTCTGGCTGAGGACTCAGATTTGTCAACTCACCTCTCTCCCTGCAGCCAGTGGAGTCGGCCAGCCTCTGCTGATGATGTCATAAGGAGGGGGCATGACTTTCACTGCTCTTCTCACATTACCGCTGGGGAGTCTGGGAGAAGAGCAGAGGAAGTCACACCCCCTCCTTCTGACATCATCAGGAAAGGCCGACTTTACTGACTGCTGACTGCTGCTCCTGCCCACCACTCCCTGGCCCAAGGTAAGATTCAGGGTAAGACTACACTTTAGTTTTTATTTTATTCCCCTCCTCAGCCCCTGTCCCCCTTAGTCAGCCCCTGTCCCCTCCCTCAGCCCCTGTCCCCTTAGTTAGCCCCTGTCCCCTACCTCAGCCCTGTCCCCCCTCCTCAGCCCTGTCCCCTTAGTCAGTCCCTGTCACCCTTCCTCAGCCCCTGTCCCCTCCTCAGCCACTGTCACCCCTCCTCAGCCCCTTTCCCAAATTGTAGCCATCAACCTACTGCTGTGATCTCTGCAGATTAGTGACATGATGGAAGTATGTTCAAAGAATGGCTTGTAGGCATGCTGTCACTCCTGGGACTCTATTGATTCACTTTAAAACCTGAATTGGAAATCAACTGGCGTATAAAGAGAACATGCCTATGAAAATTGAGGTTAGTTGTAATACTCAGATTAAATTGTAATTTGGAGTTGTGTATCACCATATATAGAGAGGGTTAACAGATCCAACATGTTTTCATTGACATATATAATTTTGTCATATTTGTGAGAACCCATGACAAGGGTTGCCCTGCAGTATGTATAATGCATATTCTGCAGGATTCTACATTGCCTAACTACTCAATAGTATTTACTTTCTTCTGAATTCTACATACTACAGGGCAACCCTTTTAATGTGCTGCCCATCAATATATATACATGATATGTATCCCTGAAAACATGGTGGATACGATAACTCTACATACATAGTCCTAGAAATGGTTGTTATTCTTGTTGTTTTGAGAATAAAAAGAGGAAGGAAATGATCCAAAACGTCAGATTTGAATAAACTTAAAGGGGAAACATACAACACATAATTGTTAAGCTGGAAAACAGTAGACCATTGGTACACGTCACCTTTCATCACTACTGTGATGTAATTGCAAAGCCCCCAAAATCAACATTTTATTTGTTGTTAACTTTACAATCTCTACATGTTGGAATCGTGATAAGTTCAGCCATATTACTACCTAAGACAATTTTGGCTTGTGTTAAAAAAAACAAACACATGATACTGGCCATTGTTTAGAAACCATTATTAAAAAACAAGGGTAAATTGTGATCTATGGCCTATGCTACTCAAATGATACAGTTTTATCATTGAGGAAATGTTGAAACGTGACATAATGGTTAGACACTGATTGCCATCACTGTGTACTACTAATAGATATTGTGGGAGCAGAAAGTAATCTTGTATTTATCCCCCTTTTGATCTAATGTGTATGTCCTTTTGGGGTCTATCTTTGTGAGACATATGTCACACACAGATGGTCCTTTAGTACAGTGGTCAGGGAAGGGATCACTGATTCTGTACTATTATCATTTCAATTCTGAGTAGTACACTTATAATATTTTACCTTTCTGGCTGAAAGAGATTTTTTTTTCTCCGGCTGAAGATTTTGAAGATATTTGATTACATTTCTTAGGCTGTTAACTGTGTAGAAAAAATATGTGCGATTTGTACAATGTCTACATAAAAGCTTTATGGTGATTAGTTAAAGTGAGTGCTCTAATGAAAGCATGATAGACCTTTAGAATCCCAGTATATCATTTTGAGACTTGTAGAGGTAAAGGCTCCCATATTTATGTGAAGTGTACTTTGATCAAGCATTGCTTCTTAGAAGTCAATGGCTGTATGAAGTCATATGTGAAAGTGAATGGACTAGTTTATCTAGAGCAAGGTTATCTAGGGCGTCACCACTCCTTGTCTCATGGAAGTGACATCTAAGACCTTTCATCCGGTATGCCTTAAGTTCAGCTCGACCATTCGGTAACAAGCTTTCTCTGTCCTTTCTCATTCCTCTGCTGTTACTAGCCTAGGTCTGATTTACCAGTTATGTGTTAGATCTCTTCCCAGTGCCGACACTGGAATCCTTCACATTCTTTTGAACCTATACCAGCACATATGGAATGAGAAGGATCACAAGATATACCTGCACAAACAAAATCTATATGACTGGGACATTATGTCGTGTAGAGACGGTGTAAGCTTAAAAATCTTGTTACACATAATATACTTTAATGTTTCAGCATATGGGAATATATCCTTTAAAGGAACACTATAGACACCCACACCACTTCAGCTAATTAAAGTGGTCTGGGTGCAGAGTCCCTTTTGCACTTAGTGCTGCAATGTAAAACTGCAATGTTTACTTTGCAGCACTAAGTCTGCCTCCAGTGGCTATCTCCCAGACAGCCACTGGGGGCGCTTCCTGGATCGAAACTGACCTTTAGTCTGGTATCTGACTCTGGACGTCCTCACGCTTTGCATAAGGACATGCAGCATAAGATTTTTTCACCAGAGAAAAGCATTGATTCAATGCTTTCCTATAAGGAAGTCTAATGCGCGAGTGTCATTTGCCACGCATATGCATTAGCGCCCGCTCATCGCGGAACGTTACAGGGGGATAAGTGTCAACCCAGTGCTGAGGGACCTTAATGGTGATGGGATATGGTAAGTAAATAAATGTTTTTTAACCCTTTATTTAACGCGTAGGGGGGCGAGAGAGGGGGAAGGCAGGGTGAGCGATAGTGCAAGGAATACAGCTTTGTATTTCTGGCGTTATAGTATCCTTTTAATGTCATACCTTTACTCCATCTGTGATTGGGCATGCAGAATGGAGCCGTAAAGAGAGAGATGACCTCACAAAAGTGGGATTGCTTGGTCTCCTATGAGTCACAGCTACACTGTCTGTTTTTCTTGTAGTTACTCCTACATCTGGGTTGAGGTAACATAAATAATAAGTGCCTCATACAGGCAATAACTAGTGTATCAATCAGCAAATGTATATACATGTTTAATATACCAAACTGATGGGAGTTTACAGAGAAATACAATAATTAAAAGTTACTCAGCCAATAGAGACAGAGAAAGCTTTGGGCGAAGAGATAAAGACACTCTCAGAAAAGAGACAGATCTAGATAGTAAGAAAGAGATGGAGATCAACAGACAGAGACAGTGAGACATAATGTTAGAGACGGGCAGATAAAAAGACTGAGAGCAAGAGGCTGTCATAGAGAAACGCTGACAGAAATAGAGAGACAGACAAATGGACTCAAATTGTAAGGAAAAAATGGACATATAGCTTAATGCTTCTATCTTCTTTTGAAGCTAAATTATAATTAGTTAATTAGTATTGTTATTATTGCAGAATGACAATGAAATTCCATTAAAAAAATGATATTCTACTAAACAGATGTCAAACTGTCATGTTTTAGTGATGACTTAAACGGTTTCAAATCCATATATAGTATAAGCTTCTTTGTATAGAATCCATGTTTCAATCCCAATGAAGGCCTCGATTAAATTAGAGTGGATAGTTGATAATTATCACATTAAATACCACAACCGAAACTTATACTTTACTTTGAAAATATTGGCTGAGGTGGTTTAATTCCATTTATTGGGCACACAGCACCCAATGAATGGGCTTTAAAAAGTTGACATTTTAAAGTTGTTGATAAATGTTTTGTTTGTTTTTTTTACTATTTTTTCCACTGGCAACACTAAAGGCCAGCAAGCAAATATTTTTTAAAAACATTTGTCGGAAACCCCCCCAAACTATTAGTATAAGAGAGGTCTAATACCTCACTTGTGCTGACACTTGCCATGTTGAGGGTGATGGCATGTCTACCAAACAGTGAGCAGCCAGCGGCTGTTCCACTATAATTAAAAAGCTAGCAAATCAAATAAAACAGAGGATTATACCTGGCACAGATTCCATCAATGCCCCCATTTGTGGACATTGAGTGGAGGCTGGAGTGGGGATGGACAGCAGCGCATGGGTTCTATTATGTTATATACAGTGGGGACATCCTTGTGTGTGTCCCAGCTCCCACCCAGGTGGGGGTACTAAAGACAATAAGGGCATGTTATTGTCTATCTTCCCACCCATAGGCTTTGGGTAGTGGTTATTTAAGACAAGGAACGGGAGACATGCCATTTACAGCCCTCACCCATAGCCTGCAGTGGGTATTAATGACAATTGCATGTCCACCCACAACAGTGTTGGCAAGTTCCCCTCTTCAGACTTTCCCATGCTTTTATAAAGGAGGTATTATACCTCCCTTGTACTAATATGGGAGTCATATTAAACCCAATATAATTATTCATTAAAAAATGCCACTTAATTTTCAATTCACAATTTTTTCATTTCACATTTTTCTGTGGTTTTATTTTGGTCAGCAGACCCATTTATGGAGTTCAGCTGCTTGAATTTTGACTGGCATTAAATCAAGCCAATATTCAATAGATATTGATTACCGGTTTATCACTTGAAAATAAAATTATAATTATTGAGATCGATTATCGAGTAAGTTTATGTATGTCTACAGTTCTCTGTCTGTTTTGGTGCAATTTGACACAAAAACTAGGACTCTTGTCTGCATCCATAACCACCCTTTCTGTATCAACAATGATAACTTGCACCTCTGCATTATCACTGAGAATTCATCCTTCCTCGGTTGGCAGTGTTACGCTGGGGACAAGTTACATCAGATCTCAGTTTTTTTTGTTAAACTGCTCCAAAATAGTTTGACAGAGAACAATAGTAGTTGATTTAATAAAAACTATTTTTGCAACCAATGTATAATTTAGAACAATGTTTACACAGACTATTGTTTAAGCACATTTATATTTTAAGAACACAATTCTGGATGTAACAATATGGAACATTAGTATAAAACATTAGGAGGGTCTTGGGCCCAAAATAGAGACTGTCCCTCCTAAATAGGGATACTTTGCAGGTATGTCATATTGGATATTGATGAATGAAGTACTTGATTGGGAGACATAGATTCTGTAATGGAGTAATAGTAGGGGTTATAGCTAGAGGTTATATGGAGTAATATGAGGAGTTAAAGGGAGAGGTCATATGGAGTAATAGTAGGAGTTTTAGGAAGAGGTTATTGGGAGTAATAGGGGGGTTATAGAGAGAGGTTATGGAGTAATAGGAGGGGTTATAGGGAGAGGTAATATGGAGTAATAGGAGTTATAGGGAGATGTTATATGGATTAATAGGAGGGTATAGTGAGAAGTTATATGGAGTAATAATAGGGCTTATAGGGAGAGGTTATATGGAGTAATAGGAGAGGTTATATGGAGTAATAGGAGGGTATAAGGAGAGGTTATATGGAGTAATAAGAGGGGTTATAGGGAGAGGTTATATGGAGTAATAGGAGGGGATATAGGGAGAGGTTATATGGAGTAACAGGAGGGTATAAGGAGAGGTTATATGGAGTAATAGGAGGGGTTATAGGGAGTGGTTATGTGGAGTTATAAAAGGGGTTATACAGAGTGATAGAGAGAGGCTATATTAAGTAATAGAAGGGGTTATACAGAGTGATAGAGAGAGGCTATATTAAGTAATAGAAGGGGTTATGGGAAGATGTTATCTGGAGTAACAGGAAGGATTATTGATAGAGGTTATGTTGAGAGGGTATACTGAGCAAAATGAAGATTTATGTAATGAGGGATGTTATATGAGACAATGGTTAAAAAAATACTGAAAGGACCTTTAGTGTGATGCAGTTTAGAGCAATAGAGAATAAGTAGTTGTATGAAAATGTTGTAAAACCATGGTAGCAGTTTGCATTGCCTTATCAATAATTATGCATTATGAAGATTTGCAATGTGACAGAGGGTAAACAATGTGGTGCTCACCTTGCTGATAAGCTTGTAGTAAGGGTGGTCTTCTCCCATTGGAGGTGGTGGGATGTCATAAGATCTTCTCCAGATCTTCACCTGTTCTTCCCCGTGCTTTTCAGCTGTCTCTGCCTTGTTGAGTCCTGTGAGGCCCCCATAGTGTCGCTCATTTAACCTCCAGGTTCTGACCACAGGCAACCACATCTGGTCAATGCCATCCAAGATATACCAGAGTGTGCGCACTGCTCTCTTTAGCACTGATGTGTAGCAGATGTCAAACTCCATCCCAGCGTCACGTACAGCTTGTGCTCCACGACGAGCCTCCTCAACTCCCTTTTCACTCAATTCGGCATCAAACCAACCACAGAAGCGGTTCTCCTGGTTCCAAGAGCTCTCGCCATGACGAACGATTACTAGGCGGTGAGGCATGGTGGCTAAAATCTGCAAAAAGAAAGAATTAATAAGCCCATATGTTTTCAAATAGATGGTGGTATATTTTAGTGTTGACTATAAGCAACTTTTGGCACTTAAGATATTCAATGGGCCAGCAAAAACCGTGAATGATGAGATTTGTTCTCCAATGCAGCTTTCATGCACAGTATAGATACTATATTTTCCTTTGCTTTGTATTTGGGTAAAGGGGATTATCAGTTGATTGACTAGTAAAAAATAGCAGCAAATGTTTCCTGTATCATGTGCATGTATCTAGAAAGAGTTAATATAACCTACCTTGGAGTGATCCGGCTTGAAGTCGTGGTCCCTGGATTGTCTCTCAATCACTTTCTGAACATTCTTCTCATATACCCAATGTCACTCCACTTCGTACCCAATCACACAGCAGCAACAGGTGACGAATGGGAGCAGAAACATGGGCAGAGCACTGAAAATAGCATCACCCTCCCCTTCGCTGGTGACAGCTGTCCCTGACCTTTCATAGGGTCATGAAAGGGTTAGCAGCTAAAGGTCAATTAGACAAATGGGCAAATATACATCAGGGATCTTTTAAAAGCAGTATGTATATTGAAAAGTATCATTCATTTATTGACAACAACAAAAAATTCTTAGCAACAGAAGTAAAGGATTCATCTTGGTATAGACCCAGTCAATCTTATTACTCTAGTTATTATATTTGTGCATTTAGATGAATTTAGTTAGAATTTTCATAGCCTTTCTTCGACACACCAGGGTAGTCTTAGCTACGGCACAGGTCACGGCCATCCTCGCCCCGACGATCTTGGCACTGGAGGCCTTCCTCAGCGGTTCTCCTCCAGGGGGTCTGTTTGGAGCAACACCTCACGCATTACTGACCCCACTGGCCACACCAGATGTCAAGACTGGACCGCTTCAGTCTCTTGAGACTTCTGACAGTTTAGCTCCAGCCACTGAAAATACTGTTAGCTAACATTCACAAGTTATAGGCAGCAGACCTAACGCTATTGAGAACAGACATCCAGACTGTTACAGACTGTTACAGACAGAGTACAAGCTTCTTAAAAGGATATTATAGATGTCAGGACTGACATCACTGAAATTAAAGGAATAGGCCCATTACTACTCTGGTAGAAACTGTCATCGTAACCTGCAACTGAACCACACATACATTCACCTCGATAGATGGAGTACCTGCCTTCCTGAAAGCACTGGGACTGGCAAATTAAAACATCGGCCCCACTTCAGACACTGGAATTCTGCCAACATAACCCCCTTCTTCCCAAGAGCCGGAGGATCATGGGCTGCCAGCATCTGATTCTGATGGGGGACTATACTAACCCATTATGTTATGAAAGTTGGCTGCCACAATTGAAAGAAGCTTAGCGACACTTTACCTCCTTTCCACCTGGATTGGGGGTGAAGGGGGTTAATGAGGACTGGATGGGTGTTGAGGGGGATTAATGAGGGCTGGATGGGGGGCAAGAGAGGGAGTGAGGGCTGGATGTGGGATGCGGGGGCTTAATGAAGGCTGGATGGGGGATGAGAGAGAGAGATGGCTGGATAGGCGTGAGGGGAGTTAATGAGGCCTGGATGGGGACGATAGTGGGAATGAATGCTGGATATGGGTGAAAGGGATAATGAGGGCTGGATGGGGAGGTGATGGGGTTAATGAGGGCTGGATGGGGGTAAGGGGGATTAATGAGGGCTAAATGTGGGATGAGAGAAGGAGTGAGGGCTGGATATGGGGTGAGGGAGCTTAATGAAGGCTGGATGGCATGTAACAGAGGTAGTGAGAACTGGATGGGGGGGTGAGGGGGTTAATGAGGGCTGGATGGGGGGTGAGAAAGGGAGTAAGGGGGATTAATGAGGGTGGAGTGAAATGGGTTAATGAGGGCTGGATGGGTGGGTTAATGAGGGCTGCTTGGAGGGTGAGGGGCATTAATGAGGGTTGGATGGGGGATGAGAGAGGGAGTTAGGGCTTGATGTTGGTGAGATGGGTTAACGAGAGCTAAATGAGGAGTGAGGAAGGTTAATGAGGGCTGTATGGGGTGTGAGAGAAGGAGTGAGGGGTGGATGGGGGTTAATGAGGGCTGGATTTGGGGTGAGAGAGGGAATGAATGCTGGATGGGGGGGTGAGAGAGGGAATGAGGCAAATGGGGTTGTGAGTGGTGGATTAGGGAATTGGAGGGGTACAGAAATGAGACAAATGGAGGTGCTGGGGGAATGATACAAATGGAGGCGTGGTGGAATGAGCATAGGAGACACCTGGGAGGGGACATCAGGGGGGACTGGGGGGGAAATGAGACATATGGAGAGGCTGGGGGAAAATGAGACACATGAAGGGGCAGGGGAGGGAAATGAGACAAATGGAGAAGTTGGGGGAGGAAATGAAACACATGTGGGGGCCCCGGGACAATTTTTGCACCGTGGCCCAGTGTTTTCTAGTTATGCCTCTGGGTAGAACATTCCACTTTCAGGCATGATGCTCCACTTGTGATGGAATTCCAGTAAAATACAAGTTTAGCAGGCCAAGATTGCCACAAGGCATATGTAGGTACATGTGTTTGTAGTATCAGATAGTTAGTTAGTTACACGTAGCTAAGATACTGTCATCACTGTACTGAGCATGTGCAGGAATGCAGGAACTGGAATTACGCGTTCCTCTCCTTTGTTTCAGATGAGCCACGTGGTTAGACCGGATGGATGAGTTTAGACTCTATTCATTGATTAGGTTAAGGGTATGTGTGGGCATAGCTAATTATGGGAGGAGCTACAGTGCTATATAAGGAATGTACTCTATGTATTCAGTACTCAGATCTTTACTGTTTTTGGTGACATAAGTCCCTCTGAGTCCCGGTCGGTGAATCGAATAAAGATCTCTTCCTTCCTGAAGAAACCTGTGTCCATCTCTCTGTGCTTGGCCTCCGTCAGTTTCCCGGTAACACACTCTCTTAAGAGTAAGTGTTAACATTGACCGTGGCATATCACAACCCTCTGTGGTACTTTTCCTTGTAATATCATTCATGAATAATTGTACCCCCTAGCACGAAGCAATGACCCTGGAACACTTTTCAAGGTCATTTTAAATATCCCTACCTAGGTAGCCAGACTTTTTTTGAATAGGTCAAACGTTAATGATGGAAATAATTAATAGACTTCTTGTAGGTCATCACCAGTTGAGTCATGTAGTGGAGTAGGAAGGTATCTTTCTGCAATATTGAACGCATTCTCTGCCATATTGAGCAAATTAGGGGTCGCTCCCACCAAATCTATAATACTGTATCTTCTGATTGGAGACACCTCCAGCAGCTTCTGGAGTGCCTGGGGATAAATGATCACACTATCTGCGGAGTTCTGTGCCAGAATGTTAGTAGTTTATATGCAGATTTTTGTGTTTTGGTAGAGAGGGAGCAATAATGAGTGCCGAGTTTTGGTAGAGAGGGAGCAATAATGAATGCCGTCACACATCTTAAGCTATTGTGGTTCAGAAAAGATCTGACCCATGGATTCCTCCCATTTCCTAAGAAAAGTTGGTGGTAGTTGGTTGTGCTGCTGAAGCACTGCATATAGCTGGGATATGCCGAGATCTAAGGTATCAGGATCAAGGCATATCAGTAATGTGGCCTTAATATAGGGGTGTGGTGTTACCAAAGATCTATTGTGTGGTCTGTCAATTAGTGTCATCTCTTTCTATTTCCATTGTTTATGGACTCCATCGTTAGCCCACTCCACTACACGAAGTAGGTGCACCACCCAGTATTATGATTTATCGTCCAACATGCCAGATCCCCCCATAGGTTTTCAGAAAGGCAAGGTATGAGAATATTCTAAATAAGAAGGAATGATTGCAGTTAGGGAAAAAATGCTGCAGGAATAGAAATAGGTAGGGTCACAAACAGGCATAGAGATCATGGGAGTAAATTCAGAGATTTTACTATTAACATGACGTAAAGTCATGATTTTATTAACGACACAGAGGCGAGTATTATGCTGCACTGTGAAGGACTTTTATGCAATTGCCTATATTGTTCAGTTTAATTCTCTCCCTGCTATTGTCTATATTGTTCGGTTCCAAATGTTGACAATGAATGTATTCGTATACCGAACGGGGACCACACACCCTGGGTAGCAAGTAGCAATTAGAACACAGAGAAAACCGCAACTTAATTGCTACTGGGTGGCCACCATTTCCTGTATCAGAAGCACATGGTGAGAACAATGGATGGCGGCCATTTTAACTCACAGACACTGTGTGGACTTTTCAACACGGTGCCATCTCGCCAGTATTTGTTGCACAGAGACATCGTGCGGTGGTTTTGGACTATACAGCAGGGGGCACATTATACAGTGATTGTTTTTCATTTAGCCTGTATATGTTTTGCAGAATCTGCATTAAACTGTATTTTCCAAAGTACTGAACGGATCTGGGTGAATTTTGGATATGTGGTTCACCCAGATCCCCCGGTTCCAAGGATATACTTTTTATGGGGTTATTGCATGTTTTGGGGTCCCTGTGTGTTTTATGAAATTGTAATGTTTCTGGCCAGCAGATAATTGAGCTTTGTGTATTGTAGAAACTCAATTATCTAGCCTGGCCCAGAGGAGGAGTTTTGTGTTGCATAAATTGTGAGTTCTGTGTGCCAGTAAATCAGTCTTGTTCCAGCATTAAGCTTTGGCTCATGTGTGGATTATTCGGCGATTCCAGGGATATTTCTGCTTATGGAATATTGAGTGCTTTTCTTTTATGGGAAGAAGGGAATGCTTGACGGGGATATTTTCTACTACCGTCACAACTGGTTGGCAGCGGCGGGATTTTCCCTTCTACTTTTCCTTTACACCAGGATTCCAAGCAGACACTGGGAACAGTGAATGGAAGGCTGGTACACCCTGCTTAAAAGAAATACACTGAAAGAACTACTGGAAGTTCGTGGAAGGATTGCTAGCAACAAAACCAAGCGGGTCATCATAGCAGAATTAATGGAGCTAGACCAGGAGAACTTGGTTGCAGCAATGCCAGCTGTACAAGAGATGGAGACACCAGTGATTCAGGAGGAGGAATCACCAGCCAACAAGGTAATAAGAGAGAAGCTAGCATGGTTCGGTCCGAACCCAACGGCGGATGTGGTGCTGAAAGTGATGAACCTGTTAGCGGAGGAGGCTAAACAAATAAGAGACGCAGAGCTACAGTTAAAACTGGCAGCAGTCCAACAAACAGCCGCACATTCTCCAAACAGTGAGTACAGCACAGCAGACACAAGGAAGATTCCGTTTAGCGCTTTTAAAGCTTTTGATGAAAAAGACTGTGAAATTGATAACTACCTGGCAGATTTTGAGCGACAATGTAACCTGCACCGAATAGCTAGGGGAGAGTGGGTTTCAATATTGTCAGGCAAACTGTCAGGCAAAGCTTCTGATGCTTTCCGGACCGTGCCAGAACACGAGATCCATAGCTATGCCAGGGTTAAAGAAGTGCTCCTGGCTTGTTATGCAGTAACCCCAGAGTCCTACCGACAGAAGTTCAGGGACTCACGCAAAACCACGAAAGACTCTTACGTGGAATGGGCATACCAGTTATCCCTGTCGGCCTCTAACTGGGTTAACAGCAGCCAGGCCACCACCACAGAGGACATTCTGCAACTAATGCTCCTGGAGCAATTTTACAATCACATCCAGACGGATGTCAAAGACTGGGTGAGAGATCGCAGGCCCATGACTCTACCAGAGGCCGCTAAGTTGGCGGATGAATATGCGGATACTCGCAAGACGAACCAGGCCACACCACGGGTACAACCTCCACGACCAACGGTGCCCTCACACCCACCAGCTGCTAGATACCAACCTCCTAACAGACCGGTGACATCTAGCCCTCGCTATCCACGCCAGGAGGACAATGAACAACGCTGCTTCCGGTGCAAACAGCTGGGTCACTTCAAGCAGAATTGCCCCATGGACAACAACATCAGGTCAAATTGGTCTCGACCTGGGTACCGCCCACCAGCAGCAGCCCATTGTATAGACTCGGCTTGGGATCCCCAGGAGCTGGGTCAGGAAGAACCATTGGGCACCCTTTACGAAGCCCTCATGGTACAATCTGTTATTACGGACAATAGGAAACACCATTGTCAGCTGGTCATGGTTAACGGAAAAACCGCCCGGGGATTAAGAGACAGTGGGGCAACCATCACGTTGGTACAAAGACACCTTATTAATGCATCAGAGAAACCGGGGAAATCAATTGCTGTGAGAGTGGCAGGGGGGGCAGTATACCGTATTCCTACTGCACAGGTACACCTGGACTGGGGTGCGGGAGCTGGCAATGTTCATGTGGGCGTCATGAAAGACTTACCTTCTGAAGTCATCTTGGGCAACGACATTGGCCCCCTGACTTCGGCGTTCACCTCTACCACCGCTCAGGAGGCCCATGCAGTAACCACCAGAGCACAAAGTCGCGCTGCCGAGAGCCATCCGCTTCCTACTGAGACCCAGGTAAGCCAACCCAACCTACCCTTGACTGTAGAACCCCTACCCTGGGACACCCCAGAGGACTTTGGGCGGGAGGTGACCGGAGACCCTTCCCTCAGAAAGTATCGAGAGAAAGCCAGGAGGGGCCAAAGGGGGTTAGAGAAGGAGCAATTTATCTGGGAGAAAGGCCGCTTGTACAGGCTCACCGAGACCCGGGGTAATGCACCAGGGCCTAAGCAAAAACGCCAGCTGGTAGTTCCCCGGAAGTACCGGCGGGAGTTATTGAGGATTGGGCACGACGTACCCTTGGCAGGCCATTTGGGAATACGCAAGACAGGGTATCGGATAACCCAGAACTTTTTCTGGCCTGGGGTATCCGACGACGTCAGGGCGTATTGTCAAACGTGCGAGGTATGCCAACGTATAGGTAAAAAGGGAGACCACCCAAAGGCTAAACTAGTTTCCATGCCCATTATTGAAGAACCGTTCACAAGGGTAGCCGTGGACATTATAGGGCCCCTGGCCCAACCTAGCCGTTCCGGCAAGCGTTATATACTCACCGTAGTAGACTACGCCACCCGTTACCCCGAAGCGGTAGCTCTCTCTAACATACAGGTTGAGACCGTAGCAGAGGCCCTAGTTAAAATATTTTCCCGAGTAGGCTTTCCCAAGGAGGTTCTGTCCGACCAAGGTACACAATTCACGGCCGAGATAACTCAGCAGATATGGAAAACCTGTGGAGTTAAATCCCTGACTAGCTCCCCATACCACCCCCAGACTAACGGCCTGTGCGAGCGCTTCAACGGAACGCTAAAGCAAATGTTGAAGTCGTTCACGGGGGCGTACAAGGATTGGGAGCGATTCCTGCCACACCTTCTCTTTGCCTACCGAGAGGTGCCGCAGGAATCGACCGGATTCTCACCCTTCGAACTTCTCTATGGGAGGCGGGTGAGGGGGCCCTTAGATCTCATCAAGGATCACTGGGAAGGGCAAACAGAAATTGAGGGGATCCCGGTTGTACCTTATGTCCTGGAGCTGAGGGACCGCATGGAGGAATTAGCCCAGACAGTGCGAGAGAACCTCCAGGCGGCCCAACAGCGCCAGAAGGTATGGTATGACCGACGGGCTAGGCACCGGAGCTTCCAGATAGGCCAAAAGGTCATGGTATTAAGGCCGGTCCGAACAGACAAGCTCCAGGCCGCCTGGCAGGGCCCCTATAAAGTTATAGGACAGATATGCGACACTACCTACACGATAGCCAGCTGCGAGGATGAAGATGTGAAACGAACCTTTCACATCAACATGCTCAAGGCCTATCAGGAACGGGCAGAGGAGGCAGCCGCTATCTGTGCACCAGCAGGGGAAGACACAGAGACCCTACCCCTTCCCGACCTATTGGGCAGTAACGAAGGGATGACCCAGATAGAGCTAGGTGAACAGCTGGAGCCGCAAGAGCGGGCTCAAGCTGTCCGCTTACTAGAAACGAAACAGGCCACATTCTCTCAGGAGCCGGGGTACACACTCCTAGCCATACACAAGGTGGAGACTCCAGGACAGGCATCCCTGAGACAGCCTCCTTACCGTATCCCAGAAGCAGTCCGGGAAGGGATGCGGAAGGAAATAGATGAGATGCTAGGCGTAATCGAACCCTCAGAAAGTCCTTGGGCCTCGCCGGTAGTCTTAGTGCCAAAGAAGGACGGGACCACCCGCTTCTGTGTAGATTACCGGCGCCTCAACGACAAGACGGTTACGGACGCCTAACCGATGCCACGGATGGACAAGCTGCTTGACCGTATCTCTGCAGGGAAGTTTCTGACCACAATAGACCTATGCAAGGGATATTGGCAGATTCCCCTAGCAGAAGATGCCATACCCAAGTCGGCCTTCATCACCCCGTTCGGCCTATACCAATTCCGGGTTATGCTGTTCGGGATGAAGAACGCCCCGGCCACCTTCCAACGGATGGTGGATCAGTTACTTGGGGGTCTCCAGAGCTTCGCATGCGCTTACCTGGATGACATCGCCATCCACAGCGATACATGGGAAGCGCACCTAGAGCACGTAGGGGTAGTATTAGATAGGATCAGGGGGGCCGGGCTGACCCTGAAACCCGACAAATGTCATTTGGGTATGGCGGAGGTACAATATTTGGGCCACCGAGTACGATGTGGTAAGCAACGGCCGTAGCCGGCTAAGATCGAGGCCGTTGCCAATTGGCCCACTCCCCACACCAAGACACAAGTCATGGCTTTCTTGGGCACAGCCGGCTATTACAGACGCTTTGTACCCGACTATAGCGCCCTGGCCAAACCCCTGACCGACTTGACCAAAAAGAAGCTACCCCGACAAGTCCTGTGGTCCCCGGAATGCGAGGTGGCTTTCCAAGCACTAAAGACTGCTCTTGTTAGGCTCCGGTGTTGGTTACCCCAGATCCTAACAAAAGATTTTTTTTTTTTTGAAAATATGTTTATTTAGTAAATTGGAGAGTCAGCAGTTATAACAGTATAAAGACTCGCAGGTCTAGGTACGCATACATTGTAAGTGTAACAGAGGTAGGAAAAACTGGTGATCCATGAGAAAAGGAGAAAAGAGAAAAAAAAAACAAAAAAAAACAAAACAAAACAAAAAAAATAAAAAAAATAAATAAAAAAAATAAAACATAAATAAAATAAATTATTAAATAGATCCACCACCTACCAAGCTTGCAGGCCTATGAGTCAGCTTGTTTTACGAAATGAGTGGGCACGCAGGTCCGTAATAACTATCCAAGGTGTATATCTAGGTACTCTTACCCCATAGTGAGGGACAAACATATCCATTTCTTGTATGACAGTACAGTTTCATGTGTAACAATTACAGGTGGGGGCTTTGTGTCATTTATAACAGGTATTCACTACTCGGAGCACCAGTATTCCCCTGATTGTTACCTATGGCTGAGCTCGTGTAGCGTCCGAGAGTCCCTTCACCCAGTTGTGGTAGCCAGATGCTCGTGTCTGGCCCCAGTGTGGTACTTATCGTGGTGTTATTTAGCCTGAGTGTTACCCTAGTGTATGAGGAAGATATGGTTGGCGGCTATCTAGTGTTATTTATTCACAAGTGTGTCATAATCCTGGCCACTCGTCAGGTATCTGAGCCATAGTGTGACCCGTATCTCCCAGGCCTGTTCAAATCTCTGTGCATTTATTAGTATCCCTCTATTAGTGTACGTTGTGCCCCCCTGGAATCCTTGTGAAAAGTTGTATTGGCTATCCATCCCACAGTCAGTCTACTCGGCCCCGACCCCCACTCCACTCGGTCCCGGTGCGCAAGGATAAGGGGTAAGGAAGAGGTGAGGAGCAGTGGCGGTCGGGCCTCTTAGGGTGTGGTTCCCCTGGCACTGTCTGACCCAGCCTGCGCCCCCGGTGCGGGCCCCTGTCCGGCTCCGTCTCCTCGATAGCGAGATATGTATAGGAACCACGGCGTCCACATCTCCGTGTGCTTGGTCCCTCTTCCCGTTACAATAGCATGTGCTTCTTCTGCTCCTTGGATCTCTTCCACTCTACGGATCCACTCTTTTTTGGTCGGGATTTCACTTTTTTTCCAATGGACTGGAATAGTGGCCTTGGCAGCATTAAGCAGGTGTCGTAGTATCGATTTCTTATATGATCTTATGGATTGTGTCGAGATGTGTAGCAATGCCAATTCCGCATTCCATTCCGGTAAGTCTCCCAGGATGATCGTCACTTCTTCTCTAATCATTTGCCAGAATGGGATGATAACCCTGCATTCCCACCATATGTGCAGTACTGTGCCGCGTGTTTCCTGGCACCTCCAACACATCGGAGGAATTAAAGGGAATATGCGGTGCAGAAGAACTGGTGTTCTATACCAGAAAGATATCAACTTATAATTCATCTCCTGGTAGTATGAGCTCATAGAGCTCTTATGCTGCCAAAGCAACGCCGTATCCCATTGCTGTGTTGTAAATGTTATTCCTAGTTGTTCTTCCCACTGCCTTTTGAACGTAGTAGCCGTAGGGGTGCCTCCGATTAGAAGATGTTGGTATAACGCTGAGATGGCATGTTCTATGTTGGTGCCTCGGTCGCAGAGGCCCTCAAACCACGTGAGGTCTCTATGCAAGCGATCTTTGTGCGGGAAGGAATCGTAAAAGTGTTTCAGTTGTAGATATCTAAATTGGAGGATAGGCGTCCGTGGTCTATCGCCTAGCATCGAGGGGAGGTCTCGCATCCTCCCGCCTTCGAGTGCCTTATGTATGGGTATGTATGCCCCAGTATCCTGGAAGGGAAATGCTGCAGGAGGGAGTCCCCCCCCAACAGCTGTGTTATACGTGATCGGTATCATTGGGCTGGGTATAGGGGACACGTGGTCTTGAGTCCTCAGTGTTTTCCATCCACATATTGTCTGTAGGATCAATCCCTCCTCCGCCGAGCGGGAGGGCGATCTTTCAAGATCCCCCCAGATTTTCGTCTCCAACGTTGGTCCAATGAGGCCCCTGTCGAGTACCACCCATTGTTTAATTTCCTGTGTTGCGTGCCAATCCAGTACGCAATGCATGATCGTGGCCTGATGATATTTCCTAAAATCTGGAAGCGCTAGTCCTCCGCAGATTCTAGGTCGGCAGATAATGTCGTGTCTAATCCTGGATCTTCCTCCTCGCCAGACGAATTTGATCACCGCCGTTTTCAGGGTGGAGAAAAAGGTTGGAGGTAGTACGAGGGGTATGGTTTGCATGAGGTATAGGATTCTTGGGAGGATATTCATTTTAATCACCGCAATCCTCCCGTGCCATGTTATGTTAGGGTGAGACCACTTGGACAGGTCTGCGAGTATCCTCTTTAATAAGGGTGTAAAGTTATAGTGGTATATATTCCCCGGGTTCGTGGTTACCCAGATGCCCAGGTATTTCATCTTGTCGTGGCACCAGTGGAACCCAAATTCCGGTTCTAAAGAGCGGTATTCATCTGTGGGGATTGTTAAATTCAGGACCTCGCATTTCGAGATGTTAAGTTTAAATCCCGATATCTGGCCAAATCTATTAAACTCAGAGAGAAGGCACGGCATAGTGATCCTAGGGTTATGGACAAAGAAGAGGAGGTCATCCGCGTATGCGGCAACTTTGTGCTGTACTCCCTGCCAGTTATATCCTTGTATGTCCGGATTCTGGTGGATTGCCTGTAATAGTGGCTCCAGGGTCATTGCAAACAGCAACGGTGACAGTGGGCATCCCTGCCGGGTCCCATTGTTGATCGCGAAGTCCGCTGTCGTAGCCCCATTGATCCGCACCGATGCGCGCGGTTTGCTATAAATGGCAGATATCCACGTGAGGAGTCTCTGACCACAGCCTAGTTGTTTCAGTGTTGCCAGCATATATGTCCAATTGACCCGGTCAAATGCTTTTTCTGCATCTGTTGATAACAATAGCAACTGGGTCCCCAGTTTCCTCGCGTGGTGTTGGATAGAGAAAAGTCGTAGGGTGCTGTCCCTAGCTTCTCGACCTGGGATGAATCCCGTCTGGTCCTCGTGTATCAAATCGGGGAGGAGATGTTTAATTCTGGTCGCTAGTGTTTTCGTGAACAATTTAGCGTCCACATTTAGTAGCGAAATCGGTCGATAGCTGCTGCAATGAAGTGGATCTTTCCCTGGTTTAAGTAGGACTGTAATGATGGCTGATAGGGATTCCCCACCCAGTTCTCCCCCCTCACCAACCACGTTAAGTGCCTTGGTGAGCCAGGGCAACAGTATTCCCGAGAAGGTTTTATAGTATCCCGTGGAGAAGCCGTCCGGACCAGGAGCCTTGCCAGTTTTAGATGACTTAACGGCTGCGGCTAATTCTTCCACTGTGATTGGTGTGTCCAGTTGTGTTGCCAAGTCTTGATTGATTGTGTTTGTGATTGTGTTGGATAGGTAGTCCTGTATTTTCTCATTTTCTCTCGCGGCTTCGGTGGCCTCTTTAGGCGCATACAAATTGTAGAGGAGCTCGTAAAAGGCCCGAAATTCCCCAGCGATTTTCTCAGGAAAGGGGGAGATCTCCCCCGAAGCCAGGCGAATCCTGCGTATTTGTCTATGGGGCAAAGGACCTTTCAGCAGTTTCGCCAGGTATTTACCTCCTTTATTGGCGTGTACGTAGTAAAAGCTCTTTGTGCGTTGTACGGCTCGAAGATGCCTTTTCAAGATTAGGTCTTTGAGTTTTCGTCTGTGTTCCATCAATTCTCCGTAAACTGCATTTAGCTGGGAGCGTTTGTGTTGGCGTTCCAGGGTAGATATAGAGTGATACAAATCCACCATTTCATGCATAAATGCCTTCCGTTTCCGAGAGGCGATGCGTATAAGTTCACCGCGTATCACACTCTTGTGGGCTTCCCATATGGATATTGCGGAGGTCTCTGGAGAGTCATTTTCCCTAAAGTATTGTTCCAGTGCTTTTTGAATTTGTTCCTTGGTATCTGGATCTAGCAGTAGAGCTTCGTTAAGTCTCCAGGTCCACGCCTTTGGTCTGTACAGGGGTGAGTCCAGTTCTATCTCGACCGATCCATGGTCTGACCAGGTGCCAGTCTCGATCTTAGCTCCGCGCAGGTGGGAAAGTCCTTCCTGAGCAGTAAGGATATAGTCTATACGGGAATATCGATCGTGAAGGGCGGAAAAGTAGGTGAAGTCCTTCACTGTGGGGTGAAGCGTTCTCCAACAGTCCACTAGCCTCAGGGCCTCCAACGACTGTCGGATTGATCTAATGTTATGTTGTGAAATGCTGCTATGACCTGTAGAGGAGTCCAGTGTAGGATCGAGTGGGGTGTTGAAGTCGCCTCCTACCAAAAGTATCCCATCCGTGAAGTCCTCCAGTTGTTGTAACACATTTCGGAGGAATGGGGCCTGTCTTTTGTTGGGCACATAGATGGTTGCTATTGTGTATATCCTGTCTGCTATGGTGCCTTTAAGGAAGAGGTATCTTCCTTGTGAGTCTTGTAAATGTTCTAGTTCTTTGAATTCCAGCTCAGCGGCTAATAGTATGGCAACTCCAGATTTATGAGCCATCGGATGGTTGCAGAAGTAGTTGTTAGGATAATGCTTGTTCCGTATTCTTGGGGACGATCCTTCCTTGAAATGCGTTTCTTGGAGCATTGCTATCGCTACGTGTTTTTTCCTCAATTCTCGTAGCAGGTGTGTCCTACGTTCAGGGATGTTAAGTCCTCTGCAATTCTGTGTGATGATCTTCAAAGGTGCGCTTTGGTAGGTCATTATCTCTATGTACGTCGGGAACCTCTTCAGATCGGTGCCGGGCCCGTAGTCTCTCCCAATGCTCCGCCGTCCCAAGGGGGGACCACGCGTCCGAGGCACAGGATGGGCCGAGGTGCGGGGGAGGGGCAGGGGAGGTAGGTGGAGGGAGGCGAGGGTTAAGTGTATGGGGGGGAACCGTGAATAGGGGGTTGCGACCGATGCGACGAGTCCGGGGTCCGGGGCCCAGTGCCCGAGTATGGAGCTGAATGTGTTGTGTGAGATTTAAGATCGAAAAGGAGGTGTTTACCCTTCAGTGTAGGTATCCCCTCGGAATCCGGTAGTGTCCCAGATCCGCAATCCCTCTACAGAGTAGGGGGAGGTCTCGCGCAGTGACCAGCGCTAACAGGCGCCCACTCTGGTACCAGCCCAAGAGACGAGACACCCCGTTGCCTGGCCACAGACCTCTTAGCGCGAGTGTATGTGTTAGGGAACGCGACTCGAGCTCCGCCCAGATAAGGTGTCTAAGAGTATACATGGGGTTCTCCTCTCTGCCGCGACCCTCAAAATCATAGCTGAGTGAGTGGCAGCAGCTAACATGTATTGTGTATTCATATTCAAGGCATTTAAGCATTAACTAATTAACAAATTAACATATTTACAAGTGTCACGATTAAGATAGCAGTTCCTTAATCCAGAACGTCCCGTCATTCCCCATTCGCTCCTCCCCCAGCAGCGAACATCCCTCCCGCGTCCATTCGCACCGGTCGCCCCACGTCAACCTCCCCTATCTACCGGGTTGTGGAGTGGTGGCTTTCTCAGATCCAGTATTGGTGTTGTGTCATGGTTAAAGCACCCTGACTCGTCTTAAAACTATAACTATCCCTAGAGCTCCGGCTCCCATGATCATGCGCAAGTTATTCGATACTCACTTCCGTCATTTCGTCCCTATTCTCTCCAGTACCTATAAGGGGGGTGAGTGAGGGGGGAAGGCGCACCTAAGTGTGTTGGTGTCTGTAAGTGGGGGCTGAATAGGATGCGTAGCTTGGATTAAGCAGGCAGATGCAAGCGGGTATGTGCAGCCTATACTAGTCAGGGCTTTGAATTATCTGTGTGTCTGCGGTACTGTAAGCACCGAGGTCTAGATTATATACCAGTCTGCGTGTCCTCCTTGTTTCCCCCTAAGGGACCGCTACTTCCCGTTGATACAGTGGGGTCCGGTTGGTGTTCTGCAAACTATTTCTATCTGATGCCTCTAGAAAACAATGGGCCTGTACAATTAGGAATAGCAGTAAATATGATTCAGTCAGCGTCAGGTTATAGTAGCATGCATCATTAACAGTTAGAAATATCCCACTCTACCCCACTTCCCATCCCGCTCTCCCCCAGCTCCCTGGATCAAAGATACCCTTTCTTAAATGCAAGTGTCCCAATTTAGTGTCCTCATTCGTGGGGGGTCACCGTTTTTGCGAACAAAAGATTTATTGTCCACACAGACGCTTCAATGTTTGGACTGGGGGCAGTACTAAGCCAGATCGGAGAGGATGGAGGGGAGCACCCGGTGGCATACCTGAGTCGGAAGCTGTTGCCAAGGGAGGTCAGTTATGCCACCATTGAAAAAGAGTGTTTGGCCTTGGTATGGGCACTCAAAAAGCTCACACCTTACCTTTATGGCCGGGCTTTCACTCTCATCACCGATCACAATCCCTTGGTGTGGCTTAACCGGGTTTCAGGGGACAACGCCCGTTTGCTACGCTGGAGCTTGGCCTTACAGCCCTATGACTTTACGATTCATTATCGCCCAGGCAAGCAAAACGGGAATGCCGATGGATTGTCACGCCAAACGGATTTAACCTCGGACTAACAGCTCTGAACCCGTCAACCCTACTGGACCAGGAAAGGTCCAACCGAGTTGCCGGAGCAGGGAGAAAAAGGGGGGCCATTGTGAAGGACTTTTATGCAATTGCCTATATTGTTCAGTTTAATTCTCTCCCTGCTATTGTCTATATTGTTCGGTTCCAAATGTTGAGAATGAATGTATTCATATACCGAACGGGGACCACACACCCTGGGTAGCAAGTAGCAATTAGAACACAGAGAAAACCGCAACTTAATTGCTACTGGGTGGCCACCATTTCCTGTATCAGAAGCACATGGTGAGAACAATGGATGGCGGCCATTTTAACTCACAGACACTGTGTGGACTTTTCAACACGGTGCCATCTCGCCAGTATTTGTTGCACAGAGACATCGTGCGGTGGTTTTGGACTATACAGCAGGGGGCACATTATACAGTGATTGTTTTTCATTTAGCCTTTATATGTTTTGCAGAATCTGCATTAAACTGTATTTTCCAAAGTACTGAACGGATCTGGGTGAATTTGGGATATGCGGTTCACCCAGATCCCCCGGTTCCAAGGATATACTTTTTATGGGGTTATTGCATGTTTTGGGGTCCCTGTGAAATTGTTTCTGGCCAGCAGATAATTGAGCTTTGTGTATTGTAGAAACTCAATTATCTAGCCTGGCCCAGAGGAGGAGTTTTGTGTTGCATAAATTGTGAGTTCTGTGTGCCAGTAAATCGGTCTTGTTCCAGCATTAAGCTTTGGCTCATGTGTGGATTATTCGGCGATTCCAGGGATATTTCTGCTTATGGAATATTGAGTGCTTTTCTTTTATGGGAAGAAGGGAATGCTTGACGGGGATATTTTCTACTACCGTCACATGCACTATTTCTTTATTTCCCTCAGCAGCAAAGAGAAAAAAATAACATTAACTCAGTATGATAACAATAAATAGCATGAGAGGTATATCTTCCTAGCGACAGGAAAAGCCAGGAACAGCCAATCATATTCCAACAAGGACAACCATCCAACCGAAAAATGTAAATCCTCAAGAAGAGAATGCCAACAGAGATGTGAGGTCAAAACCAAGCTGTAATAGAAAGGAGAAATATGGTAATATCCAAGTATGAAACTGGATGTATGCCACCATTGTAGTTCACCCTTCACTTCTGAGTCTAGAGTGACCATATCCATGTATGATGCGCCGCCCTTCAGGTGAGAAGCTTGTAAGCGCTGCAGTGCTAAATAATGTAGAGGACCCGCAAATGGCCTGTATAGAAGCCGCAAGGAGGCCTATCACTCTCGCTAGTTGTTTGAGCGAGAGTTCAGGGGCAGCAAGTGTGCGCCTGATCTCCTCCCTGATATTGGTTAGATTTTCCTGTGGCTGGTGAAGGGTCTGAAGAGTAGAGTCTACGACAAGACCAAGAAATTCTATGCGTTGTGTGGGGATGATGATGGATTTCTTCCAATTGATTAGGAAACCCAGGTTCTGTAATAAAGTCACAGTCCAGGATAATTGTTATTTGATGAGATAAATGGACTGAGCCATAATGAGAATGTCGTCTAGGTATATTATATTCCATGACTTCTTAGCAGAGCGACCACCGGCTTCATGAGCTTGGTGAAGCACCAGGGGGCTAAGGAAAGTCTGAATGGGAGGCAATTGAATCTCCATTTCCGACCTTGCCAAGTGAACTGTAGGAAATCTTGGTGGTGTTGTGCGATAGGCACTGTGAGATAAGCGTCTTGCAGACCTAATTTGGCCATACAATCCGATGGTTGGAGAAGGTCCCTTAGACAATGTATCCCTTCCATTTTGAAGTGCTGGCAAGACACATAAGACACCTCTGCCTTTTTTGGGTACTAAGAACAGGCTGCTCACATAACCTGGGGTAAAATCCGGAATCTCTATGATTGCTTGTTTGCGCATCAGTTCTGTTATCTCTCTGGAGACAAGTTCTGCGTCCCGTTGGGAAAAAACAATCTCTCTGCCACCCACCACCAAACAGGAAGAATGATGATTACCATAAGGTAAGATTACCATAAGGTCGTCGTTCTGAATGAGCACCTCGTGTGCCACGAGCAACCCAGGGCCGACCACATTGTGGGAAGAATGTTAGTGCATTTCGCTGCTCAAAGAAGCGGGTTCGTCCAGTGTAGGAGCCCCTGTTCTGTGTAAAAGAACTTATATTAACCCAGCTGGACAGATGGCTCCTGGCTCTTCCGGACCCACCAAACACACAGGGGTTGAACACTTTGCACATGTTTAGCTGCGCATCTTTAGCTGCACTGTATCAAGGGCAGTAAAGGTATGTACAAATGAGCCCAGTTCCTTTACAAAATTATCTCCAAAGAGATTATCTCCTGTAGCCTGTACGCCCGGCTCATTCAGAGCCATGTTAACTAGTTTAGGCTTAATTTAGAGCAGAATCGATTTGCAACGCTCCCTGGCCATCTCAGTGCTGGCATTGCCAACTAAGAATATAATCCTCTGTATCCAGCCATGTATGGTGGCACGTTCTAATTCTCAGTCATCTTCAACCATATTAAATATCTTGGTCGCTGGGCCCAAGATGTCCAGGACCTTATCCTGGCAGTTACAAAGTGAAAAGTCTAAGTCTTTATTAGGCTTCCAACCCGTCTTACCCAAGAATTGGATAATTTTGGGGTCCACTGAGAGCGTCTTGCAGGTGTCATCTGGAACTGTTGGGCATGGGCATTCAGCCCGTAATTTATTTCTTGTTGCCTTATCTAAAGACTTGCGTACCATAGACAGAATCCTGTCTACGATCCTTAATGCTGGTCCCTAAGTCTCCTGTAACACCTTCATGGGTGTTCTAAGCTTGAACTCAATCTAAAAGGCATAATGATCTCTCTTAATCCCGTCATCATAACCAACTAACAACAAACAAAATGAAGTGTAGCGTAAGAAAAAACTGGTCTAAACACCCATCTTGTGCATTAAAGTGTCCCAAGTGAAAAATAAAGTGAAAAAAATCAAGCAAAACCCGACTCGCGTTTCGGTGTATTAAAACACCTTCGTAAGGGACTAAACTTGTCTTCTAAAAGACCGGGACCTTTAAATATATTGTGGCCAATCAGATGTGAGGTCTCCCTATCGTCATCAATGACATATGGGATTCCCCCTGCGTCACTAGTGACGTGCCGATTTTCGTAGCAAGGGGGCGGAAACATGGGCGGAGTGTAACACTGACGTCGTCTGATAGAACAGACTGTTTGTATCGCCCGATCTGGGACTGGCGCTCCACTGTATCAGTACTTTGGTTCTCTTCATAAATAGTTGTGGTAAAGGATGAGAGGGGGTACTATAATTGTCAAAAAAGTTCCAGAATTTTTGTTTGAATTTTTACAAAGCTAATTCAACTTCCATCAAAAGATCCTGTAAGGATTGGGCATTGTCCATGGAAAGTCATCGGGTAGTGTAAGTCTGCAGGTACTCATCAATTTCTTGGGCAAGTGTCCCCTCTGTCTGAAATCGTGTCTGTGCAGATGTCGAGTTGAGTCTCGAGTTACAAGCATGCACAATCTCTCAATTGGCCTGGCATTTGGCAGTCTACATTCCGGATCCTGTAATTTTGAAATATATGTGTCTGATCACTTTTTAGTGATCATTTGCGCCAACAGCTAAACACATTTATTCTTGATGAAAAAAAAAAAAAAAAAGGTCTTTACTATGAAATGACTACCAGGAGGGAAGAAAGGAAGAAAATAAAAGTAGAAAAAGAGTAAAGGGTTAGAGTCAGAGAAAGAGAAAGGTTGGTCAGAAAAAGCTCCTAAGCTAGTGAACTGGACAGGACATCTTCTGTACTCATTCCGGAATGCAGTGGGTTTGCCAAGGTGATCAACTTTTCTGAAATCCTGTATTACATAGTTGGGCCATACCAGTAACTTTTGCTTTTGCCATTTAAAGGACAGCTAATGTTAGTTTTAAGCCTGCAATGTAATACATTACCATTTAGTAGAAATTGCAATGTTTTTATTGCAGGGTTAATTACTAGACGTGCAATTTGTTTCATTCCGAATGCCAATTTCGGAAAATTCGGACCTTTGTATGCTTCCGAAGTGCCGAATTTCGGAATGCCGAACCGAATTGCTGAAGGGCTGAATTTTAAGGCAGTGTAAAGACAGAGGGGCGAGATATGAAGGGAGCGACAGGAGAGAAAGATCAGCCTGGCAGCAGCATTCATTACAGATTGAAGCAGAGCAGTACGGCTTCTAGGGAGACCAGTTAGGGGAGAATTACAGTAATCCAAGCAAGAAATTACCAGAGCATGAACAAGCTTCTTGGCAGTAGACACGTGCAATTAGTTTCGTTCCGAATGTAAATTTGGCCGAATTTCTGCAATTCGGACATTCGGATGCTTCAAATTGCAGAATTTCTGAAGTGCAAAATTTCGGAAGTAACAAACCAAATTGCTGAAGTGCCGAATTGCCGAAGTGCTTCGGATTTCTGAAAAGTGGCAAAACAGGTGATGGTTGGGGTAGGGTTAGGGTAGGGTTAGTGGTTGGGATTGAGGTACGGTCAGGGGTAGGGTTAAGGGTTTAGGTTGGGTTAGTGGTTGAGGTAGGGTTAGTGGTTGTAGTAATGTTAGGGTTAAGGGTTGGGGTAGGGTTAGTGGTTGGAATAGGGTTAGGGATTGCGGTAGGGTTATGGTTAATGGTTGGAGTAGGGGTAGGGTAACCCTAACCCTATTCCTAATCCTACCTTTAACCCTACCATTAACCCTACTCCTAAACCAACCCTAACCCTACCTCTAACCCTTAACCTAACCCTAACCCTACTCCTAAACCAACCCTACCCCTACCCTAAGTCCTGAATTTCGGAATGCCAAACCGAACTGAATATTTTTCCCATGCACATCCCTATTAAACACACATCTTGTGACTTTCTTCCTCCACTAGAGATGTTTCCCCTGTAAGAATCTACTCAGACTCTCTTCTCAATCAAATGTACTATCTCACCGACTGTACTATACTACCAATCTTGATGATATCAGCAGGGAGGCAGAGTAGTAGTGGTAAGATTAGCACCACAAAGATCACTGTGGAGCCAGTGAGGTTTGCTCTATTACTCTTCGTTAATAAGGCCTTCTATGGGTCTAGAAAGCAAAAATATAAATAGGTGTGGTGTGATGGGTTTACTCAAATCCCTGGAAACCAAGTAGCTGTTCAAAAAAAGTTATGTGCATTTCCACCATTCCACCAAGGTCTTCCCAGCCTCTCCGAACTCTGACCTCACATTATTTTTATTTATTTTTTTGTTAATATTTGTTTATTGGGTTTTTGTAAGTAGATAGACAAAATATGGAAATGCCCGTTAGGTCTTCTCCTCCTGCAACTCTACTTTCCCTTCACAATGCCAGACATCCAGTAGGGGATAATATGTTATATGTGAATCGGAGACTCTCAGGTCTCATAAAGTTGATGAGATAAACATAACCAGTGGGACAACAGGACTCATGAAACACAAATTGGCATATACAATAGATTGCGTAGCAAGTTAACTGATGTATTTACATTTCTGACTCTTAACCATCGTGCTTTTTTAGCGGAATTTGTTTACATCTGAGGAGCTTCCCTTGTTGTGGGAAATTGACCCGGGGAGCGAGGTATTGTATCGTGAGTGGTCCAATTGTAAAATACGCACATGGAGCAATTAAACAGATTGTCTAACTCCTGTTCCAGCTTATGATTCAGAACATAGCATGTAGATCTGAGAAGAAGGTTTGGTGTGGTTCTGATGTCGTTATGTCGGCCCCGTCCGATTAATACCGAAGTCTAGGTGCGAAATCAGCTGCTGCAATTGTCACTAACCAATGAGACCAGATCTCCAATTCTGTGTGACAGCCGTTTGCTGCGCCGATGTTAAAGTCCTCCAGCCTCACATTAATATTGATGTATAGATTTTTAAAAGGTTTAATACTTTTAGATAAAATTTCAAAATATCCCAAAAAATTATATATCAAAATATTAGAACATTAAAATATTTTTTATAATATCAAATCATTTTTATTTTTTTTTGACAATTTTTATTGTTTTACGCGGTTAAGGGTACAAAAAAGAAGAGGGAGGGCAGGGGGGGGGGGAGGGTGAACAGATTTCATCAATGCACATTAACAACTCTTATACAGTTGGCAATGAATATTCAAATAGCATATACTGCACGTATTTAACTAGAAACAGATTCCTGCACCCTCTATGGGTCAGAATGTTATGGTTGTACTTACGACACATTCCCGTATGGGATCTAACATAATGTTCTAATCCTCACGCTCTAGTTCCTCACGTCTATTCGCTGCTTCTCACTTGTTTGTGAGGTACATTTACACTTATGCATTAGGTACATACAGTAGGATTGGTAAGTTACATTTACTTTCCTTTATCACCCGATCTCCATGAGTTCCACATTTCCCATGCTGCTTGGGCGGTGTTAGTTGGGGGGAACAGTGTTTTTAAGCCCGTTTCAAACGAGCTTTGTGTATCTAGGTCCTCAATGACTCGCTGCATACCAGGAGTGGCTGTCTGTTTCCAGTGTTGAGCGATTAAGCGCTGCGCTGTTAAAATTATATGTAGCAGGAGTTTTTGTGTGGCCCTGGGCAGTCCTTTCGGGAGGTCAGTTATTAACATCTGACGGGGCGAGAAAGGAACAGAGCAACCAGTTGCCGCTTGTGCAATTTTATGGACACCGGCCCAGAAGGTCTGGATGCGTGGGCACGACCACCAGACATGCAGGACATTGCCCTCAGCCCCATTGCAGCGCCAGCACATGTTGGGAGTGTTAGGAAAAATTTTGTGCAGCCTGCATGGTACCATGTACCATCTATAAATTGTTTTGTGAAGTTGCTCTAGATGTGTGGATGATTTGATCAGGAGTCGAGGTAGTCGGAATACGCGTTCCCAATCTTTGCTCAGGAGGGAGCAGTTTAGGTCCGCTTCCCACAGCTGTGCTATTTTTGAGGCAGCAAAGGGTAGATGGCGTGAAAGTAGTCTGTAACTCATGGAGATCGGTTTGCACGCAGTGGGGAGCAGTCCCTTAATAAGCATTTGTTCCCATTCATTTGGAATGTCTGGTAGTGAGTTGGGCACAGCATCCCTACAGTAGTGTTTGGTCAAAAACGACCCTAGCTGGATATAGGAGTAGTATGACGTAGTAGGCAATGAGTATCGGGTTTGCAGCTCTTCAAAGCTGAGCATTTTGCCCTGGTCGTACAGGTGCGTCAGGTGAGTGACACCACAGGCGTGGAATGTGGGAATGCAATATGTAAAGGACATGATCGGTGTTGCCAGTGATAAACCATTGTGGCCGCTAAGCTGTGTCGCATTTTTGTCCCAGAGCTGTAGAAGTAGCCTAATCGAGTGAGGTGCTAGGGGCCATTGCGGTCTAGATTATTTTGGTATCCATATTACGTCGGCCAACTCTCGTTCTAGGTGTACCCACTGTGGGGATGGTGTTTGGAGGAAGTGTGAGAGGGCAGTGGCTATGACAGTTGCACAGTAATACGTGTCTATGTTAGGCAGCGCCAGACCCCCATCTCGTTTGGGTGCATTTAGCAAGGCATGTGTCACTCTAGGTTTGCCCCCTTTCCATACAAAGTGGTTTATGTCTGATTGGACCGTTTTGAAAAAGGATCTGGGGAGTTCTAGTGGTAGGTTACGAAACAAGTAGAGTAGTCTAGGGAGGATTGACATTTTGATCGTTATGACCCTTTCCGTCCAGGACAGGTATAGTGGTGACCATTTTTTGAGTAAGTTACGGCAGTTGTTCCATACCGCCACATAGTTTGCAGCGAACAGAGCAGTGTGGGCTCTCGTGTATGTAATCCCTAGGTATGTGATAGTATCAGTTCTCCATTCGAACGTGTAGTCCTGTTGGAGTTGTTTGATTAGGGTGGCTGGTAGGGATATACCTAGTGCCTGAGTTTTGGACGTATATCAAATCATTTTAAAAGTTTATCCAATAATATTAAATTATTTAAAAAGCTTATCCAGAAATATTAAATAATATACAGTTGCAAGAAAAACTATGTGAACCCTTTGGAATTATATGGATTTCTGCACAAATTGGTCAGAAAATGTGATCTAAGTCACAACAGTCTGCTTAACCCCTTAAGGACACATGACGTGTGACATGTCATGATTCCCTTTTATTCCAGAAGTTTGGTCCTTAACGGGTTAAACTAATAACACACAAAGAATGAAATGTTGCCATGTTTTTATTGAACACACCATGTAAACATTCACAGTGCAGGTGGAAAAAGTATGTGAAGCCCTAGACTAATGACATCTCTAAAAGCTAATTGGAGTGAGATGGCAGCCAACTGGAGTCCAATCAATGAGATGAGATTGGAGGTGTTGGTTACAGCTGCCCTGCCCTATAAAAAACACACACCAGTTCTGGGTTTGCTTTTCACAAGAAGCATTGCCTGATGTGAATGATGCCTCGCACAAAAGAGCTCTCAGAAGACCTACGATTAAGAATTGTTGACTTGCATAAAGCTGGAAAGGGTTATAAAAGTATCTCCTTGCTGTTCATCAGTCCACGGTAAGACAAATTGTCTATAAATGGAGAAAGTTCTGCACTGCTGCTACTCTCCCTAGAAGTGGCCATCCTGTAAAGATGACTGCAAGAGCACATCGCAGACTGCTCAGTGAAGTGAAGAAGAATCCTAGAGTGTCAGCTAAAGACTTCCAAAAGTCACTGACAAATGCTAACATCCCTGTTAGCGAATCTACAATACGTAAAACACAAAACAAGAATGGATTTCATGGGAGTATACCACAGAGGAAGCCACTGCTGTCCAAACAAAACATTGCTGCACGTTTACAGTTTGCACAAGAGCACCTGGATGTTCCACAGCAGTACTGGCAAAATATTCTGTGGACAGATGAAACCAAAGTTGAGTTGTTTGGAAGAAACACACAACACTATGTGTGGCGAAAAAAAGGCACAGCACACCAATATCAAAACCTCATCCCAACTGTGAAGTATGGTGGTGGGGGCATCATGGTTTTGGGCTGCTATGCTGCGTCAGGGCCTGGACGGATTGTTATCATCGAAGGAAAAATTAATTCCCAAGTTTATCAAGACATTTTGCAGGAGAACTTAAGGCCATCTGTCTACCAGCTGAAGCTCAACAGGAGATGGGTGTTGCAACAGGACAATGACCCAAAGCATTGAAGTAAATCAACAACAGAATGGCTTAAACTGAAGAAAATACGCCTTCTGAAGTGGCCCAGTCAAAATCCTGACCTCAACCCAATTGAGATGCTGTGGCATGACCTCAAGATGTCATACCAGACATCCCAAGAATATTGCTGAACTGAAACAGTTCTGTAAAGAGGAATGGTCAAGAATTACTCCTGACCGTTGTGCACATCTGATCTGCAACTAAAGGGCTTTAAAGCCATTGCGGCGGCATAGAACGCCGTAACGGCTTAAGCCCCCAGGAGATGAGATCTACTCACCTCCGCCGCGATCCTCTTCTGGAGGGCTGCCTGACAGCCCAGGCAGCCCTCCCCCGACAAATGAGGCCCCCGGGGGCCATGTGATCGCTCTCAAAGAGCGATCACATGGACCCCTATAGCTGGCTGTGGATCTGCCAGCAGGGGAACTGTCTAAAATATCAGACAGTCCCCCTGCTGGTAGGTAGTGTAAAAAAAAAAAAAAAATTAAACATGTTTAAAATTAAATTAAAAGTATTTTTATATATATATAATATATGTATATATATTATATATATAATATATATATATATACATATTATATATATGTAATGTTATACATAGTGTATTTTAATACTAATATTAGTATATATATTAATATTAAAATACACTTAGAATGACGTTACATATATATATGTGTATATATTATATTTATAATAGATATATACACATATATTATATATACACATATAATTACAATAATAAATAAATAAAATAATAAAATAAAATATTGAAACAAAATTTAATAAATTATATATTCATATGTTATTTCATTTTAACTGTATTTTGTTATTAATATATATATATATATATATATATATATATATGTAACAAAATACACTTAGAATGACATTCTATATATATCTATCTATATATAAAATACAAATAAACGCAAATATATATATATATATATATATATATATATATATATATATATATATATATATAGATAAATACATATAATTACATAAAAGATTACATTAGTATACACGTTGTGATCCTTGTTTGCAGGTAGCACGGTCCTCTAGGGCAAAAACATGCACAGTCTTTCAATGCAATTTCATTCCAGGCACTTTATTTGCAAATCCACACAGGATACAGCAGTAAATGAAAAAAACGTAAATATAACAGGTTTCCCTTTAAACAAAAACCTAGCTCGTCTGAGCACTGACTCACTTTAGGTTCCCTATCTCTCAGGGTTAAACTAAACAAAACAATATTGCACCAACCTTATTAGAAAGCAACACTCTGCTAACTAGCCTGTTGCTTTCCTTTCTGCACTCCCAGAGCTCCAAGCCAGCCTTGCCCTGACTGCTTTCCTTTCTGCACTCCCAGTGCTCCAAGCCAGCCTTGCCCTGACTGCTTCCTTTCTGCACTCCAAGTGCCTAGTCTCCTTGACTATCTGGAGAGAACAGCCTCTCTCTCCTACCTGCTTCCTGGGAGGAAGCCAGCAATCCCTCTCTTTACCTGCCTAGCAGGGAGGAGTTTATTCCCACTGCAACAGCTCATTAACTGCAGCTGTGCAGTGGGTTGGAGACGATCCAAAAAACCCTGGCCTGGATCCATGTCTCCCCAGAAAACCACTAAACTGTGGAGTGGAGCATTGGCCCACCCTTCTCTCCAAATGCTCCACCCCAGGGGCCCATAACTAAGCAAAGCTTTGTGTTGTTCAACACAGAAACTACACATACTTCCCCTGGGGTTAAAAGGCCTATCTGCCTTCACTTTATCACATATCCACCCCCCCAGCTCAGACCCATCGGGTCGAGCGACCTTAGAACACAAACCATGAACAATAACGTCACCTAGGGCTGTATCAGCCCTGACTTGCTCCTCAGTTACAGGAAGTGGCCTATTGCAGATGGCTGCTACCTTGCTCCCATGTAGTTTAAGGAACCCCCACCCAAGTGGATAACCCAAATAGTTAGCTGCCTCAAATCCTAGATAACACTTAGTGTTAGCGGTCAGACCGGCAGCCCTTACATTATTCACAACTAACTGGACCCTCATCAGGTGTGCTTCCAAGTCCACCCTGTGAATCGCCACATCACCAAGGTAGGCAGCTGCATTCTCTCTGTTGGGCCAAAGTATCCTATTCATATGCGGAAAGGGGCTGGTGCACTATGCAACCTGAATGGCAGTACTTTATGTTGCCATAACCCCTTGGGAGTAGAAAACGCTGTCCTTCCCTTTGCTTTCTCTGTCAGGGGAACCTGCCAATACCTTATGACCAGGTCCAAGGAACTCAGAAACCTGGCCTTACTTATACGCTCTTGCGTTTGAGCTACATGTGCTACAGGGCATTTAACTTTTACTACCTCTGTGACAAACTCTACCTCTGCCATGGGGTATGTGCGGGTGTCACCATGTGTACCCACAATATCAATCACTGGCTGGAGCAGAACACTTTTCAAAGTAGCCTCACTCCCTGAATTAATTAGTGCTTGTGCACTCTTCCCTACCACCATCACCACTTTTAGCTGTGCTGTAAAACCACCACCAGTCACCATACACATCTTTAAGCAAGTCAATACAATCCTATACAGAGCCCTTATTACTATGTCACATTGTATTGTCTCTTCACTCTCAGGACAGCTATATGTAATATGTCCTTGCATGTGGCAGTTGAAGCAGTTTTTCTCAGTCTGGTCTCGTAGCCAAAATGGGACTTTTAGGTACGTTCTACCATCATAGGTATATTGTCCCAGTCTTTGTCCTTGCTTTCCAGTTTCCCCGCTTATCTGGTTGCTAGCGGATCTAGGCTGAGGATCAGTACTGTGTGGCTCCTTAGTAGCCAAGTTCCTCTGAATCATCATCTGCTTCCACATCCACAGCAGCTTCTGGTTTGATAGTCTCTCAACGTCCGAGTTACTTTCAAATGCAAACTTTACAAAAGCTTTGAGTGTAACTAACGTTTCTATATCACTTATACGTCCAGTTCTTTCATAAGCCGAATTTGCTGGGTGCTCAACCTCTTCAAGACCTGGTTCTGTCCCCAGCTCATCCATCATCAGTTCTGCGAATTCCTGGGAGCCTTCTTTGCTCCCTACGGCTAATGCGGCAGGTCTCATATCTATATTCTCAGAGGGTTGGCCAGGAAGGCTGTCTAGAGCACCCTCCTCCTGCATGAATGCAGCCTTTGATCCCAGCTCCATCCCATCATGCTCGGCCTGGCCTGGCATGGAGCGCTGTTCTACCTGAGGCCCAGACTCCTGGCTTAGTTCATCTCTCCTTTGCCTGGTTTCCTCCCCAGGGGTATCCTCCGCTTGCTCGGCCTTGAGTGGCCACCTCTCAATGTCAGAAATGCTTTCCTCTGGGCTGTCTGGCAGTCTCCCTGTTCCCTTGGGGTTGTCCAGAGATGCAGTCATGGCCTCTCGCTGGATCATGACAGCCCCAGTATCAAACAGCCGGTCAGGCAGTCCGAGTCCCGCCTTTAATTCCACGACTGTGTTCCCAGAGTCTGGCAGCTGTTCCAGGTAGTTAGTGCGCCCAGGCCTTGTAGCAGTAGTCATTGCCAGCAGCTCAAGTTCTACGGCTCCCGGACAATCCTTCAAAGTCTTTGTAGCAATACCAGATGTATTTGAAATATTTAATTTAGCTGCGCCAATGTCACCTGCTTTGTAACTTTCGCCTTGGTCTGGCTTAGCTGCGGACGTGCCCATCTTATCATCACAGCTTGGTTCTGTAACTGTCGCTATCTCTTGGCTTAGATCAGAAGCAGCTACTTTGCCTTTCTTTTCTCTGCCAAACTGTTCAACAGCTGGCCGACATTCTTGGGTAGCCTCGGCTACTAAACAGTGCACCGCATTGCTATACTCAGCTGGGGAGCTTTGCTTCTCTCTATTAAGCTCAGCTCTTTTGCGGTTGCCTTCTCTGACTCCCCAAGTCAGTCTGCTTTTCATGCCTTTAACTTGTTCACTTGGGTGTACATCAGGGGCTCCTGCTTTGTTTTCTTTTATATGTGATCCCCCTGGAATTGCATCTATTCCCTTCTCTTCACCAGTCCTTCTGGACGCTTCACTTAGAAAATCTAGAACTCTTGTTTCCACTATAAAATCTGGGTTCCACAATAACTGGTCATCATTTTCATACACTCTTTCAGTTTCCTTGTACTTGCAGATGCCAACTGGAATCTCTGCCTGGAACATGGAACCAACCATTATTTCCTTTTGCCAGTCTTCTGAAGGAACATAATCCTCATCATCCTCTGATTCTTCTTCTATTTCATTATTTGCATCAAAATACTTGCACCTCCGTGGCCTGATTGCCTCTTGTACATCCCGACATGTAGCAGATGGCACTGTGTCATCGTTACAGGATTGAGTCTCATCTTCCGGTCCAGAGGAATCTTTAATGGTCTCATCCTTGTTTTCCACACTGCAGGCACTGTTCCGGTCATTCTTCTCTTCTTCTTTCGTTACCTTGGGAAGATTTATCAGTACCTTTCTGTTTTCAAACGTCTTTCCAGCATTCTCTTGAAACATGTAAGCTTCAGCTTCTGAGCGTGAAAATATTTTTGTTTCTGACTCTTTTTCCAAGACCTCTTCATCTGTGGTGATGCCACTCCGAGCAAGTTTGAGGCTTTCATGTGAAGCTGCAATGTTCTGATTTTCAAATAAACACTTGTCAACGTCAGTAATCAGTTTGTCTTGATCTCCCTTCTGATTCTTCTGCTCTTTCTTACTCTGGCGCATGTCATCAGTGTCACCATCACTACTTCTTGGCAATTCCGCTTTTTCCTTTAGCTTTTCTGGACTCTTTACTAACTTTTCTTCTTTTGCTTTCTAATTCCGGTTCTCTCTCTTCTGTGTGTTTCTCAACATCACGCTTTGTTGCCTCCATGCTTTTCAGCTTGCGAAAGACTTCTTCTACTGCCTCTGTCATCTTATGCAGGATGTCAGTAGCTTGGTTACGGGGTCCCTTGTCCCCACGCTCCCTGCAGGGGGCAATCTGCAAAACCTCCGTAAGGGCAGCTCTAGTCTCCTGCTGAGCGTCCCTTAGCTTCTCAACCTGCGCAGCCAATAAACGGTTTGTGTCTTGTTGTTTAGCGATTGTCTGTACCACAACCTTCAGCAGGTCCTCCATTATAGCACCAAGCAGGTAACAGTCTTAAAGGTACAGTGCTACTCGTTTGCTTAACAGGTCTGCAAAAATAAAAGTCCTCAAGCAGACTACCGAATGACTGGCACACCCACAGACCCTCACTGTGCTACTTTGCCCGCATTCTCCACCATATTGTGATCCTTGTTTGCAGGTAGCACGGTCCTCTAGGGCAAAAACATGCACAGTCTTTCAATGCAATTTCATTCCAGGCACTTTATTTGCAAATCCACACAGGATACAGCAGTAAATGAAAAAAACGTAAATATAACAGGTTTCCCTTTAAACAAAAACCTAGCTCGTCTGAGCACTGACTCACTTTAGGTTCCCTATCTCTCAGGGTTAAACTAAACAAAACAATATTGCACCAACCTTATTAGAAAGCAACACTCTGCTAACTAGCCTGTTGCTTTCCTTTCTGCACTCCCAGTGCTCCAAGCCAGCCTTGCCCTGACTGCTTTCCTTTCTGCACTCCCAGTGCTCCAAGCCAGCCTTGCCCTGACTGCTTCCTTTCTGCACTCCAAGTGCCTAGTCTCCTTGACTATCTGGAGAGAACAGCCTCTCTCTCCTACCTGCTTCCTGGGAGGAAGCCAGCAATCCCTCTCCTTTACCTGCCTAGCAGGGAGGGGTTTATTCCCACTGCAATAGCTCATTAACTGCAGCTGAGCAGTGGGTTGGAGACGATCCAAAAAACCCTGGCCTGGATCTATGTCTCCCCAGAAAACCACTAAACTGTGGAGTGGAGCATTGGCCCACCCTTCTCTCCAAATGCTCCACCCCAGGGGCCCATAACTAAGCAAAGATTTGTGTTGTTCAACACAGAAACTACACATACTTCCCCTGGGGTTAAAAGGCCTATCTGCCTTCACTTTATCACAACGTAGAATTTAAATACCTATAAATGCATGTATATTAAAATTCTATGTGTATATTTAAGTAATCTTTTAACATAATTATGTGATTTGATTAATTAAAATTTGATTGACATGCCTGACAACACAGGGAGAAAGTGCAGAGAATTTAATTCGCAAGCACTATATTTGACCTTGTAACTCTCCAAGACACCATAAAACCTGTACATAGAGGGTACTGTTTTACTCGGGAGACTTCGCTGAACTCAAATATTAGTGTTTAAAACTGGTAAATTGTATTACAATGATGATATTTTAAGTAAAAGTTAATTTTTTTTGCATTTTTTTACAAACAAACTGCACTTTTATGGACTATATTATTGTTGTAATATGTTTTACTGTTTTAAAACACTAATATTTGTGTTTAGTGAAGTCTCCCGAGAATAACAGTACCCCCCATATACAGGATTTATGGTGTTTTGGAAAGTTAGAGAGTCACATATAAGGCTTGCATTTCATTTTTTTTATAGTGAAATTTGCCAGATTGGTTATGTTGTCTTTGAGAGCGTATGGTAGCCCAGGAATGAGAGTTACCCCCATGATGGCATACCATTTGCAAAAGTAGACAACCCAAGGTATTGCAGATGGGGTATATCCAGTCATTTTAGTAACCACTTAGTCACAAACACTGGCCAAATATTATTTTTTTGCTTTTTTTCACACAAAAACAAATATGAACGCTAACTTTGGCCAGTGTTTGTGACTAAGTGGCTACTAAAAAAGACTAAACATACCCCACGTTCAATACCTTGGGTTGTCTACTTTTTCAAATGGTATGCCATTATGAGGGTAATTCTCATTCCTGGGCTACCACACCGTCTTAAAGGTAACATTACTAAACGTTCTATATTTGACCCTGTAACGTTCCAAAACACCATAAAACCTGTTAATGGGGGGTACTGTTGTACTCGTGAGACATCGCTGATTACAAATATGTGCATTTTTTTGCAGTAAAACCTAACAGTATTATGACATTTACAGCTAAAATGTGAAGCGGAACTACAAATTAGCCGAAGTCAAAGGATGCCAGAGGTCAGGATTAACGAAGTCAGAAGCCAGGGTCAATATGGAGTTGAAGATCAAGAGACTGGAACTCATGAACTAAACACACACAACAGGATCATAGACTTGATAAAGTTCCCAAGGCAAGGCTGTGTTTATATATCCTGCTGATGACTGATCAGAGTCAGGTGAAGCACAGCAATAGACGAAGTCCAGCCCCCAGTGCTGTAGACAAGCCAGGATGAACAGGACTAGACAGGCCTCTGTGGGGTGAATTGACTGTCATTTGAAAATGTTTGACAGACGTAAGGTAACATCTTAACTCCTTGCTCTTTATGCATCACACACAGGGCCGGATTAAGAGCACAGTGGGCCTGGTGCTGACAATTATGATGGGCCTAATTACGGAATCTTATCGACCTAAAACAATCATACCTCCCAAGCGTCATGTATGTGATGGAGATGGTGCTGGAGGGAAACTCATAGGATGCAGCTATAAGAAAACACATAGTCTATGCTAATTTCTCTCTAATTTATGCTTTCATCCTTCAAGTAAATCCATAACCCCTAACAGCGGTGTACAGTGAAGCAGGAAGTCAATGGGCTGGGTAAAAGGGTGTACCACTGGCGCGAATCATGTGACAAGACCTGCCAAAAGGGGTGAACATGCCCAAAAAGGGGGCATATTTGTCCAAAGAATTGGAAGGTCAGCCTGGCATGAATGCATGTCAGGCTGCCTGCCAATCCTGCAGACTGTCCAACTAAGGGCATACTATGCAGGCAGCACCTTGAGCTTGACATAAATGCGTCTAATGATGCGCTCACTCCATTCTTTCTAAGGACTGTCCCCTACCACTCGCTGGTCCACTTGTCTCCTTAACTTCTTACTAGCAGGCAGAAGTTCCTGGTATATAGTCTGAGACAGAGAAAAGGTGTCTGTAGTGAGTGTAGAAGAAAGGGGACATGCCACAGTGTTAGAGAGACCAACGTCTGCATTACCTATACTAACTTTAATGTCAACCAGTGCACACAAGTTTTGTTCCCATACATCCCTCTTAAGCTTCCAAACTTAAAGGGACACTATAGTCACCAGAACAACTACAGCTTATTGTATTTGTTCTGGTAAGTAGAATCATCCCACTCAGGCTTTTTGCAGTAAACACTGTCTTTTCAGAGAAAATAACTCCACTGGCCGCTCCTTAGATGGCTGCTAGAGGTGCTTCCTGGGGCAGTACTGCCTAGTGTGCAGCACTGCCATCTAGTGTCTCCACCCTCTGCATGCAGACACTGAACTTTCCTCATAGAGATGCATTGATTCAATTTATGAGGAGATGCTGAGGGTCTGGCTCTGCCCCCGATCTGCCTAGTTGACAGTCTCAGCCAATCCTATGGGGAAGTATTGTAATTTGCTCAGACCACCACTTCTGAGCCAGCAGCTGCAGAATTGAATACAAGTAATATTTTACTATATTTAGGGAGGCAAGAAGGGGCCAGGGTGGTGGTTTTAACATAATAGGGTAAGAAACACATGATTGTGTTCCTGACACTATAGTGCTCCTTTAAGCAAGAGTATGTGAAGAGTAGTTAAGGTTGCCACCTTTCTTGGAAAAAAATACCAGCCTTATTCATTTGTATAATTAATTAGTTATGCGTGACATCACATGATGTAAATCACAAGGAGTGACATCAGAGAAAATGCTGTAAAATCACCAACAAACTACTCACAGTTTGATTCTGCTTTATAGATGGATTGCTCCCAGTGTCTCCCTGTCTCCCAGTGTCTCAGTCTCGCAAGTCACCCAGTGTCTCAGTGTCCCTATGTATCACAGTGTCAGTGTCCCCATGTCGCCCAGTCCACTAGTCTCCAAGTGTCTGTGTCCCCATTTCTCCCAGTGTCCCAATGTCTCAGTGTGTCCCCATGTCACTAAGATACTGGGGACACTGAGAGACATGGGGACACTGAGAGACCCGGGGACACAGAGACATGGGGACACTGGGAGACATGGGGACACTGAGACATTTAGGAAAACTGGGAGAAATGAGACACTAGGGACACAGACACTGGGAGACATGGGGACACTGAAACATTTGGGGACACTAAGACACTAGGGACACAGACATGGGAACACAGACACTGGGAGACTAGGGGACACTGAGAGACTAGGGGACACTGGGAGACTAGGGGACACTGGCTGGGAGACAGACACTTGGGGACATAGACATGTGGACACTGGGACATATAGGGACACTGGGAGACATGGGGGCACCAGGCACACTGAGACACTAGGAACACAGACACTGGGAGACATGGAGATACTGAAACACTTGGGGACACTAAGACACTAGGGACACAGAGACTGGGAGACTAGGGGACACTGGGAGACTAGCGGATACTGGGAGACTAGGGGATACTGGGAGACTAGGGGACACTGGCTGGGAGACAGACACTTGGGGAGACATGGGGACAGTTGTGGACATAGACATAGGGACACTGGGACAAATGGGGACACTTGGCACACTGAGAGACATGGGACACAGACACTGGGAGACTTGGGGACACAGACACTAGGGACACTGGCTGGGGGACATAGTGTCTCCGTGTCCCAATGTCTCCCAATGTCCCAATGTCTCCCAATGTCCCTATGTCTCACAGCGTCCCCATGTGTCTCAGCGTCCCCTAGTGTCTCAGCGTCCCCTAGTGTCTCAGCATCCCCTAGTGTCTCAGTGTCCCCATGTTTTCCAGTGTCCCCATGTTTTCCAGTGTCCCCATGTTTTCCAGTGTCCCCAAGTGTCTGTGTCCCCAGGTCTCCAAGTGTCTGTGTCCCCATGTGTCCTAATGTCTCAGTGTCCCCATGTGTGCCCTAGTGTCTGTGTCCCCATATGTCCCCAAGTGTCTCAGTGTCCCCTAGTGTCTCAGTGTCCCCATATTTTCCAGTGTCCCCAAATGTCTCAGTGTTCCCAGGTCTCCCAGTGTCTGTGTCCTAGTGTCTCAGTGTCCCCTAGTGTATGTGTCATCATGTGTCCCCTAGTGTCTGTGTCCCCTAGTGTCTCAGTGTCCCCATATGTCACCTAGTGTCTCAGTGTCCCCATGTGTCCCCTAGTGTCTCAGTGTCCCCATGTGTCCCTGCTGCCTTTCCCCCCGTCCCTCACTTACCTGAGCTGTAGAGCTGCTGTCTGGACTCTCTGTGCTGTGTAGCTGCTCCCCCACGGATCAGTGAGTAGTAGAGAGAGGCAGGGATATTCTGTAACTTCCTATCCCTGCCTCTCTCCACACACAGTGACCCCTACTGGCCAGTGCTGGTATTGCAGGGTAATCTCCATTTATTCTGAGAAAATTACCTGCATTTGTATTGCCGGTATTACTGCAATACCGTCACGGCCAGGCAGCCTCACATACCGGCTGTGCCAGTAAAATAGCAGTCAGGTGGCAAACCTAAGAGTAGTGTGTTAAAAAAAAATTTTTTTTTTTTTTTTTTTTTTTTTAAATGGGCCTATTCCATGGGCCTGGGCCTGGAGCTGCAGCTCCATCAGCCCCTATGTTAATCCGGCCCTGATCACACAGGAAGAAAGCTATGCATTAGCTTCTCAACTGTCTTGCCATAAGGAAGTTCCTTCTGATATACATGTCTAATATACACTGCTCAGAAAAATAAAGGGAACACAAAAATAACACATCCTAGATCTGAATGAATTAAATATTCTTCTGAAATACTTTGTTATTTACATAGTTGAATCTGCTGACAACAAAATCACAAAAAAATTAAAAAATGGAAATCAAATTTTTCAACCTATGGAGGTCTGGATTTGGAGTCACACTCAAAATTAAAGTGGAAAAACACACTACAGGCTGAGCCAACTTTGATGTAATGCCCTTAAAACAAGTCAGAATGAGGCTCAGCAGTGTGTGTGGCCTCCACGTGCCAATATGACCTCCCTACAACGCCTGTGCATGCTCCTGATGAGGTGGCGGATGGTCTCCTGAGGGATCTCCTCCCAGACCTGGACTAAAGCATCTGCCAACTCCTGGACAGTCTGTTGTGCAACGTGAAGTTGGTGGATGGAGCGAGACATGATATCCCAGATGTGCTCAATTGGTTTCAGGTCTGGGGAACGGGCGGGCCAGTCCATAGCATCAATGCCTTCGTCTTGCAGGAACTGCTGACACACTCCAGCCACATGAGGTCTAGCATTGTCTTGCATTAGGAGGAACCAAAGGCCAACTGCACCAGCATATGGTCTCACAAGGGGTCTGAGGATCTCATCTCGGTACCTAATGGCAGTCAGGCTACCTCTAGCGGGCACATGGACGACTGTGCGGCCCCCCAAAGAAATGCCACCCCACACCATTACTGACCCACTGCCAAACCGGTCATGCTGGAGGATATTGCAGGCAGCATAACGTTCTCCACGGCGTCTCCAGACTCTGTCACGTCTGTCACATGTGCTCAGTGTGAACCTGCTTTCATCTGTGAAGAGCACAGGGCGCCAGTGGCGAATTTGCCAATCTTGGTGTTCTCTGGCAAATGCCAAATGTCCTGAACGGTGTTGGGCTGTAAGCACAGCCCCCACCTGTGGACGTCGGGCCCTAATACCACCCTCATGGAATCTGTTTTTGACCATTTGAGCAGACACATGCACATGTGTGGCCTGCTGGAGGTCATTTTGCAGGGCTCTGGCAGTGCTCCTCCTGTTCCTCCTTGCACAAAGGCGGATGTAACGGTCCTGCTGCTGGGTTGCTGCCCTCCTACGGCCTCCTCCACGTCTCCTGACATACTGGCCTGTCTCCAGGTAGCGCCTCCATGCTCTGGACACTATGCTAACAGACACAGCAAACCTTCTTGCCACAACTCGCATTGATGTGCCATCCTGGATGATCTGCACTACCTGAGCCACTTGTGTGGGTTGTAGACTCCGTCTCATGCTACCGCTAGAGTGAAAGCACCGACAGCATTCAAAAGTGACCAAAACATCAGCCAGGAAGCATAGGAACTGAGAAGTGGTCTGTGGTCACCACCTGCAGAACCACTCCTATATTGGGGGTGTCTTGCTAATTGCCTATAATTTCCACCTGTTGTCTATCCCATTTGCACAACAGCATGTGAAATTGATTTTCACTCAGTGTTGCTTCCTAAGTGGACAGTTTGATTTCACAGAAGTGTGATTGACTTGGAGTTACATTGTGCTGTTTAAGTGTTCCCTTTATTTTTTTGAGTAGTGTATATAAAATGGGAATAGTAACAACTACATATATATTTGTGAAATAGATCCTCAGGGTGATGAGTCATTAAGACAAAGGGAATGAAACAACGAGTCTGCATTGCTTCATGAAGACTGGGGTTAAGTAAGAAAACTATGTGTTTGTAGAAATCAGAAAAAGTCTTAACCATGTTAGTAAAATCATAACTGACCATGCTCATGAGAAAGTTAGAATTCATGTACAATGGTTGTAAGGGGAATATATCTGCAATAAAAGACATTTTGAAAGACGCCAATTTACAAACGCCTATGATGTTTGGTGATAGTCAGGATATGTAGTATAGATCTTCTCACAGAGAATTAAGGCAGCAACATGTAAAGGGCAGCATATCTGCTACTTTACCAACAAGATTGAACAGCTAAGGAAAGAGTTCTCCCCACCGTGCTTTTCTGTCAACCGCACCTGGATTGTACCTTCCACAGGAGATGGCTGCGCTTCTCCTCTCCTCTCATCGCACCACATGTCCAGTTGATCCCATTCCTTCCCACCTTATCAGATCTCTCTCCTCTTGTCTTGGACCATCCCTAACGCACATCTTCAACTGCTCTCTTCCTTCGGGTCTTGTTTCTGCTCCCCTTAAACATACTACTGTCATACCAATCATAAAAAGCCATCTCTTGACCCGTCTACGTCTTCCAGCTATCGCCCCATATCCCTGCTCCATTTTTTCTCAAAACTTCTAGAAAGGCTTGTCTTTACCCGTTTGGCTCACCTTTGTGCCTCATATCCAGCATGTTGTTAAAATTATTCCACCTTAAATACATTACCCACATACACCCCTTTCTTACGCAACATGCTGCCAAGTAGGGATGTTTATGGACAAAAAATTTGGTTGGTTTAGCACTTCCGAAATTTAGCAATTTAGCACTTCGGTTCGGTTCGGCACTTCCAAAATTTGGGACTTCGGCAATTCGGCAATTCGGGACTTAGGCAATTTGGAACTTCGGCATTTCGGTTCCGTTTGGCCTTAACTATACCCCTACTCCTAACCCTACTCCTAACCCTACCCTTACCCCTCCCCCTAACCCTACCTCTACCCCTAACCATCAAAACCACTTACACAGCTAGGGGTAGGGTTAGGGTTAGATTCCTGTCATCATTCATGTAATTTTCCCTCCCTCTCTTGTTTTGACACTTTTCAGAAATCTGAAGCACTTTGACACTTCCGAAATTCGGTACTTTGGTTCGGTTCGGTTCGCACTTCTGAAATTTGGCACTTCGGCAATTTGGTAGTTCGGCAATTCGGTTTGTTACTTCAGAAATTCTGCACTTCAGAAATTCTGCAATTCGAAGCATCAGAATGTCCGAATTGCAGAAATTCGGCCGAATTTACATTCGGAACGAAACTAATTGCACATGTCTACTGCCAAGAAGCTTGTTCATGCTCTGTTAATTTCTCACTTGGATTACTGTAATTCTCTCCTAACTGGTCTCCCTAGAAGCCATACTGCCCTGCTTCAATCTGTAATGAATGCTGTTGCCAGGCTGATCTTTCGCTCCTCTCGTATCTCGCCCCTCTTACACTGGCTTCCTGTATGCTATAGGTGTTAATTCAAAATGCAAACCCTCACCTATAAAGCTCTAAACAACTTTAGCCCCTGTTAAATTTTTTCACTGATTCAAACAAATGCCCCTTCTTGGTCTCTCCCCTCTGTCGGTGATCACCTCCTGTCCGCTCTTTGCATCCTCACTGCTAACTCAGGGTTGCAGGACTTTCACGGGCAGCTCTTTTCCTTTGGAACAGCCTGCCTACCCTCATCAGACTATCCACTAGTTTTCAACCATTTAAGAAATCCCTCAAAACCGATCTGTTTAGAAATGCTTATGGCCTCACAGAGTAACTTCTATGTCACAATTTTGTCTGGTTCTCTCCTAAAGAGCCACACTCCACCCTCACCTCTAGTTCTGTTACTCTCCCACCTTGTTTGTTTAATGTCCCCCTTGATAACTTCCCTATTGTGTCCTTATACTCCACTCCTCTATATTGTAAGCCTGTCTGAGCAGGGTCTTCATCTACCTATTGTTCCTATGTTATGTTGTAATTGTCCCTCTTATTGTTAAATGTCCCCCTTTCATAATATTGTTAAGTGCTATGTAATAAATTGACGCTATATAAATACCAATAATAATTATAATAATATCTGGAGACATTCTATCATTTTAAATATCTGCCCTTTCTTTTTTAATGTTAGGGGCATGTCAGTTAATTTGGGTAAGTTGGGCAGAAGTGTAGCAGTGTCAAAGATGAGGTAAGGTCAGACTACGTCTGCTTGGGGGGCATATATCAATAAAGTGTAGATGAGAGCATACAGTTGGTTCCAAAAAGAGGTGATTGTGTAATTACCTAAATATGTAATTAGTTGAAGAAGATAGAGAGATTAAAATTCATTTGGAGAAATTTGATTGCTGAATTCTGTAAATGAATTGGCAAGGCAGCAGATTTGTTTTCATTCATTTTATAGCTGGAGAAATCAGCATTTTGATGGAGGAGACGACATATGTGTGGAAAAAACGTGTCAGGCTTAATAAATATGAGGAAAACATTGTGAGCTTATGCAGCTACCTTATAACCTGTGGGTTGTATGAAATGGTGACTAGAAGGGGTTATACGGAAAGAACAAAATGCAAATAGTAGGGGTGTGAGCTGGCAAGTACCAATTTGTAGAACGTGAGCATCCTAAATTAGATCCACGATGCATCTAGATTGTCAGGTGACTGTCCTCAGGGTGTAAATGCCACCTTGTCCTCGTGGCTATGTAGAAAAGATAATTGAGTCTATACCCTGTACCCTGCATGGTGGCTGTTACAATTGCTGTCACTAAGCCAATCTTGCTAGGATTAGCCCTACCATGTTTTTTCTGGCCCATAACTATACTGCTTGGACATACCTTAACCTACAAGTAATGGATTCTCATGGACCGTGACCAAATTGAGATGAAAAGTTACATTTATACTTACTGATATATTCAGTTTTATTTGTGTGGTTATGGACTGCAAGGCTCTTCTCTGGTTTTATCTCCTTAGGGTGCTGGGGCCTGTTGGATTGTCTCATGCCCATTTCCTGTGTGCTTCTTTTTTTCTGTTGGTTTCCTTCTCTGCTTTGCTAAATGTCTTACTGAGTAATATCCCTTGAGAAGAGTAGGAAAGAGGATGTGTCTAGATGGTTTTTGTGGGTTTGGTTCTACCTACATATTTGGGGAAGCAATATACCACAATATACCACAAGCCATGCGGACCATGACCATACAGAATAAAATAATTTTTTTACATTTTGTTTCATGAAATGAGTTGTCAAGTTGCAATATCTGGCAGCCGGTCAGCTTCAATTTTGAGTGCCTTAAGACAAGTTTATATGGCTTTATGTGGATAATTTTATCAAGTGTATCTTTTTATTTCCCCCCCCCCAATTTTTTATTTTTGTACTCTAATGCCAATGTCACAAACAGGTATAGACATGTCATCCTAAAATATAAAAGTGTCCAAGAATACAAGAGATAGATGTCAAGATGTGTGCACTAGATTTAAGTTAAATGATGCTTATTAGTAAAATGCAGTTTTCAATAGAAACACATATAGACTCTAGCGTAAATACTTATATGTAAAGCCACTAAAGAACTAACAAGGGCAACTTATGGATGTGGCATTTGCTTGTGGGTGCCGCAGGCTCAGTGCGGACATGGAGACCACGACCATCTTAGTTGCCAGTCACCAATCTCCAGTGGGAAAGAAAAGATAAATGCCGTAGCTAGGTCATTTAGAATCTACTCCATTGTTGACCGGAATAACTCCCACTGGTCCAGAAGGGGGGGAATGGGCCACCAGATAATAGCCACTTCGGCACAGGTTGCTCAAGATTGGGTGAACTCCTGTGTCTCTTCATCACGGTGCAATAGGCCGCAACATCAAAGAGCCAGATATCACACAAAAACAGGTATTTACTAAAAGATTAAAGTCCAGTTACAAATAGCGGCTGGTGTCAGCTAGAGTCATTCAGGTGGCCAAAATTGTTGAGTTAATAACTGGAATTTATTTCCAAATCTGTAAGAAGCTCTCATAAACCACAGCAATTGCATGGCAGTATGGCCCCATTCCATGTGATTTTCTTTTTGTGTTTTTTCTAATTTGAAAGTTAGTTAAAATGTCAGACCTTTGTAGACATATCTGTGTGACAGAACTGGTCAAAAAGATATGGAATAGCTGCTCAGCATATAAAGGTTATCTGTTATATTGCTTATTGGTGTATGTTGGGGTTAAATACGAAAAACACTTTGCGTGCTGAACATGTCCCTAACACTGACAACACATACTGACTTCATAAACCACATTACTCACAGCATGTTTTTTGAAAACCATGTTTCACTTTTGAAAAATATCAACAATAGTGACATCATGCGCTGACCTCACAATGAGTTCACAGGAGTCCATGGTTTACAGGTATTCATGTCAGGTAGATCAGCTACATCTTCTCAACAAACTAGTGGCAAAGGGTAGGAAGAGGGCAAAGAAAGAATGTGTGGGTTGTTTGTGTGTAATGGGAGTGTATGAGTGTCTGTGATAGCGCAAAAGTGATAACTATAGTTACCTTTCATTTACAGTTTGCCACCAGGGAAGTCTTGACAAGGCCTTCATTTCATACATTCAATTAAGAGCACCCTCTGGTTAATAGGCAATGCTTTGGTATCGCCCCGCAAATTAGCATTTCAAACACATATTGAAATGGAGCAAAAAAATTAAAATGTTAGGGTTTTTTGTATTCTAAAATGAGATGTTTGAAGTGGCAGCATATGTTGGAACTGAACTTTTTATGAACTGAATATTTTACTAAACTGTTGTCTTTATGGGGTATGTTTGTTCATTGATATTAACCCACACCCTGCCAATCAAGCAGTTAGGTAACAGGTGTAACCATTCACTGTGTCAGAGACAACTGTCATTCTTCAACCCCCTCACTGCTGCATATGGTGTGGGGAGTTAGGGGGGGAGACATTTGCTCAGCTGACTCTCTATTGATTGGGAGTTTTATGAGATTTATATATTTCTGTATTGTTTAGCAGTCTGGCTGCCAGCAGCCCATTTTGCTTTGAGTCAAGTCTTGGTGCTGATTGGAGATTGGATGTTCACTGACTTTTTTTGTTTTTTGTGGTAAACCTGCAATACTTGTCAATAAAGTTAATACAATTTGAAAATGTCAATAATAGTGACATAAACTGATGACTTTATAATCTACTCACTGAAGCCCATATTTACTGTGTGCAATCTTAAGTGTGTTTGTGAAGTAAACTAATGACATCTTTCATGAATGGCTAACTGCGAATAAACAGTTTAACTTAAATTCTTAAATTTTCTTTTTTTAAGTTTCTTTGTAGTGATTATGTTTTCTCTTACATTTACATATGTTATTTTATAACTATTATTGTGTTGACTGTACAAGTCATTATATAAATGTGTGTTATAATGTTGTTCTGCCTGTTAATATATTTCTATATAACTGTGTGTAAATAAAATATATTTGATATTTTAGTCTCCTCTACCATGACCCTTAGTGAACTGACCTTGGCCAAATATAGTGCAGTTTAACCTTTGAAAAGCACCCCACCCATAATAGACTAGTACCAGTGAAGTATGCTAGATCGTTGACTGAAAGTTGCACTGACCATGTTCTTGTGGCTACAGCCCCCTCTGTTGTCTCCTACTGATACCTGCGGTTGGCAAAAGTACCGATATAAATTACATGTATAATTATTTTTTATTTATAAAGCACCAACATAATTAGCAGCTCAGTACAGAGGTGAGAGTATTTACTGAGGCTTAACAAATATAAAATGTAAACATACAGAACCGTACAAAAATAAGGTAGGCACCCTCCCTGCTCAAAGGAGCTTACAATCTGCAGACCCGAGTAGAGTTCGACTTTCCAGCTGTTGTAACTCCACAGTTTCCAATACTAATTGCCCAACGCGAATCTTTAGAATGGGGGTTGTACTTAGCATTTCACCTAAACTGCCGTCTACAAGACGAAGCAAGTGTTGCAATATGAAGCAAGTGAATTTCAAATTTTGGGACAAAATATATAATATGGAAAACATAGCTGAAATTCTTTTCTAGGCCTAAGAATTGAAATACCAACTCGCTTTAGCAAATAATCCAGCCAGTGTATAATGGGGAGATTAAATCAGTGCTTTGTTAGGTATACATCCAATACAAAGGATTCATTATATAAGGAAGGTCAAGGCTCCCTTGTATAATGCCATTTTAATCGCAATGACTACAAGAAGGCAGTGGAGGAATTAACGGAAAATATGTTTTCATTTTAGATCTGAGCTATGGCAGCTGGGCACTCCTAAACTTTGCATCTTAATCCCAGTGCAGTAAATTTAAACTCTGTTGGGAAATTGGAGTGGTTAGTTATTTAGACAACAGGTAAGAGATTTATTTTCAGAATGTAGATTTGCATGCACGAAGGACAAAGTCTAATTTCTACACAAATAAATAAATATACAGGAAAATGAGGCGTCATAATGTTTATATGAAATCACAAGTGTGCACTTTAATAGCGGATTACTAGTGTTTTTATTTTTGGAACCCCTCAACAGTGGAAGTACATGAATCATCTTTGTTCATGTGTAGAGATGCTAAAAATATCCAGTGTCTCTTTCCTTAATAATAAGATTAAATAATAATAATAATAATTTGACTACAATAGCAACCCTTTTTTTTTTGCAGAGAATATAAAGTATGTTGGTTGGTTTGTGATCTGATTAAGTTATCATTAAGTAGATGGAGCTGGACACATGATCACCTACTTTGTACTGACCACAAAGTAAACATGATCACAAATTTGATTGGTGGTTTTCATAAGCAGCTGGTTTGGGTGTGAGCAATGCTTTGCTTTATGACAGTATTACTCAGGAAATGCCAGAATACTGCGGGAGCTGTTAAGAATGCAGTGATTGAACATAATGCAATCACTTTGGGTTATGTTGATGACTTACAATTTACTTGACATGGTCAGATAATAGCTTTATTATGGTCAGGCTGTAAGTGTGTTGGAAAAAGTCATCAAGCACTAGGTGTTTCATCTAGAACTCCACAATCGGCAATAACAATCTTCTTGCTTGTTTTTCCACTGTTGGAACCATAACTTTCCATCTTTTTTATTACTTCCATTCCTTCTACCACACTGCCGAACACCACGTGTTTCCCGTTCAACCTGGCATGGAGAGAATACAGTAGAGTACAGTAAGAGAAGGAAGATGGCACGTTCAGAGGAGAGATAGATCGGAAAAAAGTATCTAGAGATATGTACGTCCTAGCTCGAACATACAAAACAAAAGAGGAGGGGTGAAGAGATTGGCAAAGGAGTTTATATGAGAGAAATAATTATAAGATTATTCTTATAATTCTTCTATAATGCTCCCTAAGTTTTTTTTGCTTCCTTTCCATAACACACTATTCTGCAAGAATTTCTTTATCTTTGCCTGACTTGCCAACCCTAAATCACATAAAACAGATTACTTTATTTCTATATTGTCTTTGGTGTCTTCTTATACTTCAGTATATCTCACTCATTTTGTTGTCCCACATATCCCCATGTAATGCTCTCACCAGTCAGCCTTGATGGTTGAGATAAAGAACTGTGAGCCGTTGCTGTTGGGTCCAGCGTTAGCCATCGAGAGGACTCCGGGCGTACTATGCTTCAGGATAAAATTTTCATCTTCGAACTTACCACCAAATATGGATTTACCTCCAGTGCCATTGTGATTTGTAAAATCGCCTCCCTTAAGAAGAAATAGGGGAACAAGTTGAGGAATTAAAAAAAATGGAAAGGTGATGAAGTTAAGATTTAAAGGGACGTTACAGCACTGAACAAGGGGGAAAAATTAGTCTTTCATTAAGTAGAAATAAAAGACTATAAAATGTGGGAGTTTCAAAAAGGAAGAGAGTAGGAAGCAAAATATGAGGGGATAGGAATGAAAATGATAGAGGTGTGATATGTGAGGAAGTACCATTATGAACGCATGATTGGTGAAAATTGAAAATTGGGAAAATGTAAGATTGGGATTGGGAATTTATAGAGACAAACACTGTACAGTTAGTAATAGACAAAAAAGTAGCCATGCAAATTTACCTGACACATGAAACTGGGGATTATACGGTGGAAAGTGCAACCCTTGTATCCGTAGCCAACCTCTCCTGTACACAGCTTGAGAAAGTTCTCTGTTGAAGAAGAAAATGGTTAGTTTGTGGTTGAGTGAAACATAGGGAAAGTCAGCAAAAAGATGTATTAGCAGAATGTATAGTAAACAGAAAGCATTAGAAGATTAACAGTAGAACAAAACATGGAAAATGTGTAAAATACAATGGTTGTGAAAATGATGTATACACATACATCAGAAATTGGTGTAAATAAGCTCTAGACTCTATTTCTCTTCTTTATAATATCACAAATAACCTTATCAGGAATTTTTATCTCTACTCTCCGTTGCAAAAATAGTTTATAACAGAACTACAACTTAAAAGCCATAAATTATGTTTTTTATGCAATCTATTGGATTTCTTAACCAGACAGATTTGCCAGTAACTTACTGACTCACTAATTCTCCCCGACAGTACACTTGGCAACCTTACTCTATATGCAATCCTCCTATATATCACCATGATTAGAACCAATCCTGTCATTTTTAGTTAATGGTAGCAGTTGATAACCTATCTTTTCTTGAATTGCACTAACAAACCCTTCCAATCTTATGTGCACAGTGCGGCCTTCTGGAAAGGACTGACTGATTTGCACTTAAAGGATTTCCATGCCATAAATCACTTTTACAGGTTAAACTTGTTAGGAAATATAGAAATACAGAAATGCGGCAAGAGGAAAACAATTAGTATATGAACTGAAGAAATGTGTAATGATGGGAGGAAGGAACTCGTAAAATGGGAATGGGATGGAAGTAGATGGAATTTGGATATTGGGAACATATATGAAATGGTGATAGAAGTGTATATAAATATATGGTTATTCTATTGTGTTGCTGTTGTGTTTATATAAATATATTTTATTTATTTATGTGTTCAGCCCTCCAGTCATAGTTTCATGTAAATATATAATACATGAGAACATCCCACTAGAGAAAAATAAGCAGAAATTAATCAACAGGTTTGTAGCTTCATCAGAAACATTATCTCCATGTTCTCAAATGTTGATTGAAAGAGCACTCTGGGTGCCCTATTTATTATTCTCCCATAACATATATTCCATAACTATACTCCAGTGGTGTATCCTGGTTTTGTGCTGCCCTAGGCAGGACAAAACTCAGACCCCAACCTCCCTCCCCTCAACCCGCCTTCTAAATACACACACACACATACATTCACTGACAGATACGCATACACTCGCTAACAGAAACACACACACACTAACAGACACACTCACTAACAGACACACACTCACTGACACACACACTCACAGGCAAACACACTCACACAGTCAGACACACACACACTCACTGACACACAGTCAGACACACACATACACACTAACAGACACACACAGTCAGACACACACACACACACTAACAGACGCACACAGTCAGACACACACACACACTAACAAACACACATTAACAGACACACACTCACTGACACACACACTCACACGCAAACACACACTCACTGACACACAGTCAGACACACATACACACTAATAGACACACACACTCACAGGCAAACACACACTCACTGACACACAGTCAGACACACAGTCAGACACACACATACACACTAACAGACACAGTCAGACACACACTAACAGACACACACACACTAACAAAACACACACACATTAACAGACACACACTCACTCACTCACTCACATTAACACTTTTTTTATTTTATTTACCCCCCACCTCCTTACCTTTGGGAGTGCTGGGGGGGGGTTCATTACCTCCCTGGTGGTCCAGTGGTTGCCGGCTGGGCTGGGCAGGCAAGGGAGCTCTTCCCCTGAGCGGTCTGCTCAGCTCCCTAGCGCGCCGCAAAGTGAGGCTGGGAGCCGGAAGATGACGTCATCTTCCGGCTCCCAGCCTCACTTTGCGGCGCGCGAGGGAGCTGAGCGGACCGCTCAGGGGAAGAGCTCCCTCGCCAGCCGCCTGCCCAGCGCCGCCCGCCAGCCCAGCCGGTCAGTTAGTCGCAAGGCTAACAAGGCATTTGCCTGGGCATTTGGGGGGCGGCGTTTTTTGCCGCCCCCTGAAAAATGCCGCCCAAGGCAAATGCCTTGTTTGCCTCGCGGCTAAAACGCCCCTGCTATAGTCTTATTTTCCATGTCTCAAACCCTTCTGACCTTTAGTAATAGTTATCTATGCTTATACAACCTACCTTTGCATGTATATCATCTTAAAGATTTTATTTCATTTTAAAAAGCAGAGACATTTCAACCACAACTGTGATTTTACTTTAATTCTTGCTTCGTAATATGCTGTTTGTAGCACCTTGCACTTTAATAATCTTTGCACTTTATTGATTGTATGGTTCACGTTTGCTGTAGTGTTTGTTTGATATGGAAAGTATATTGAATTGTTTTAAAAAATTATATATATCTCTATATATATAAAATTATTATTTATTTAATTGCTACTGATATTTATATCACACTGTCTGGATATAGTCCATTATACGTTTATTATGTTGCATTATAGCACTTTGTTAGTTTTAGTGAGATCCTCAGATTGCCCTATTTCCATAAATGCTGGAGTAGTTGTGCATTTTGAGGTTGGTACTGTCGTGCCTCGTTTCCACTGAGCGGAACGGTTCGGGTCGGTTCTGAATGGTATGCTATTTTGAGTGTTTCCACTATGAAAGTGACCCATACAACCGAACCGCACCATTCCTGTTCCCCCTTCAGATGAAGGTCCGTAGGAAATGGTACGGTACGGTTAGGGCGGAGCTACTAGCGTCACACTATACAATCCATTGATTGGCGGACAGGAAAACGTCAATCCTCACGACAAATGACACGCTAGGCATTTGGTCTAAACCCCGCGTGCCCCCTGGCCGTCTGACTTGCAGTGGAAACGCTCACCGGAAAAGGCTGGACCATTCTAACCCTTCCAAACTGTACCGATCCGAACCGCTCCCCTCAGTGGAAACGAGGCATAACAGAGCTCACATGCTTGTTTGTGTTTATCAGGTAGTTAACAAAAGTCATATTTAAAGATATGTAAGACGAAAGAGAATTTGAAAGAGAAAAAGAGACAGGAGCCTTTGTTATTCCAAAGAAACCACTCTACCTGCAGTCTTGGGGACAACATCAAACCGGAGCTAGAAATAGAAAAGAACAGAAATCTTATTTACACCAAATATATATACACAGAACCAGAAGATCTATAGATACTTAAAGTACATAAAGCAGTATACATACAATATGTTATATCGACATACAAAAGAACAATTTAATATGCATATACATACATATATATATATATATATATATATATGTATACCATGTTCCAAATTATTATGCAAATTCTATTTAAGTGTCACAAAGATTAAATATTTTGTTTTTCAGTTTAACTCATGGATGGCATTGTGTCTCAGGGCTCTTTTGATCACTGAAAAAAATCTCGGACACCTGTGATAATTAGATTGCCAGGTGAGCCGAATTTAAGGAAAAACTACTAAAGGAGGGTGTTCCACATTATTAAGCAGAGCACCATTTTCATGCAATATGGGGAAGAAAAGGGATCTCTCTGCTGCCGAAAAGAGTGAAATAGTACATTAGATATTTCACGAAAACTTAAGTGTGATCATTGCACTATTAAGAGATTTGTGGCTGATTCAGAGCACAGATGGGTTCGTGCAGATAAAGGCACATTGAGGAAGATTTCTGCCAGATCCATGCATTGGATCAAGAGAGCAGCTGCTAAAATACCATTACATAGCAGCAAACAAAAATTTGAAGCTGCTGGTGCCTCTGGGGTCCCACGGATATCAAGGTGTAGAGTGTAGAGACTCCTCCAGAGTCTTGCAACTGTGCATAAACCTTCGATTCGGCCCCTACTAACCAATGCTCAAAAGCAGAAACGGCTGCACTGGGCGGAAAAATACATGAAGACTAATTTTCAAACAGTCCTGTTCACTGATGAGTGCCGTGCAACCCTGGATGGTCCAGATGGAGGGAGTAGTGGATGGTTGGTGGAAGGCCACCCTGTTCCAACAAGGCTGCGACGTCAGCAAGGCGGTGGTGGAGTCATGTTTTGGGCCGGAATCATGAGAAGAGAGCTGGTCGGCCCCTTTAGGGTCCCCGAAGGTGTAAAGATGACCTCTGCAAAGTATGTGGAGTTTCTGACTGACCACTTTCTTCCCTGGTACAGAAGGAAGTACTATGCTTTCCGTAATAAAATCATCTTCATGCATGACAATGCACCATCTCATGCTGCAAAGAATACCTCTGCATCAATTGCTGCTATGGGGATAAAAGGAGAGAAAGTCATGGTGTGGCCTCCGTCCTCCCCTGACCTCAATTCTATTGAGAACCTTTGGAGCATCCTCAAGCAAAAGATCTATGATGGTGGGAGGCAGTTTACATCCAAACAGCAGCTCTGGGAGGCTATTCTGACATCTTGCTAACAAATTCAAGCAGAAACTGTCCAATAACTCACAAGTTCAATGGATGCAAGACTTGTGAAGCTGCTATCAAATAAGGGGTCCTATGTTAAAATGTAACGTGACCTGTTAAAATGTTTAAAAAGTTAAAATGTTGTTATAAGTTTGATTGAAATAGCTTTTGAGTGAGGTTTATCATCTTGTACCTAGTCAGTCCTAAACTACATACTTCTCATACATCGTACAGGTCTCGCTAGACTCTCAATATTATACCTTACAATTGTGTTATGTATTCAACTTGTGCCAGGAATAACTAGACAGACCTGATTTAGCATGTTTTCTGTTACTGTATAAAATTTCCCGGGTATTCTCCAAATGCCATATACTGTTTAACTATATGTTTTTCACTAATCATCGAAATGCTGTTGTGGCACGGCAAGTCAGTATGTTATTTTGTGCACAGAAAAACAATATACCGTATATACTCGAGTATAAGCCGACCCGTATATAAGCCGAGGCCCCTAATTTTACCACAAAAAACTGGGAAAACGTATTGACTCGAGTATAAGCCTAAGGTGGGAATTGCAGCAGCTACTGGTAAATTTCTAAATAAAATTAGATCCCAATAAAATTACATTAATTGAATATTTATTTACTGTGTGTGTATAGAATGAATGCAGAGTGTGTGTTTGTGTGTGTATATAATGAATGCAGTGTGTGTTTGTGTGTTGTGTGTGTGTATATAATGAATGCAGAGTGTGTGTGTTGTGTGTGTATATAATGAATGCAGAGTGTGTGTTTGTGTGTGTATATAATGAATGCAGTGTGTGTGTTGTGTGTGTATATAATGAATGCAGTGTGTGTGTTGTGTGTGTGTGTATATAATGAATGCAGTGTGTGTGTTTGTGTGTTGTGTGTGTGTAAATAATGAATGCAGTGTGTGTGTTTGTGTGTTGTGTGTGTATAGAATGAATGCAGAGTGTGTGTTTGTGTGTGTATATAATGAATGCAGTGTGTGTTTGTGTGTTGTGTGTGTGTATATAATGAATGCAGAGTGTGTGTGTTGTGTGTGTATATAATGAATGCAGAGTGTGTGTTTGTGTGTGTATATAATGAATGCAGTGTGTGTGTTGTGTGTGTATATAATGAATGCAGTGTGTGTGTTGTGTGTGTGTGTATATAATGAATGCAGTGTGTGTGTTTGTGTGTTGTGTGTGTATATAATGAATGCAGTGTGTATATAATGCAGTGTGTGTTTGTGTGAATGCAGTGTGTGTGTTTGTGCAGTGTGTGTAAACTGGGTGAGGGGAGGGCATTTTTATTTTTATTTTTTTATTTGAATATTATATTATTGTATTATATTATTATTATTATTATTATTATTATAATATTATATTATTTTAATAATATTATTTTATTATTATTATTTTAATATTTGCATTATTTTAAAAAAAAATGTTTTTTGTCCACCCTCCCTGGCCAGGCAACAAGCAGGGAGTGGGGACAAAAAAAAATAAAAAATAAAAAAAATAATGCAAATAAATATTATAATAAAATAATATTATTAAAATAAAATAATTAAAATAATAATAATTAATCCCTGGTGGTCCAGTGGCATTGGCTGTTCAGTGGGGGAGCTGGCAGTGAGCTGTTACTTACATTCCTGCAGCTCCTGTCAGCTCCCTTCTCCTCCGTGCAGCTCCCCTATCAGCTCCGTTCTGCTCACAGTGTAAATCTCGTGACACCCTTACACTGTAAGCAGAACGGAGCTGACCGGGGAGCTGCACGGAGGAGAAGGGAGCTGACAGGAGCTGCAGGAAGGTAAGTAACAGCTCGCTGTCAGCCCCCAACAGGACTGCTGGGCTTGTAATGAGCCCGGCGGTCCTGGTCTGTATTATGGCAATGTAAGTTGTCATAATACAGACACTGACTCGAGTATAAGTCGAGTGGGGGTTTTTCAGCACAAAAAATGTGCTGAAAAACTAGACTTATACTTGAGTATATATGGTATATGTTTTTTTGGATGGTTATACTCGAGTATATACGGTATTAAAGATTGACAAAAAAAACAAACAAACAAAAACTCTACCATTATTGCATCAGGAAAAAGGGCCCTATAGCTTATGGCTAATGTAACAGCACCCCCAGGCATAAAAGGGTTAAACCGCCGTTTAGTAGATCTTCCCTTCCAGAGGCACAGCTACTGCAGAACACCAATCCGCCGAACAGGAAACCATGTGAATGCTGTAAACAGCCGAATAGGAAAAACCATACAAATAGGTTTACACTCCTAGCAGTCGAACTGGAACAGCATACAATAAATCCCCCCAAGAACGAGACAAAGCTCTGTGTTGAGGGTCAAGCAGTGAACAGACAGAGCTGTTTGTTTATTGTGCTTATGTACACATTCTTACACATTAGTACCACCCACAGGGTTTTGGAACACAACCAATAAACACATACAATACACTCAGACACTCCCACACAAAATCCTCCCCTCTGCCTGTGATACAATTACCTTACACAATGGGTAATGTAATTATAACAAGCAGAGAAATAAAATTTTTCCACATTATTCATAACTTGAAAAGTATGCATCACATTTACATTTTCAGAATCAGCATACTCCAAATACAAACATATGTCAAAATCATCCAAATTGGTCCAGTGGTTCAAAAGATAGATCGTAGTCCTTTGTGACCAAAGGAAGCATGGCTTTTCTGCCCAAAACCAGTTCCACAGAGTCTTCTATCCTGGAGATAATTGGGAAGTAATCCAATTATCTCCAAAGACAGAGGCAAAACTCCATTGAACGCATGGCAGCAAAAGACAATAAAACACATAAAAACATATAACTGTGCAGCCATTGCACAAAACAGGTACATTCAACATATCCTCAGATAGCTCAGATCTGAACGCACATTATTACTGAATGGCGCTCAGAGCACACACATACAGTTCAATTGCCATGGAGCCAAAGACTTTCCTATAGTCTTTCATTATACGAATAGGCTCCATGGCATAGCTATCTGGGGTATCACCGCTCAAACAGGGCAAGCACCAAATGACCCGGCTTTCATGTCTTTGCAGGGGAAAATCAAGCCTTTTAACATGGGGCCATAATCCAAAGGCAACAGGCGAGCAACCAGGCTTCTCCATTGCAATGTGGCGAGATTGGTCTCGTCACAGCTAACACTTGAGCTTCAGTTATAAAAATCATTCTGAAGAGGAATCGACACCGACTTGAAAATTATTTGAAAAGATCTATTAATTAACCAATAACCCAAAATACTTACCGTATTAGTATTTGGGCATGAGCAGAAAACAAACATCACAAACACCTCCCCTGACATGATGGCTAGCTACTCATGGTAAAAAGTATCCATATGTGACCTGCAACTTCCACTTGATTGTGGCTGTTAATTTATCATATAAAGAACTTTTTTTTTATTGAGAAAGCTACAACAAAGCATAAAACTGTCTGTCTTCCACTTCTGCTGAACTTTCACTGTATCTTCATTCAATTTTTAATAGATTATTTTATTTGAATCATCTATGTGTAGATGGATTTGTAGCTAACAGTGCTGCAGATATCTAGATTTTTTTTTATTAATTATTAAGTTGTTTTTTTTTGGCCTAAACATTGCTTCATGCTCGGAAGATTCCAAAGGACTCTGCCCAGCAGACGGCAAGATACAGGTAATCTGGAATTGCTGTTTGTTTTATTGGCTGCCTTTTGGTTTGCTCTCTGTGGAATACATTGAAGGAATTAATTGATAAGATTGCATTCTATTTCATTCCCATGGAAAATTACTGCTCCCCTTTTGTAAGCATTTGCAAGCCATTCAAATTCAGTGTTCAGTGTTAGAATTTATGATTGACAGTAGAATATAGAAGCAAATGAATCCCCCTTCTTAATTTCAGGATATCTATGAATTCTACAGGCATAATTCACTGACTAGAATTGAACAGCTACTAACCATTGTTCAGCAGCACATAATATCCACCAACCACTTGTCATCCTAGTGCTTAATTCAGATTCTGATTTAGAAATTATTCGGATATTAGCACGTATACAAAAACAGTACAGGAATTCCATGACAAATTCAAAAGCGGGGCAACGGCTTTAGGGTTATTAATGAAGCTTATCTCAGAGAACTACATTTGTGGGCAGGATTATACTTCTGGTGATCAGTCAATGATGCTTTCATTTTAATTGACTGCTCCCCACTCCACCCCCTTTGCTGTTGTATTTATATATACATAGAGAGAGAGAGAGAGAAAGAGAGAGAGTTGCTGTTTGCCGTCATAAATTTATGGTTTATTACAGGATTAGCTAACAGGAAGCTCTGTATCATGGAAGTTGTACACACTGTAACAGCAGAAGAGGAATCTACTCTTGTATTTGCCAATGCGGCTACTATAATGTAGCCATTTGATAGTTTGTGCACACATACAGTCTGGCAAAAGGCAAGCTATTAAAGAAACACTGTAGGCACCCAGACTACTTCATCTCAATCAAGCTGTCTGGGTTCCATCCCCACTCTTACCCCTGTAGTTGAAAACATTGCTGTACTTCTGCTCAATATGACAGCCACTAGATGCACATCTTTAAAACAGCAGAGTAAAACTCTGCTAGTTAAGTCTGATGATCCAAGGAGACAATCTAATTGCACAGCAAACTCTAGACCCCCAATGCTGTCCGGTGGGAAAGCATTGGATTGGCTGAGATCATTAACATTGAGGTTATCCCTAAGCCTAAAGAGCAATTCAGACATTAACCCCTAAAGGAGTGTCAGCCACAACTCACTGTTTCTGAACTGCTCATATAGTGTATTATATATGCAAATTGTATGGGTTCACTCTGTAATGCTGTATGTGATATAAAACTTGTTTGAGATCTAAGCAAGGAATAATCTAAGTGCAAACTGTAAGATGTTCTTTCATTTTCAGTGTCCACATGAATTCTATTATGGCAGGTTTACTATTTTTTTCTTATTGTTTTAAGTGAAAGTGGCTCTGTCACCGTTGAGGGTGATCTTTGCATAATTTGCAAACACTCCCGATGGTGACTGCTCCAGGCGCTGGAGAGCTGTGTCTCTCCTGCCGCTGTGTGTAGTGCGGTCGAGTGGTCTGACAGGAAGTGCTCATTAAGAGAGTGCTTCCTGTCAGTCCGAGTACCGCGACAGCGGCAAGCAGGTACAGTGGGGGGAGTTACAAATGGAGGGGCTGCTGGGGAGGAGGAGATAGACAAATAGAGCGGCTACAGGGGAGGGGGAAATAAACAAATGGAGGGGCTGCAGGTGAGGAGGGAGAAATACACATGGAGGGGTGGTAGGGGAGGGAGAGAGTCAAATAGGAGGACTGCAGAGGGGAGAGACACATGGAGGGGGGAGAGAGTCAAATTGGGGGCTGCGGGGGGAGAGACACATGGAGGGGAAGGGGGATAGAGTCAAATTGGGGGCTGCAGAGGAGGGGTGAGAGACACATGGAGGGGCTGCAGGGGAAGGAGAGACACATGGAGGGGCTGCAAGGGGGGTGTGATACACATGGAGGGGGAGAAAGACAAAGGGCTGCAGACAAATGAAGGGGCTGCAGGGGAGGAAAGAGAAAGACACATGGAGGGGAGCTGGGGAGAAAAACAAACGGAGGGGCTGCAAAGGAGTGGGGAGAGAGACACATGGGCTGAGAAAAATGGAGGGGAGAGAGACACGTGGAGGGGCTGGGGGGAAGAAATTAGACACTTGGGGGGAATGAGACACATGGAGGGGGTGGGGGAATGAGACACATGGATGGGCTGGGGGAAAGGGAATGAGACACTTGGTGGGAAAATGAGAGACATGGAGGGGCTTGAGGGAGAAATGAGACACATCGAGGGGCTGGGGTGAGGGAGTGATGGGGGAAATTAGACACCTGGGGGGGATGAGACACAAGGAGAGGCTGGGGAGAGTTAATGAGACTCGTGGAGGGACAGGGCAATTTTCGCCCCTGGGCCCTGTGATTTCTAGTTATGCCTCTAACTCAATGTAAATATTTCATAAAGAGTTTATCTTTATGAAATACTCATTTTGGAGGGGAAGGTGGTGAGGGTGAAAGCACTGCATTAAAAGGTGATTCTAAATGACGAAACAACACGTACAAGTGTCATTTTGAAAGTTTCATGTAAAAAATGCATGTATAGAGGTGATTTGCAGTTTCAGCCTTGTGATACACACTCCAGGAATCTTGTATAACTTCTGCCATCCATAGAAACTCCTCAGCAATGTGAGCGACACAGTGATGTTTCAAAAGTAAACTGATATTGCTCCAGCTATTCTTAGGTGTCTTCATAGAGCACTGGAGCACAAGCATAGAGTAAATCTGGTGAAAAGTTCTAAATCTGAAGCAATCATCATAGATATGCCATTGGTTTCCATGGTGACTACTCCACTTTCAGAACTTTGCCACAGAATTACTCTGTCTGTATAAACCCCCATGGTGTCTAACAATTGAACAGGTTTTGCACCTGTTGTGCAAATAAATACATGGTCTTTTACCAAAGTAAAATTAGATCAAATAGTCAATCCAGTTTGGGATTGTGATGAAGATTTTCTTTTTTTTTAACCATTGATTTCAATAAGAGTAGCATGTATGAAGCATTCTTCATGTTTTTGGCACTCATTGAGTAACACAGGACAAGTTTGTTGACCGCACCCGTAGGGAATCCCCAACAAAACATCAGGAAGAAATCATGGAAAACAAATGCACATTTATTGAAGTCAAAAATGAAAATGCAGGGGGGCGGAGCCTGACCGCGAGACGGGCTAGACGCCATTTCTGAGAGCTCCTTCCCGGCGAGCGAAATCCGCCGAAAATCTGACAAAACCAGACCCCATCCGAGCTTGAAACCAGCGGGCACAGATTGGGGACATCCCGCGGCACCGACAGATGCCTTTTCAATACACCCCGAGGCAGACCAAATCGAAAAAGAAGACCGGGGCCTACTTCACTCCGACGCTTGCAGACCTCGAGGCACTGTTTGGCGGAACGGGCGCACATAGGGTAACTGAGACCCCGGCTTACCTGGCAACAACTCTCCACAATCCTACACCAGCAATGGGGAGACGTTCACAGAGGCCACAAACGTCCCAGGCACCGGAACAGCAGGACATTGGCACTCTCCTACAAAGGCAGGTACCATCCAAAATGGCGGCCACTAACGGTCCTGATCCCCATGTAACCCCTGACATGCCTAGCCAGACACACATCCCAGCAACACAGGGGGACCCACACCCCATGACTGGGGACATCCCTGGAGGCACAGCCCCTGCCACTAAGCAGGATCTCCACAATATGCAAAATACCTTGCTGGAAATACAGAGGCTCCTAACTGCAGACATGTCCTCCCTGAAATCTAACATGCAGCAGCTCAATGACAGGACAACTCACACTGAAGGGGACATTGGGAAACTCCAAAATGAAGTAGCTGAAATGAAAACTGCAATGGTCCACTTAAAAACCACACAACAGGCTATGTCAATTCAAATGACGGCATATGAAGATAGACATCGCCGTAATAACCTAAAAATCCGAGGGATACCCCCAGAGATCGATTCAGAGGAACTACCTCACTACACAAGGAGACTGATTGCATCATTGTTGCCGCCAGCGCTAGCTAAAAAATTCACTATCAGTGGACTGTACAGACTGCCCACCATCACTAAGACGGCAGTCCCAATCACTGGGGACGTCATCCTCCGATGCAATACACTACAAGATAAGGGCCAGATCATGGCAGCAGTGAGGGGTAAAACCCCATTACCATTTGAAGGATCGCACCTAACCCTCTACCAGGATCTCACGAAAACTACACTCCAATGGCGCAAATCACTGCAGTCACTCACCAGCCGCCTGCGCTCTGCTGGGATAACATACAGATGGGGCACGCCAAGATCCCTACTAATAGTACACAACGGGACGACCCACAAGCTTACAACTGAAGCGGAGGTACCTGCAATACTCCACACACTGGGCCTTACTGAAACGCCAACCGCAACCGCTGCCCCCCAGGCCGAACACACCTGGGACCCTGAATCAACGATCCCATTCGTACCGAGAACCACACCTATTACCTGACTGATCAAGAAACGGGCGCAACTATCCCACACGGAAGAACGAACGTTACCAGACCACCAAGAATACTGGCTTATATTATGCATTATACTAAACTCTGTTCAGATTTCTCTACACACACTGGTTACCTCACTCATACCCGTTAACAGACCCAGAGAGGTGCAGCCTCAGAAGCACCCCGCATACACATAGAATATACAACCTTCCACCACCTGGTATACACACTAAACAGTTCCGGGAAAAGGCAACCTCACGCCCGTCTCGCATGCACACATGAGATACACCCACAAGAGGTGTACAACACCCCCCCCCCCCGATGCCCCCTTGGTTAGGGGTACTTACCTACTGGGATAACCGAAACAAACCTCTGGCTAACACTACTACCACATTGGTTACCCACATGCTCCCCTCACCAACGCACTCATAACTTAACACAATGCTACAACAAAACCTACTAGTACTCACATGTAAAAACAAAATGTGCGAATGTTTCCTAAGATGTTTTGTTAACTAACCCATTCCCAACCTTGTTACTCTGCATTATAATTACAGTGTCCGTCCTGGCTGTTGGGGCCGGACGTGATCGTGTAAAAACGAAAACGCACCAAAAATAAAGAATTAAAAAAAAATGAAAATGCATATGGCAAGATACTAGAACAGCAGTCTTCATTTATGTTGTATTGGTCCAAGAATGTGAAAATGAAAATAAAGGTTATGAGTGAACAAAGTATAAAAAGTCCAAAATCTGAGCATAGGACCACTAGCAGCTTCTGTACAGGGGGGTGACCACCAAAAAAGCAGACCCTAAAGAAAGATTAGAGAAGCCCTGGACTTGTTTCACACCACTCCTGGTGCTTTACCTCGTTGAGAAAGCACCAGGAGTGGTGCAAAATGCGTCCAGGGCTTCTCTAATCTTTCTTTAGGGTCTGCTTCTTTGGTGGTCTCCCCCCTGTACAGCAGCTGTGGCTGGTCCTGTGCTCATGTTTTGGACCTTTTATACTTTGTTCACATATAACTTTTTTTTTTTTACTTTTATATGCTTGGACTGCTGTTCTAGTATCTTGCCATATGTATTTTCATTTTTACTTCAATAAATGTGCATTTGTTTTCCATGATTTCTTCTTGATGTATTTTTGGGGATTCCCTATGAGTCCAGATCAACAAACTTGTCCTGTGTGAAATCATTTGATTACTGGGAGGATTCTAGTAACAAGAAGGTAACCCTGTTATTGTACCTATTGAACTGCTATAAGTATTATGAAAACCTGTATATCCATGCTTATTTAGGAGTTGCGGCCACATGTATTTTGTAAGTGAGGGATTTTCTTCACTTTTCTGCCTTTTCACTCATTGAGTAAAACTGTCACTAAATGTTAAAAATAAATTTGCTTATTTAAAAGTAGCAATTTAGGCACCACTATAACTACTCATAGGCATGCGTACAGGGTGTGCCTGGGCACACCCTAATCCCAGCGGCACGCCTATGTATTGAGACCGGCAGGGGAGATCTCCCCTCGCGAGAGTAAACTCTAGCCCCGCAGGCTAGAGTTCACTTACCACTGGACCACCAGGGAAGGCTCTGCATGAGGTAATAAGGGAGGGGGGATATTAAAGGACCACTCTAGGCACCCAGACCACTTCAGCTTAATGAAGTGGTCTGGGTGCCAGGTCCTTCTAGGGTTAACCCATTTTTTTATAAACATAGCAGTTTCAGAGAAACTGCTATGTTTATGAATGGGTTAAGCCTTCCCCTAATCCTAGTGGCTGTCTCATTGACAGCCACTAGGCGCTTGCGTGCTTCTCACTGTGATTTTCACAGTGAGAGCACGCAAGCGTCCATAGGAAAGCATTGTAAATGCTTTCCTATGCGACGGCTGAATGCGCGCGGCTCTTGCCGCGCGTGCGCATTCAGCCCAGGAGGAGGAACGGAGGAGGAGAGAAGGAGGAGAGCTCCCCGCCCAGCGCTGGAAAAAGGTAAGTTTTTAACCCCCCCTTTCCAGAGCCGGGCGGGAGGGGGTCCCTGAGGGTGGGGGCACCCTCAGGGCACTATAGTGCCAGGAAAACGAGTATGTTTTCCTGGCACTATAGTGGTCCTTTAAGTAATCTGCCCCCATCTCCACTGGACCACCAGGGAAGGCAGCCGCACAGTCCCCCCTCCCTACATAAGGTAAGAAGGGAGGGGGGATATTTATTAACTAATGTGCCCCCACCACCACTCCCACAAATCACCCAAACATACAGCACACAAACAGCACACACACACACAGCACCCACACACACATACAGCACACAAACAGCACCCACACACACACAGCATCCTCACACATACAGCACCCACACACATACAGCACACACAGCACCCACACACATACAGCACACACACAGACAGCATCCACACACAGCACCCACACACACACATACAGCACCCACACACACATACAGCACCATCACAAACACATACAGCACCCTCACAAATACACACAGCACCCTCACACACCGCACACAAACAGCACCCTCACACACACACAGCACACACACAGCACACTAACAGTACCCTCACAAACACACACACAGCACACTACCAGTACCCTCACACACAAACAGCACCCTCACACACAGTACATTAACAGCACCCTCACAAGCGCACAAACACAACTCACCCACATAGCATACTACCAGCATCCTCACACACACATCATACTAACAGCACCCTCACACAGCACACACACACACACAGCAGTGTATGTGTGTGTGTAAATGTGTGTGTATATGTATATTTATATATATCTATATATATATATATCTATATATATATATAGATATATATATATATATATATATACATACACACGATGTGTGCTTGTGCTTTAGGGTGCACACCCTAATGCAATAGGCTGCGCACGCCTATGTAACCACTATAACCCGCTCTCTGTTAAAAAAGAGAGTGTAGCAGTCCTTCATGCGGTTTCATTATTATCCTGTGTCCTACTTCATTACTTTTTTTTATGAACCTTGTACTGTGTCCCTGGTTTTGGATCAGTGATTACCCTTTTAATGACTGTAACCTCATTAATAGTACATAATGTATGTACTGAATTATTTATCAACTTCTTTCTAATACATTTAATTAATCTTTTGATTTCTAGAGCTAATAATCTTAGGACATAATCAATCTGAAACTGAGACTCATTACGATAACAGTTCAGAGTATTTTTTTTTCTCTCAGTATCATTGGTTATATATTTTAGCTGATATTAATGGAGGGTGTCAGGTGTCTGACTCTGTATGTGCCAGTATTGTTAGAATGCTCACAGCACGCATCCTGGAGTTCTGTGTCCTGCTCCCACGCATTGTGACATCACCTGCAACTCCTCACACAAGCTTATTCCAAACAGCATCTCTGAGTGCTAGATATTGGTGTTTATAATGCACACTCCACAACCGCACACGCCATCACACAGCAACAGACTGCTAGCAGCATACAGCCCAGTGAACACAGAGGCTCTATAATGCATATTTCCTCTTTTCAGATCAATCTTCCTCATACCCAATCCATCCTACCTCTCTCTAACGCTGCAGGGCAAGTCTGATTGATGTATCCTTAACCTAGTCAATTCACCAAACTGTTTATTCCACATAGCTACTGTATTAAGTATCACCCTTCACAACCCAGAAATGGGGAGTATTTGACCCATTTGTTTCCAGTGAATGGAGATTTCAATAGACATAACTGTGTGTTTGAAGTGTGTGGGGGTTGGGGCTTAAAGCTGGGACTAGAGTTTAAAGTGGCTCCAGAGCGGCTGGGAAGGGATTAATCAGATTTGGTACCTAATTCTTCTATCCCTCTATTTAATCAACAGGCATGTGTTCCTAAATCTTTGCGTATTACCCTACATATGCACATTATTTACCTTTAATGCCCCAACAAAACCTTTTGTCTATTTTCATAGCTGTATTAACAATGTTTTTCTGTTACTTAAATAGACTTTAGCAATATTGTGGTCTGCAATGTTAATCACTGTTGTCCTTTTGAGACAATTCCTACCCTGGCTTAATATAAGGGGCACAATGACATGCTTTAGGCTAAATGAAGGAAACTCCATCAATAGTTGGCAAGATGTAGGAAGATACTTGGACGGGTGTCAAGAGCTTTGGTCAAGCATGATGTAGTTTATTAGAATTTGTATTAACAAATAGACAGACTCCAGAATACTTCCAGAAGGATTACTAATGATCAGGATGCAGCGGATTTGCTCATTGTGGAATTACCGCTACCCAATACGTACACACAGGCATGAGTCTATCAAGTATAGCTTGAGCTACAATTGATAAACCTATAAGGAGAACCAAACCTCTGGTGACCCAAAGAGAATTCACAGGCGTTTGTCAGTAGGATGTCTTTTTTTTTTTTTTTCAAGTGGGCTGCATTTATGTAAGAACCATGACTTGACCTTAGTCAGAATTGTACTTTCATGTAAGGTTAGCAGAATAAAGAACAGACTAGTCACTCACTAGGGCAGGGGTAGGCAACCTTTTAGCAGCACTGTGCCAAAATAGGATTGTGATGTCCTGGAGCGTGCCAGGACATCACAATTGAGGTGTGTATGTTGCTGTATTCTGCTTGTTACGTATACTGTAGTTGCTTTGTATCGTTGTATTTGTGCGTATATAAGCTATTATATTGTATATGTGTATGAGTAGTTTGTGGTATTGTGGGGCTGTTTGGGGTTTTGCATGTGAGAGGCTGCATGTGGGGTTGTGTACATGTATGTGGATTGTCAGTGGTGTTAAGTTTGTGCGGATTGTGTGTTGTGTTTGTGTGTGGGCTGTTCGTATTATTTGTATGAGGGGAGGGTTATTCTGCAGCTCTGTGTATATTTAGCAGTGTGGGTGGCTTCCCTGGGTTCCAGTGGGGACCAGGACGGCCAGGTGCAGCTCAAGGACAGGAGCTACAACAGCAGTTGCGGGCTGCTTTACTCCAGTGTGGATTCCCATTCATAAGTGCTGGAATGAAGTGCTCTGAGATAACTTCCTCTACGTGCTGCAATGCATAAATTAAGGATTTCCCTTCACCACCCTTTTGCATTAGCAGATATCTGAAGTTTACCTGGGACTCCTGATAGGCCAGAGCCTATGGCACTAGTGCCGTAGGTTGCCTACCCCTGCACTAGGGCAAGCCCCTTATTTTTACTCTAACATGAAGAAGGAGTGGGCTCTCATATCGTAGGAGAGAACCTTGCATTTAGAGAGAAAATTGTATATTTTGTAACTTTTTAGTTTCCCTGTAACCAAAATTGGGTAACACAAGAAAGGGGGGCCTGTGTACCCAAATAATTAGGGAACCAATCTGTACAGTGGGAAAAGTTTACTAGTTGGGTTGTCAGAATATGCAAACCTTTGCAATCCCACATCCAGAGCAGAGTTGTTTTCCTAGAACCTAGTTGTCACTGTTAAGAACCCCGGTATGGGCAAATACCAGTAGCCTCCTAAGCTTTTAGGAGGCAATTAGAAAACATATTCTCAGTTACTCATTGGTTGTGGAAAAAAAGTGGTTAATACTTGGTGATTATGAAATCCTACTTGTTAAGATATAATTATTCTCAATTTTTTATGTCTTATTTAAACATTGTACATATATGACTTACAAGCAAGAAAATGAAACATTAGAGTTTCACTCTGATTCCAGTGTGACGCTAACATATGTCCCAAATGTCACTATTTAGAATGGACAGTCACTATTTTGGTCTCCACAGCAATAATCCTCACAGTAATCTCCAGGGGAGGGCTGGCAGCCTTAGGCCTGGGGGGCAAAACCAGTCAAGAGGCCCATTGCACCACCAAATCAGTGCAATGGTGCCCACCTTTTCCTGGATTTATAACGGATATTGATGTTATGCTAATCAGTAGCTCTTTGCCATACCCGCTCCTTCACGGCTCTGACTTTCAATGTTGTCAGAGCGCAGGCTGAGAATCTCTGAGCCTGTGCTCTGACTCACTAACTGAGCGTCGGAACCATGAGGGAGAGGCTATAATCTGACTGCACCTACTGCTGGTGCGCACCAGTGGACCACCAGCGAATCGTTTAAATTGAATAGGCTGGTGTCCCCAACTTGTGAGCTGTGTTGTCCGCCGGGCGCCTCTGTTGTGATGGCACCCTGCGTGACCGCACAGCGTGCACACCCCAATGGCTGGCCCTGCTGACACACACTGATGTTACTACTTAGAAATCCCTCAATATTAATACAGACAGCAGAGTAAACACCAATAAACTGTGGAAACAGATCTGATCCCACCCAAATTTATAAAGATTTGCTTACTGGATTTGTTGTAAGATTAAATCATGCCTCCTCCCCTCTCTCTCCCATGCGCTGCTCTGTAAGCTGGGAGGAAGTGAAGAGTAATCACAATCTCTCAGCACAGTGGCACCTGTGGCTGCATGGGGAACAGCTGTATTTACCGCCCCCCATGTGACATCACAATGCCCCACCTATATGAGCTGCCATACGAACTAACGCCAGTGCTGCTCACAGTGTGTGTTTACATTAAAAAGCCTGCAGGGACCGGCTATAGATACCAGAACCACTTCATTAAGCTCCAGTCGTTCTGGGGACTATAGTGTCCCTTTAATGTAATGAAAATTATAGATTAGTGTCACTAATAATATACTAGATTGCCTACTTACAACCAAATGAGGATGATGATGGGCTGCAGTTTGGCTCCACTGGTCTGGTGTAGAACAGGATCTCTGGAGGCTGTTTGCAACTGTGGTCACAAAATTCAATGTTCTGGGAGAATTGGAAGCAGCTCCATTTTTTGGGGGCCCCTTACACAGCTCAAGGTCTGGGCCCCAGGGCCTGACGGTGAGTATGCCCACAAGGCCCACTCATAAGTCCACTTATATGTTCCACCCACCCATGAGTTCGCTCACAGGGAGTGGAGTGTGTAGGGGATGTGTTATGTGTTATTGTAGAGCAGGGGTTCTCAACGTTAGTCCTCAGGACCCCTACCAGTCCAGGGTTTAGGGATTACCTGGGTGTGTCTAAGGTGTTTTTTCCCTTTTTCTAAACACCTGAGACACACCCAGGTAATCCCCAAATCCTGGACTGGTAGCGGGTCCTGAGGACTGGGTTGAGAACCCCTGTTGTAGAGGATCTAATATGTGTGCTTATGGTATGTAGTGTATAGGGATACCAGTTTGTGCAGGTGATGCAGTGTGTTTGTGTGTAGTGGAAGCAGTGTGTATTTGTGTATAAGGGATGTATTGTGTGTTTCTGGTTGTGTGTAAGGGATGCATTGTGTGAATCTGTGTTTGTATGCATAAGGGATGCAAGGTGTGTGTCTGTAAGTGTGTGCATTGAGTGTGTGTTAGTGATGCATTGTGTTTCTGTGTGTATGTAAGAAAAGCAGTGTGTGTGTAAGTATTTGCATTATGTGTTTCTGTGTATGTGTGCAAAGGATGCATTGTCTTTGTGTGTAAGTGTTGCATTGTTTGTGTGTAATGGATGCATTATGCGTTTCTCTGTGTGTAAGGGAAGCATGTTGTGTTTCTGTGTGTGTAGGGATGCATTGTGTGTGTGTATGTGCGTAGTGTCCTCTCCCCCCTGTGTCCTCCTCACCTCCCTCTCCCTGTGTTCTCCTCACCACCCACCCTCCCTGTGTTCTCCTCACCACCCACCCTCCCTGTGTTCTTCTCAGTCCCCCTTCTCCTCATCTCCCCTTCTCCTCACTCTTACTCTCCCCCTCCCCCTTGTGTTCTTCTTACTCCACCCTTGTTCTTCTTACCCCCCGTTTTTCATACCCCCCTTCTTCTTCTTACTCCCCCTCCTCCACCTTCTGTTACTCCCCCCTCCTTCACTTACTCCCTCCCTTCACTTACTCCCCCCATCTTCACTTACTCCCCCCTCCTTCAACTTTCTCCCCCCCATCTTCACTTACTCCCCCCTCCTTCATTTACACCCCCCATCTTCACTTACTCCCCCCATCACCACTTACTCCCCCCATCTTCACTTACTCCCCCAATCTTCACTTACACCCCCATCCTTCATTTACAATTCACCCTCCCTTCACACACCCCCATCTCACTTACTCCCCCCATCTTCGCCACTTCCATCTTCACTACACCCCTACATTAATACCCCCCATCTACTTACTCCATCACTTACTCTTCTCCCCCTTCACTTACCCCCCTCTCTCACTTACACCCTCCTACATTAACACTCTATCTTCACTTACTCCCCCCCATCACTTACTCTTCCCCTTCACTTACTCCCCTCTTCACTTACTCTCCCCTTCATTTACACCCTCCTTCATTTATACCTCTATCTTCATTACTTCCCTTCCATGTACATCCCCATCTTTACTTCTACCTCCACTTACTCCCTCCTTCACTTACTTCCCCCTTCCCACTCTTTACTTCTCCCCCTCCACTTACTTCTCTCCCTCCCCTTCACTTACTTCTCCCTCCCTCCCTCCCCTACCTCCCTCCCTCCCTCTTACTTTCCCCTTTCACTTATTTCTCCCACTTTGTGCCCTCCCCTGTAGCGTGGCCGAGCTGCTTGCTGGTCCGCGGTGCCGGCCGGACTGATAGGAAGGTGCACACTGAGTGTGCACTTCCTGTCAGTCCGGCCAGTTACAGGAAACAGAAACTCCGCGCGGAACTGGAGTTTCTGTTTCCTGTAACCGGCCGGACTGACAGGAAGTGCACACTCAGCGTGCGCCTTCCTATCAGTCCGGCCGGGCACCGCGGACCAGCTCGGCCACGCTACAGGGGAGGGGAGGAGAGAAGCAGCCGCAGCCGCAGCCGCCTGAGGCTCTTAACAGAGTGCTCAGGCGGCTGCAGCATTTAAAGGGCCGGCCCTTCAGTGGCCGGTCCCAACAGATTTTAGGGCGGCCTGGGGGGCAATTGCCTCCCTGCCCCCCGGCCCAGCCCGCCCCTGGTAATCTCATAGTAAAGTGTCTTAAAACTTCAATAAATGTGAAATCAGTCTGTGTAAATAAGATATGTTGTTCATGTTCTAAATTATATTTTAGTTGCATAAATTGGCTTTATTAAGTCACTTAAGAATTCTCAGAAGAGCACTACCCGTGGCTACACCCCACTCACAACCCTAAAATGAAAGTGTCGGGGCGGAGCCTAGCAGCACATTAGAAGAGTCGCCATATTTCATAGCTCCGACAGCCGAACTCGCAATCTACTAAATATCGGCGACATCCTACCACCAACAGCTGAATCCCTGAAGCTGTCGATGCCTTTTTTACTTGTGGCGTGGGGGACCAGCCTCTCGTAAACCTAGGAGGCCGCACAACCTACAAACGACAGGTGAAATGGGCAGAAAATCCCCAAAGCAGCCGGCGAATAATGTCAAGACACAGTGCGACATCGGCCAGATGCTGCAATCCCCGACACCAGCACCGGCCTCACGGGAGTCCTCACCCTCGCGGGAACGCTCATCCTCACGATCTGGTGGCAGGGTCTCACCTCGGAGCCTTGCACTGACTAACAGAGGGACTCCACGCGCATTGGAGGCAACCAAAGTAGAAATACAGGACATGCTCACCGGCCTCCAGCACAACCTCCGGAGAATGTAGGTAGCGGACCTGGCGGTACTCACCACTGAGGTACAGGCCGTCACAGTGCCCACCCAAGTCACTGAGGAAGAAGTGCTCGACCTAAAACATGGCCTGAAGGTGCTGGGAGAAAAGGTACAACAAATACAAGCAGCCCAGACCGAAACATGCAGACAGGTGAACATACTAGACAACAGGGGGCGAAGGAAGAATATTAAGATACGGGGGGTAACAATCCCTCTAGAAGAGTTACCACACTTCATATGAAGACTGGTGGCCGCCCTCCTGCTGGTGAGGCAAACCAAACACTTCACCTTTGATGGGGTGTACAGTATCGCTAAGTCCCCACAGGCCCCAGCCTCCGCATCTCGAGACATTATACTGAGATGCCAAACGATTTCAGACAAGATGGGGCTTTTAGTGGCACTAAAGGGACAGTCTTCTTACAACTTCGAACTGTGCCAAATCTTATTCTTCCAAGATCTTAGCAGAGTCACCTTGTTGTGGAGAAAATCTTTGCAACCCCTCACGAAAATTCAACAAACGGAAGGCCTGACCTACCGATGGGCGACACCAAGATCAGTATGGGTCACTAAGGAGGGGAAGTCGTACAAGGCTACAGAACCGGATGAAATTCCTGCCCTACTGGCAGCACTGGGCCTCTCCTCGCAAAGTGCCCCAAACCAAGGTCTGCCTTGCACTCCCTCCCGAACTGTAGCTGCCATACCCACATTCAAGCCCAGAAGAGATAAGAGGCCTACGACCTGAAAAGATCTCAGCACCTAGCCAGCTCATGCTGCATTGTTTTACTAATTGTTTCTTTCTTTAAAAAGAAAGACACACATAGGAGCTATAACTCCTTCGCTATGAACTATATCTTGGCCACTAAATCCCCTCAAACACCAATAGACCCGTAGCTAGGCCACCGACTAGGAGACAGAGTTTTACACTGGCCTATACCACGACCCTCTGAGCCCACTAAGGAGAACGCATAAACTATAAGCTGGCGCCCGCGCCATAGTCAATCTCCTATGAGTCTAAGACAACAAGGCCTGGCAGACCCCCTAAACGAGCAGTCCCATTAAAGCTAGCATAGCGAGGAGTCATTGTCACATACATTACCTATATCATTACAACCGAACAGACAACCATACTTAAAAAATTGTGCAAAAAGAATGCATGCCATGCTTGAAAATGTTATGCTGTTATGCTGTATTATGTCTACAACTGCTTATTCTGCCGTCACAGGACAACCGTGTCTATAATATACGAATTGAACCAAAAATAAAGAATTATAAAATGTAAAAAAAAATTAAACTGTCCTTCTTTGTCCATTTAATATGTTGGCATGTATGCACTAAGGTTGTGATTTTTCCCAAAAGAGACATTAAGTAAAAATACCAGGCTCAGGATGTGGTATATGCCTAAATGCTGTATAAGTTTAAGTCAGGAAATGAATAGTGGAATAAAGTTTGTTGGAGTATGACAGCAGAAGAAAGAAAACAAACAGGTTTTTGATTAGTACATCTCCTTTCTACCTAATTCACTATATTTACAGCAATAAAATTCTTTATTATGTGAATCGTGTATGACTATCATAGAGTTCCTCAGCAATAAAACTCATAGAAAAGGGGACGGGCCATGACTACCAGACTGGCCAGACATGTTTTCTGGGAGCTCCTGCCAGCACAACTTTTAAAGCAACTAAAACAGTAAAAAAATAGTGGCAGAAGACTCCAAAACTAGCACAACAGGCACCTCTACCGACTGGGACACTGAGAGTCCCAAAATCGGTGACTTTGCCATTCTATTCTGCCTTCTGGCCCTGCGGCCTGCTGAGATTGTAGACCCGACAGCTGGGGGATGCGGCTGATCTCCCACATGGGACCAAGCATTCCGAAGTGCAGCCACAGAAGCCCCATTACCCCCTCTCCACCCTTTTGGACCGGTGGGGGTTATCCCGGTCCCCACTGGATACACCACCAAACTGAATAGCCTTGAATCTGCTGGGCCTAACACCACGTGGCAGACCTGAGATGGGCACTGAACCGAGGCCCTCACTACAATATGCCGGCCTGGAGAGCCTAGACTGGAGGCAGTGCTTCGAGGCCAGATTCGACAAGGTGTGCAGAGATTTCTGGACCCCTGCCTCACGCAACCAAACCTACAACAGAATGCAGGGGTCTGTTGCCATAGCACCGCTCCACATTTACCCACAGCAGGGAAAAATTCAGCCAAGACATGTTGAACGAGACTCTAATGAGGTGCCGATTGGGGAGAGCGCGGAGTCGGGTGCCTCGAAAAAAGCATTGCCGACGAAGGGCTGGTACTCCTGTGAGCTGCTATCTGTCTGGGCCACGGACCGGCATGAGAGGTCCCCATATACTCCACTCACAATCGCAGATGGCACTTACCCAGCATGACATGAAGATGCCTAGTTGCAGACTCCGGAATCAGGTCATGTATGCGGCTCGACGAGAGATGTGTGAGGCGGCTAGGTGGGACTGTGCTCCGACCCAAGGCTGATGGGGAGCAGTTAAGTGGGCCACTTATGAACACTTGTCTTGGATAATGGGACATTATTTGTCAGGTGTAGGCTGAACTAGCAGTTAAAACACCACAACTTATCAGTCACTGTGATGCAAGCTATATATGTTTTACTATTCATTTTCTTACCCAGTGGTTTTTGCTTCACACTGCCAAGGGCTGTGTAGCAATGTTAAAATATTTCATAACGCAGTGGTTTTGCATTATTCATCATAGCTAGTTTCTATAATTCTATATTAACTCATAAAAATGTGCAATGTTAGTAAGCCATATGAATGTTTCTCTATGTCTACTGTAATGCCTGCACCAGCTGTTGTGGCAATGCAAGCGTACCTGTATATTCTATGCACAACCAAAATAAAGAATTTAAAAAAAAAACCTCATAGAACTAAATGTTTAAAAGCATAAATTTGAAAATAATATCCAAATTAAACCCTGTATTTGGGGTTTACCACTGCACTGAGGGCGTTGTAACAGGGTGCTCTTGAGATCAGAGAGACACTCACTAGATAATGCAAACGTGTAGTTCCCTCATTATCAGAGTGACTAATAAGGGGACAGGCTATGGGTGCCGGGAAGAGCCCCAGTTTTTGTCAAACTACTCCAGGACAATTTGACAAAAAAATGGGGGATAGAGCCAATAGACATATAGCACTGTAACCACTACAATGAGCTGCAGTGGTTATGGTGCATGTAGTGCCCCTTTAATAAAGTGAGTGGGGTAGACAGACCTATCCTCTTTAGCAAAGTAGACTAACAGGCGAATGTCCTAGGTTTTGTAATGTATCCTGCCAGTATGCACAATGCTCCAGGAACATTCTTGCATGGACTTAGAAGTAGTACAGTAGACCATAATGGGACAGTTCTGGCTAGTCTAGGATAGTTGGGGGCGTGCCTTTACCTCTCCCAACAATATTTGCCATTCTCTAACTTTACATTTAGGTTTAATACTTCTGTATGTTACAGACTGCATTCTCTATTATCTTTCTCAACCTCACTCTGTATTACATGAAGGAGTGATTTTTCAATATACAATTTGTGCTAATATTATTCTAGCACATGGTCTTACGTTGATTGTATAACTAACAGTAGTATCTATCCCGGAAACTGTAAATTCTAATATTCTTGTCTGCTTGTGTACATGCTGTTTTTTTTTAAAGTTACTGTACATACTGTACTTATTGTAATTTGAAAATTCAGGAAAATATAGAATTATACAAAAAAAAGAAGTAAGCAGCCATCACGCTAGAGATATTCTTTAAACCTGGTAATATTTTTTCCTCTCTCCCTGCAGATTCTATAAAATGCAGACCTTCTTGAATCAATAAAATCGAGTAAGTTTAATTACTTTGACATACATATTTAAACTTGTATATTTCAGTTTTAGTTAAAAGTAATTTCTACTAATTATTACTTTCTCATTGCGAACTAATACAAATGAAATTGCATTCATTTCAAAATCTTGTTTAAAGATACCAGTTCCAAGGTGTGGATCCTCCTACACACACATATATATTACATACATATATATATATATATATTTTTAATAAAGTATACAAAATACATTTTTGTTTAGCATCAACTTGTACACTAGCTAAACTTACCATTTGACCCCTTTACCTCCACACCCTACCCAAATGTATCCTCATACTCCACCTACTCAACAATTGTTCCACCAGAAATACGTTAAATTAGAAAGTAACCAACACTATGGCTTTTAAATGAATATATCACTAGAGGGGTTAACTATTCCATGCTTAGCATATAAAAAATTATGTACATTAAATAGATTTTGCAAAAAAAAAGTTTAAGAATTTCCACAAAAAATTATAGAAAAAAGAGGGCATGATTTGAAATCGGAGGGTGGAAGACTGAAGGGTAATGTGATAAATGCTAAAATGCTACTTCACAGAAATGGCAGAAGATACTTGGAAAAAGTAGGACAAATAAAAAAAAATTCTAAATAACAAATAAGGAGAAACAATTTCAGATAGACTTTTAACACGTGGAGTGACATGGAAGTCAACTACTAGAATACTTTTTTTGGACATTTTCACCAAGGATGACCTCATACTAACAGGGAATTGAGGAGAATCAACAAGTGAACTGCTAATTTTAAGCTAAAGTACTTGAGCGTGAAACATTCCTCAGTTTGACAATTTTTAAATGTGGCTATTAAAAAATCCTGTTCCATTATTATTATTACACAGAGTCTACTCTGTGTAATAATAATAATAAGATTTGTACATAAAAATGCAAGCACCGGGGCTGTTAAAGGTGAAATGTGGATAGCAATCAGCTTTTCTTATTTTATGCAGTGCAGCCCGAATTGATTATTTTTATAAGCGTCCCTTGTTAAAAAGTTGACCATGTTTATTTACATCCCAGCCAATGGGGAATTTAATGCAGAAACCTCTTACCTCCATAACCACCTGGCCGAGAGGGATTTCATCAGCTGTAATGTTAAAGAAGACGCGTTTATTTTCCATGGTAAAGATAGTGACCTGCTATAGCCAGAGGGATGCTGGATAGGAGTCTGTTGATCACTCTGCTTTATATACATAGGCATACCCTGGCCTGTCCTGCCAATCATGCAGGATAGCTCAATAGAATGTGGAGGAGACTAAATACTCCAGAGAACTCAGATTCCCCTTTCAGAGCAAAGGGCCCAGGAATATTTGATACTAGTTCAGAGTATTATTCTTTCTCTAATCCTGGATATGCTGTGGGTAGCACCAAATGCTGTGTGATTAGGGCCGGGGGAGCATTGTATAATGAACACAATGCTATTTCGGTAACAGTGAATGAGCAGCAAAGGGTATTGTTCTGTACTTTGTGTTGTTAAACAGCCCATGTTCCTGACAGACATGTCCAAACAAATCATTTTGTAACTTTTGGATGCAAACAGGGCTGGAGTTAAATATCATGCTATCTTGTCTCAGAATCTCCTGAAATCTCATGCTTTACATTCATATAGTGAACCCTTATGTAACAATCCATAGTGAACTAAACAAACATCACTATTGCAGTCTAACTTAGAGGAACATGTTATTCACTTTGTGCATATATCATATGCACAATACAGGCTACAGTATGTTTTAGCCTTGTGCAACAGGGTGGGTGCTGAGCATACGATGCTCCCACAGCATCTTCGATTTTTTACACGGGTAAAAACTGTGAACAGGATCCCCCTTCCTTTATACAAGTTTTGTAATTAGTCCTATTTATTTACATTTTCAGCAAGCAAATGTGAATTGTGTGACTTTTGACAGCATGTATTGTTTATTTTGATATTATGAACTTTTGAACTCCTTTCAATAAAATGGTTTGTTTGTTTGTTTTTGTTTAAAAAAAAAGTAATGTTCGTGGAATAAAAAAATAAGTTCATCGAGAATGAACTAGTTGAATAAAGTCAATAGTGAGAATGCACTCCATGCAGCGTAGGGCCTAGCTCAGACAGAGAGCTCTTGACTCTAGGGGGAGCGGGTGCGGCATTACTCTGTAATAGTTATGATGCTTGTAGAGTTCCTGTTCAGCTGTGTTATTTCCTAAAATGAGATTTAGACAATTGAAAGGAGCACCTGTTCTACAATTTATGCTCATTAGATTGAGCATAAGATTTTTCAGTACATTGTGTTAGCCGAGGCACTGACTGTCAAAGGAGAGCAGGAAAGACCTCCCCCCAGGAAGTCCCTGTGCTCTCCTCCCATAGCATCTTCAGTGTTCCCGAGCAGGCACTGCTAGTACCGGCTAGGGAGAGTAGGAACAAAGTGATGTGAAATGACTCCATTCTGACGCCAGTACACTGGCAATGAAGCCAGCATGCCAATGTCACTGACAAGATTTGTCCTGTTTGGAGGTGCGTGCCAAGCAGTGCAAGTAAACAAAGAACAGAGGCAGAGCAGAGAAGGAGCAGAGGACGGTCCAGAGGTGGGTGTTACACGAAGAGTAACACCCACAAAGCATGAAAATTAAGTGAGTAAATCTTGATATATTCCATTGAATACACCATGTATCATTGTGATATAAGGTGTATTCAATGTACATGGGAGCGATTAAGGATAAGTTCATTTCACAACAGGTTTAAAAGAACATGCCGGGCACCATAACAACGTTATCATAATGAAGTTGTCATGGTGCCAGAAAGCCTTCGGGTGCACTTTTACCTCAGGGGGATTAACCATTCTTGAACTGCTTAACCCCAAAGTTGCCTCTAGCATTGATCTTAGCTCCCCATAGGCAGCATCTGGCTTCTGAAATTTCAGTTTGAGGAAGTGAGGGGGGCACCGCTGATTGGCTGAGAGCGCTCAGCTGACAAACTCAGTCAATATGTGGCCCCCCCCAATTACAAAACTGGCTTGCAAAAGGTATGTTTCTATCCAAGCTACATGTTTTGTGAATGGGTAGTCACTGATTAGCTGAAGTAGTCAACTGACTGCTCTCAGCCAATCAGCGGCGTCCCTGCCCGGCAGCACACCACACTTCCTGAAACTGAAATTTCAAAAGTGGGATATCACCTGTGGGGTGCTGAGATCAGCGCTGGAGCCAACTTCAAGAACAGTTTAACCTCTTAAGACCGGAGGGCGTACTATTACGCCCTATTTTAGGCGGCTCTAAATGCCGCTGGGCGTAATAGTACACCCTCCGGTCTTTCCTTACTTACCCGTAAGTCCCCGCGCGGCAGATCCTCCTCCTCCGGTGCCCCCCGGCCATGTGAGAGTGAGGTCCTTGCGAGGACCTCACAATCACATGGCCAGAATAGCTGCCTCCTGTATTGCCAGCAGGGGGCTGCCGTAATGATCAAGTAAAAGTTAAAAAGTGTAAAAAATATATATATATACTTAGATTATATATATATATATATATATATATATTATATGTATATGATCTAAGTATATATATACACATTTACATACACACACATACACTGTCTAGGTGTATTTTACTATTAATATATATATATAATCATATATATATATTAATATCAAATTACACGTAGACTGATATTGATTAAATATATATATAATTATTGTTATATATATTTATATATAATATAAAAAAATTAAATATGTAAATAGGTTAAAAAATAAAATTACAAAATAATTTAAAAATATATAGATGTGTGTTTTTCGTTCTAACTGTATTGTGATATTAATATATATATATTTATATCAAAATACACGTAGAACGAAATAATATATATATCTATATACATAAATGTATATACTTATATATCACTATATATATACCTATATATAAATAAAAATATTTAAAAAAATTTATATATATATATATATATATATATATTCACATACGTATATATATACATATATATTTATGTAATGTTTTTACATAAATAGGTATCTTAATTAATAACAATTAGCAGGACCTGCCTGACAACCCATGCCGAAAGTAAAGGGAATTTAATTTGCTAGCACTATATTTAACCCTATAACTTTCGAAGACACCATAAAACCTATACATGGGGGTACTGTTCTACTCGGGAGACTTCGCTGAACACAAATATTAGTGTTTCAAAACAGTAAAATGTATTACAACGATGATATCGCCAGTAAAAGTGAAGTTTTTTGCATTTTTCACACACAAACAGTACTTACACGGACGATATTATTGCTGCGATACTTTTTACTGGTTTGAAACAAAAATATTTGTGTTCAGCGAAGTCTCCCGAGTACAACAGTACCCCTCATGTACAGGTTTTATAGTGTTTTCAAAAGTTACAGCGTCAAATATAAGGCTTGTGTTTCATTTTTTTCACATTAAAATTCGCCAGATTGGTTACGTTGCCTTTGAGACCCTATGGTAGCCCAAGAATGAAAATTACACCTATGATGGCTGTAACGGACCGTTTTGCACACAAGGGGTTAAAAACGTTTAGGCGATCGGCCCCCTTTCCAGAGATACAGGCACAGCTACTGCAGAACACCAAACTCCCGAACTGGATACAAAATAGCACTCCAACTCGAACTGGAACCTCCCAAATAGCTGCTAGCAGACGAACAGGAAAAGCAGACAATCAGCTTACACTCCTGGCAATCAGTCTCTAACAGCATACAGTGAATCCCCAAGAACGAGACAAGGCTCTTTGTTGAGGGTCAAGCAGTGGTCTGAGGTGCTGGCACACCCAGCCTGGTTTTTATTACAGTCTTGCAAATACAGGACCGCCCACAGGGAGGTATAAAATATCCAGTAACATATTAGTTACAACCCACAGATTCCCTCCCCCTTATCCTGAGAGGTAACCCAATACACATACCTTTTACCACAATGCATCCTGGCTTCCTCTCCTCTGCCCTGGAGATAAGTGAGAAGTAATTCAATTATCTCCCAGGACAGGGACAAGACTCCATTATGCACATGGTGACACAAAGACAGCAAAACACTTTAAAATACATAAAGTCACATTTATACATAAAACACAGACATTTCACATATCCCCAGATAGCTCAGGTCTGAGCGCACATTATTAAGTGAATGGCTCTCAGACCACACGAATACAGTTTAATCGCCATGGAGCCAAAGTCTTTACAGTCAGTTTCATACGAATGGGCTCCATGGGATTCCTATCTGGGGTATAACACATTCAAACAAATCTACCGAACCCCAGGCAGAAAAGCACGAATGAAGCTTTTCTGCAGGTAAAAAAGATGTCTTTTAACAGGGGCCATAGTCCAAAGGCAGCAGGCGAGCAACCAGGCTTCTCCAATGCAATGTGAGATTGGTCTACGTCACATCTCTCCTTTTCCAAACAGACTAACAGGGTATCTATTGACCTCCTGCGGTCAATTGCCCTTGTTAATCAACAACCCTACAAAACATAATCAACAGCACAGCCCACCCACAATAAATGATTTACTACACCTGGGTAAAGAGAAGCTTGTCCATGTCAGGTGCCTCTACTGGCTTTGTGCTGGAGTGCGAATGCGTGACTGGGTGGGTTGCTGCGTGGAGGCAAGACCAGCAGCGCACTTTCTGCTGTGCCAAGCGCTACTGGGGAGGTAGCCTGGTTGGCCTGGTTGTTGGAGGGCCGACTGTCTCCCCTTTGGCTGCAGCTCTGCTGCTGGAGACCGACTGTCTCCCCTTTTGTTGCACAGCTCTGCTGCCGGAGGGGGAGGCCGACTGTCTCCCCTTTGGATACTCTAAGCTGTCGCTGGGGAGAGGGGGTAACAGGCTCCTCTCCCGATAGAACACTCTGCCGCTGGGGAAATGAGACTGAGCTCTCTATTCCCTGCCCATTAATGATCCGCCGCTGGGGAGAGGTGGTAGCAAGTTACTCTCCCATACATACTTCCAGCCTCCGTGGAGGGAGACCGACCGACTCCATGGGATTCCTATCTGGGGTATAACACATTCAAACAAATCTACCGAACCCCAGGCAGAAAAGCATGAATGAAGCTTTTCTGCAGGTAAAAAAAAAGTGTCTTTTAACAGGGGGCCATAGTCCAAAGGCAGCAGGCGAGCAACCAGGCTTCTCCAATGCAATGTGGCGAGATTGGTCTCGTCACAATGGCATACCATTTGCAATAGTAGACAACCCAAGGTATTGCAAGTAAGAGTGTATACAGAATCTTTAGTAGCCACTTAGTCACAAACACTTTATGGCCCAAAATTGGCGTTTTTTGCATTTTTCACACACAAACAAATACTAACGCTAACCTTGGCCAGTGTTTGTGACCAAATGGCTACTAAAAAGACTGGACATACCCCATTTGCAATACCTTGGGTTGTTTACTATTGCAAATGGTATGCCATTATGGGTGTAAATTTCATTCCTGGGCTACTATAAAGTCCCAAAGGCAACATCAATCTGGCGAATTTCAATTTCAAATGTAACATGCTATATTTGACCCTGTAACTTCCCGAAACGCCATAAAACCTGTACATAGGGGGTACTGTTTTACATGTGAGACTTTGCTGAATACAAATATGTGTATTTTATTGCAGTAAAAGCAAACAGTATTATGACATTGACCGTTAAAATGTCATGTAGAACTAAAAAATCAAAAAAATCTTATTTTCTCCCATTTTTTTCATATTAAATTATGTTTCATAGCTAAATATTTGATATTAAATGAAAGCCCTGTTTCCCCTGAATAATAAGGGTGGGTGTATTTAATATGAAAGAGGTGAATTACGGTTGGACAGACATGTAGCGCAAATGCCAGGTTTTGTTTACAATTTGTTTCGTTCACAACGTGTACATTTGGCTCCGTCCTAAAGGGTTTAAGCAGTTGAGGTAAAAGTGTGCGCTGGGGCCTCTTGGCATCATAACAATTTAATTTAGATGAAGTTGTGATGGTCCTTAAATTGCCCATTTAAGTACGGGACTTGTAAAAATTGAATTGTAAAACTCTGTACACTACACAGTACTTGATGAACTTGAATGTGAGAATCTTGCTGCACATTTCTTTGCTTTTCCACTATGTAAAAGACATCACGTTGTTCTATTTTTGTCATTATATGGAATTCAAAATAATGTGACAGCATAAAATATAATGATACACAGTTAAAGTGTACTCAAATTACATATTAACATTAAATGCATGGGTGAAACTGCATAAGAACATAGAATATATATATGTAATTCAACAAACAGCAGTATGCGTATGTAAAACTCAACAAGATACATAACTGAGTTGAAAAGAAAAGAATAGCATGAGGATTTCAAGGAGAAAATGTACTCAATAACGTTCAATAGTTGAGCAGGAGAACATTGCCACATCTTTTCAAATATTTGTATAGAGTCATGCAGTGAGTAGGCCATGTGTTCTATTGATTTTGTCTGGGCCAAAATCAATAGCACTTCTTCTTATAATGGGGTGTTTGTAGCATAATCTACGTACTTTCACCAATTTTGCTGATAGTAGGATATGGGCAAAAACTGAGTTCACATTTTGAACATGATGATTCTGCATTATTTGGAATAGTCACATTTGTAACTGACAAGTTGAACAATTCCAGATCAGAAGTTATGGATTTAATGTGCCTTCTACCAATTTTTGAGAATCAAACTATTTTCCAGTACTTGAAAAAGCTGCAAGATTTTAACATAGTTATATTTTTATAAGTGGGCATCTACATTTTCATGGTACGTTGTGGGATTGTTTTAATAATGTATCACCCAGTACACAGCTTACATAGGAAGGATCCTGTAAAATAACAACCAAATGCTTATGAATAAGCACTCTTGAGGCACGAAATGTGTTAAGTCAGGTTTGTGGGGACTACCCGCTGATGTACTATGATAAATATTGACACATTAATAAATTCTAAGTATTATTTATATTAAAAGGAATAGTCCCAGCACCATAAACACTAACTGCTGTAACTGTTGTGATGATAGGAGTGCCTTGGCGATCTCCCAATGTTATTAGTCCATCCATTTTGCAACAAAAGGTTTGACTTCTTACTGAATTCCGGGAGTTTCTCCCTACCTCCTCTTAGCTAATAGTTAGAGCCTGAAGTTCCTGATAGGAACTTAGCATTTTGCCAATGAGCTAAACTCTCCCATGCTGGGATTGATGGGGAGGAGATGGGAAAGGGGGGGGAGATGAAGGCAGATATGTAAAAAGGAAGGGGAGTGAGATAAAGCAAAGGGTGTAGAGATAAGGAGGGGTTGTAAAATGCATTTATATCCACACACTCCACACTGCATACACGCCTACTACCATAATACATACAAATAGACAACACAAATTAATACTGAATACTTTATTTCAAAACTAAAAATGAAGTTGAGGTAAAGAAGCATAAGTAAGACTAACACAGTAGCGTCAACCACCATTCAACTTTTTGACATCTTTTGCTATCCACCCAAATTTTAAGTTCTAGAACTGCTCATATATACAGGAATGAAGAGGGTGGCATTTAATTGAGAGGAGGGCAGGGAGAGAGTGGATGGGAGATGTGTATTGTGGCACACAATACCAATTTAAATGAGACCACCTAAAAACTTTAAGTAATTTGTTATGGTGAATTGTAAATGTGTATAGTACTTAAAAAAAACTTACTGTAATGTATGAGTGAGTATCTGAGTGAGAATTATTTTTCCAGTAGCAAAGGTGGGTTACTAATTATCAGTCCAAAGAGGCAGTATGTAGAAGCCGTAAACAATAAGAGCCAGGGTCAGTGAACTGGAGTTATAGCAAAATGGATAATTCTTAGAAAAAAGCCTATGGTCTTGTCAGGATTACAATTGATACAACAAGCAGTATAAGTATCAAACTTAGGAATCATGATAACGTCTAACCGGACCTTAGAATGTCCGGACTTAACATATAAGAGAATAGTCGAAATACTAGCCGAGGTCAGGAACACAGAATGAAACACAGTTGCAAGGAATAGCCAATAGTCAGGGATACCAGAAATCAGGGAAGTCAGAACGAAGCCAGAGTCAATAACCAAAGAAACACAATCAGGAACACACTCTCGGATAACCAACAAAAGGGAAACCACGACAGGGCAATGAGCAGAAGAAATTAGTGAGTTTAAGGATCCCTCTTGTGAATCCGACATAACGGTATGGATCCGTGGCGGCTGGCGTCCACTGGATGTCGCAAAAGTCAGTACTTATGGCATGGGACTGCCGAGCAGAAATTTTCCTATTCCTGGAAAGGTGATTATGTTGGGCATAGCATATGGAGAGGATGTATACGTGAAATTACCCCCCACCTGAAGACCACCCACCGGACGGTAGGACCAGTTTTGAGAGGAAATTTGGCGTGGAAAGCACGAATCTTGTGGCCAGCATGCACATCAGAGGCAGGAACCCAGGAACGATCAGTAGGCCCGTAACCATTCCAATCAACCAGGTATTGCAAGGAGCCCTGAAAAAACCTGGAGTCAATTATGGAGGAGATCTTGTACTCCTCCCTTCCAGAAACAAACAGGTGGGGGGGGGGGAGGAGGGACAAAAGGGACAGTATACCTATTGCAAATAAGTGGCTTAAGCAAAGATACATGAAATGAATTAGGTATACGTAAGGAGGCAGGAAGAGCAAGAGAGTATGAAACGGGATTGATCCTCCGAACAATACGAAAGGGACCAATAAATCTGGGAGCAAACTTCATGCTAGGAACCTTGAGTCTGAAATTACTTGAGGAGAGCCACACCTGATCACCCAGGTTTGGCACCAGGGTTGGCACCCCGACGCTTATCTGCATGAAACTTAAAACGAGCAGCCGCATTCTCAAGAGCTGAGCGGACCATAGAAGTAAGGTGGTCATCCAGAGCAGGGATAGTTGTGTCATAGAACACAGCAGGGAAAACAGTAGGATTGCGACAGTAGTTGACAAAAAATGTACTATGCTGGGATGAGTCATGGGTAGCATTATTCCTGGTAAATGCGGCCCAAGGTAGCAATTCAGACCAATTCTCCTGCATGCTATTGATAAAACAGCGTAAATACAGTTCTAATGACTGGTTAGCCCTGTGAGCCGCACCATTAGTTTCAGGATGGTACGAAGAAGAAAAGGATAATTCAATACTCAATTGTTTATTGAATGCGCTCCAAAATCGTGACACAAATTGGGACCCTCTGTCAGACACAATGTTTTGCGGAATACCATGTAACCTGACAATCTTATGAATAAATATATGAACTAGATCATGGGAGGAAGGCAATTTTTTGAGCGGAACAAAGTGTGCCATTTTTGAAAAGTGATCAACAAACATAAGGATGGTGGTATAACCATTAGAACTTGGGAGTTCAACAATGAAGTCCATAGACAAATCAGACCATGGGACACTGGGTACAAGAAAAGGTTGTAATAACCCACATGGAAGTTTATGGGGAACCTTGGAAACCGCACAAACTGTACAAGCATCCATATAGTCTTTGATGTCATTCCTGAGTGAAGGCCACAAGAACGATCTCGAGACAGCGATTATAGTTTTATTAATACCCGGATGTCCAGCAGTCACATTGTTGTGTAATACCTTAAGCACCTCCTTTCTTTCTAACAAAGGAATAAACAATCTATCTTGAGGTTTATCACAAGGTGCCTGGGACTGAGCTGCCATGATAGCACAAAGAAGAGGGGGTGACAAGGAAAGGATAATGGATGAGGACAATGATACACTCAGGTGGAACAAAAGGGAATGTCTCCTGTTCTTGTTATGATTCAATGTCAAATTGCCTAGATAAAGTGTCAGCTTTAACATTCTTGGGACCTGGTCTGTAAGTGATGATAAAGTTAAAGCAAGATAAGAACAAAGACCATCTAGCTTGTCTAGAAGACAGTAGTTTAGCATCACCAATATATGCCACGTTTTTGTGATCTGTAATGATCAAAAGGGGGTCCTTGGAACTCTCCAAAAGATGTCACCATTTCTTTAGCACTAGTATAATGGCCAACAATTCTCTGTTACCAATAGCATAGTTACGCTCTGCAGGAAACAACTTTCTAGAGAAGTAACCACAACCTGACTCTCCCTCTGAGAAAGAACAGCCCCTACCCCTGTTTCGGAGGCATCAACCTCCAGGACAAAGGATTTGCTAGTGTCAGGATGTACCAATTTGTCAGCAGAGGCAAACAATTCCTTAAGAAGCTCAAAAGCCTCCCTAGCTTCTTTAGACCACATAGTACAATTAGCCCCTTTGCATGTCATATTGGTGATGGGGGCTATCACAGAAGAGAATCCTTTGATGAATCTCCTATAGTAGTTAGCAAAGCCAATAAACCTGTGAATGGCTTTTAACCCATTAGGTAATGGCCAGTGTAGACCGGTTTCTAGTTTACGAGGGTCCATTTGAAAACCAGAGGCCGAAATATTATATCCTAAGAACTGAACCTCTGTTTAGTCAAATATGCATTTTTCAAGTTTGCAATAAAGTTCATTTTCAAGCAAAGTTTGCAACACTTGTTTGACATGTTTATGATGAGTCTGGAGGACAGGGGAATAAATAAGGATATCATCCAAATACACTAATACAAAGGTATATATGCAGGGCCGGATTAAGAGCACAGTGGGCCTGGTGCTGACAATTATGATGGGCCTAATTACGGAATCTTATCGACCTAAAACAATCATACCTCCCAAGCGTCATGTATGTGATGGAGATGGTGCTGGAGGGAAACTCATAGGATGCAGCTATAAGAAAACACATAGTCTATGCTAATTTCTCTCTAATTTATGCTTTCATCCTTCAAGTAAATCCATAACCCCTAACAGCGGTGTACAGTGAAGCAGGAAGTCAATGGGCTGGGTAAAAGGGTGTACCACTGGCGCGAATCATGTGACAAGACCTGCCAAAAGGGGTGAACATGCCCAAAAAGGGGGCATATTTGTCCAAAGAATTGGAAGGTCAGCCTGGCATGAATGCATGTCAGGCTGCCTGCCAATCCTGCAGACTGTCCAACTAAGGGCATACTATGCAGGCAGCACCTTGAGCTTGACATAAATGCGTCTAATGATGCGCTCACTCCATTCTTTCTAAGGACTGTCCCCTACCACTCGCTGGTCCACTTGTCTCCTTAACTTCTTACTAGCAGGCAGAAGTTCCTGGTATATAGTCTGAGACAGAGAAAAGGTGTCTGTAGTGAGTGTAGAAGAAAGGGGACATGCCACAGTGTTAGAGAGACCAACGTCTGCATTACCTATACTAACTTTAATGTCAACCAGTGCACACAAGTTTTGTTCCCATACATCCCTCTTAAGCTTCCAAACTTAAAGGGACACTATAGTCACCAGAACAACTACAGCTTATTGTATTTGTTCTGGTAAGTAGAATCATTCCATTCAGGCTTTTTGCAGTAAACACTGTCTTTTCAGAGAAAATAACTCCACTGGCCGCTCCTTAGATGGCTGCTAGAGGTGCTTCCTGGGGCAGTACTGCCTAGTGTGCAGCACTGCCATTAGTGTCTCCACCCTCTGCATGCAGACACTGAACTTTCCTCATAGAGATGCATTGATTCAATTTATCTTTATGAGGAGATGCTGAGGGTCTGGCTCTGCCCCTGATCTGCCTAGTTGACAGTCTCAGCCAATCCTATGGGGAAGTATTGTAATTTGCTCAGACCACCACTTCTGAGCCAGCAGCTGCAGAATTGAATACAAGTAATATTTTACTATATTTAGGGAGGCAAGAAGGGGCCAGGGTGGTGGTTTTAACATAATAGGGTAAGAAACACATGATTGTGTTCCTGACACTATAGTGCTCCTTTAAGCAAGAGTATGTGAAGAGTAGTTAAGGTTGCCACCTTTCTTGGAAAAAAATACCAGCCTTATTCATTTGTATAATTAATTAGTTATGCGTGACATCACATGATGTAAATCACAAGGAGTGACATCAGAGAAAATGCTGTAAAATCACCAACAAACTACTCACAGTTTGATTCTGCTTTATAGATGGATTGCTCCCAGTGTCTCCCTGTCTCCCAGTGTCTCAGTCTCGCAAGTCACCCAGTGTCTCAGTGTCCCTATGTATCACAGTGTCAGTGTCCCCATGTCGCCCAGTCCACTAGTCTCCAAGTGTCTGTGTCCCCATTTCTCCCAGTGTCCCAATGTCTCAGTGTGTCCCCATGTCACTAAGATACTGGGGACACTGAGAGACATGGGGACACTGAGAGACCCGGGGACACAGAGACATGGGGACACTGGGAGACATGGGGACACTGAGACATTTAGGAAAACTGGGAGAAATGAGACACTAGGGACACAGACACTGGGAGACATGGGGACACTGAAACATTTGGGGACACTAAGACACTAGGGACACAGACATGGGAACACAGACACTGGGAGACTAGGGGACACTGAGAGACTAGGGGACACTGGGAGACTAGGGGACACTGGCTGGGAGACAGACACTTGGGGACATAGACATGTGGACACTGGGACATATAGGGACACTGGAAGACATGGGGGCACCAGGCACACTGAGACACTAGGAACACAGACACTGGGAGACATGGAGATACTGAAACACTTGGGGACACTAAGACACTAGGGACACAGAGACTGGGAGACTAGGGGACACTGGGAGACTAGCGGATACTGGGAGACTAGGGGACACTGGCTGGGAGACAGACACTTGGGGAGACATGGGGACAGTTGTGGACATAGACATGGGGACACTGGGACAAATGGGGACACTTGGCACACTGAGAGACATGGGACACAGACACTGGGAGACTTGGGGACACAGACACTAGGGACACTGGCTGGGGGACATAGTGTCTCCGTGTCCCAATGTCTCCCAATGTCCCAATGTCTCCCAATGTCCCTATGTCTCACAGCGTCCCCATGTGTCTCAGCGTCCCCTAGTGTCTCAGCGTCCCCTAGTGTCTCAGCGTCCCCTAGTGTCTCAGTGTCCCCATGTTTTCCAGTGTCCCCATGTTTTCCAGTGTCCCCATGTTTTCCAGTGTCCCCAAGTGTCTGTGTCCCCAGGTCTCCAAGTGTCTGTGTCCCCATGTGTCCTAATGTCTCAGTGTCCCCATGTGTGCCCTAGTGTCTGTGTCCCCATATGTCCCCAAGTGTCTCAGTGTCCCCTAGTGTCTCAGTGTCCCCATATTTTCCAGTGTCCCCAAGTGTCTCAGTGTTCCCAGGTCTCCCAGTGTCTGTGTCCTAGTGTCTCAGTGTCCCCTAGTGTATGTGTCATCATGTGTCCCCTAGTGTCTGTGTCCCCTAGTGTCTCAGTGTCCCCATATGTCACCTAGTGTCTCAGTGTCCCCATGTGTCCCCTAGTGTCTCAGTGTCCCCATGTGTCCCTGCTGCCTTTCCCCCCATCCCTCACTTACCTGAGCTGTAGAGCTGCTGTCTGTACTCTCTGTGCTGTGTAGCTGCTCCCCCACGGATCAGTGAGTAGTAGAGAGAGGCAGGGATATTCTGTAACTTCCTATCCCTGCCTCTCTCCACACACAGTGACCCCTACTGGCCAGTGCTGGTATTGCAGAGTAATTTCCATTTATTCTGAGAAAATTACCTGCATTTGTATTGCCGGTATTACTGCAATACCGGCACGGCCAGGCAGCCTCAAATACCGTCTGTGCCATTAAAATACCAGTCAGGTGGCAAACCTAAGAGTAGTGTGTTTTAAAAAATAAAAAAAATTATTTTTTTTTTTTTTTTTTTTTTAAATGGGCCTATTCCATGGGCCTGGGCCTGGAGCTGCAGCTCCATCAGCCCCTATGTTAATCCGGCCCTGTATATATGTAGTCTTTGAGAACATCATTGATAAAATCTTGAAATACGGCCGGGGCATTGCATAAGCCGAAAGGCATCACAAGGTACTCATAGTGACCACTTCTAGTGTTAAAGGTAGTTTTCCATTCATGACCCTCCTTAATCCTTACCAAATTGTAAGCACTCCTAAGGTCGAGTTTGGCATTTTTTATGGTGATTTTGTTCAATGCTCTATAATCAATGCATGGGCGTAATTCTCCATCTTTCTTGGATACAAAAAAGAATCCCGCACCAGCAGGCGAAGAGTTACGTATGGGCCTTTAAGTAAAGAATCTTTAATATATTCCTCCATGATCCTACTCTCCTGTGGGGATAGGGCATACACTGCCCCTTTAGGGGGCATAGTGCCAGGTAGCAGATCTATGGAGCAATCATAAGATCTGTGAGGAGGCAGCATATCGGGGTGGCTTTTACTGAACGCTTTTCTAACCTCCCAGTACTGCACAGGAATTTCAGAAGTCTGAGGTGTAGAAGTAGGCAAAGTAACGATGTCCACTCTCTTAGTGATGGGTGACATGAATCTCTCTTTACCCCATTCCAGTATTTCCTCTTTAGCCCAATCAATATGAGGCTTGTGCTTAACAAGCCATGGGAATCCTAATATGATGGGACAAGAAGGAGAAACAATTAACTGAAATGTGATAGTCTCTTTGTGTAACGCTCCTATAGTAATACTAGTGGGCATAGTTTCATTGGTAATAAACGGCTGAGAGAGAGGTCTCCCATCAATAGCTTTAACGGCCATGGGTGATGATCTCTCCTTGATAAGTATGGAGTGTCTGTTGACAAATTGCGTGTCGATAAAGTTTCCTGCAGCACCTGAATCCATCAGGGCTTTGCATGCAAAACTTTTCTTCTTGCAAATGACAGTGATATCAATGAGAAATCTACTTTGGGTAGTATCAGAGGACATATCCATCACACCTAAGACCTGTCCCCTTAAGGTTCTTAGGTGCTGAAGTTTTCTGGAGGTATAGGATAAGCATCTCTCATATGTCCCTTCTTGCCACAAAGGCCCACCTTTCTCCTAAACTGTTTCTCTGCCTCTGTCAGCCTAGTAACCCCCAATTGCATAGGTTCCGGCTCAGACTGTACAGGAAGGCCAGAGACAACAGGTCTGGAGAAGCGAGGCACCAGTGACATATTCAAGCATCTGGTTCTATTACTAGTATTCTCCCTGGTTCTAATACAGTTGTTGATATGCATCAAATACGTGATGTAGTCATTTAACCTCCCTGGTAGTTATTTGGCTGCAATCTCGTCAAGGATAGCTTCAGATAATCACTCTGCAAAGGCAGTAATTAAACAACTATTAGTCCAGTCTACCTCAGAAGCTAAAGTGCGAAATTCAATAGCATAATCTGAGACAGACCGGTTCCCTTGTTTGATACGCATTAGGGCAGTAGCAGCGTTGGTCTCCCTACCCAATGTTTCAAATGTTAGTTTGAATTCCGTAAGAAATTCCAAGTAATAATGGGCAATAGACTTATTACTTTCCCATAATGGGTTGACCCATGCTCAGGCTTTACCTTGCAGTTCATTATGTATCCAATTTTGGCTCTATCTGTGGGAAAGGACCCAGGAGAGGCTTCAAAATGGGACTCAATTTGATTTTAAAAAAACAGACATTCATGAATATTACCTTCAAAATGCGCAGGTGAAGATAGGGTGATATTAGGTGCACTATATTCGGTACAGTAGGTGGGAGTGTACCTGCCAACGGAATCTCAGGCTGTAAATGAGCCGTACATAGTAATAGTGTATTGAAAGCTTGAGCGAACTGATCCATACGGTGATTATTCTCCTCTAGCTTTCTTTCAAAAGCTACTTTGTGCTGACACAAATCTGCAGGATCTAAGGCCCTGTCGTAATGTCAGGATTACAATTGATACAACAAGCAGTATAAGTATCACACTTAGGAATCATGATAACATCTAACGGACCTTAGAATGGCCAGACTTAACGTATAAGAGAACAGCTGAAATACTCAGTCAGAACGAAGCCAAAGTCAATAACCAAAGAAACATGATCAGGAACACACTGTTGGATAACCAGCAAAGGGAAACCACGACAGGGCAATGAGCAGAAGAAATGAGTGAGTTTAAGTATCCCTCTTGTGAATCCGATTGGCTGTATCCGGCCTATGACCCCAAAACGTGTGCGCGCATCTTCTGCATGATGTCACCTGCACATTGACGTCGTTACCACCGTGGACAGACATGGGGCTACATAACGGTGTGGATCCGCAGCAGCTAGCGTCCACTAGAATGTTGCAAAAGCCCGGTTTTATGGCATAGGATCACCGAGCAGCCCTAGGAATCACCATATTTACAGAAATATGGTGTGCACACTCAATTGATGTCAGACACAGTGTAATGAACTTTTAGCAGTAGATGGTTCAAATTCCCTCACATAAAGTCTAACCATCAAAAGTCTACCATAAAACAATCAAAAAATAAAGTATCTGAAGACTTGCCGGCTATCAATTTTATTTTCATCCTCCCAATCGAATCAGACAGTGTTAATAACAGGAATGTTCTTTTGTGAATTTCCATTCCAGCCCACATAATCAAAAGTAGCGACACCTGGTGTATGCCTTGGCCTTTTCCTTGCATTTGGCATAGTCATGTTTGACTTTGGTCCTTAAATGATCACCATAGTCAACATATAAAAGCAAGAAAGATAGGTCCCCTAGCCTTCTTTCTTGCTTTTATATTAGTTTGCCCTTTTTATCATATAAACTTACCTTCGTTCCAGCTCCGAGCTCCTCGGCAGGCCATGCCCCCCTTTTCGTCAAAATGCCAAAATAGCAGGGCTCAATCAGACGCTTCTTTTTGAGAGGCGTCATCGCTCCGTGGTGCACATGCGCGGATTCGCACTGCACCAATTAGGTTCTTCATAGAGCGGCATTGAATGCTGCTCTATGAATGAACTGAGCGCTAATGTGCACGGTATGAGCATTTGCAAGCTGAACTGACTGACAGCTCAGCTAGCTGTTTATGCCCGTCCCCCTCCTCCATCAACCCTCCTAAGCCAAAAGTTTGTATGCAAACACTATATAGAGATATCTATATAACTAACTATCTATATAACATTTTTTAAAAATATTGTTAAACATACATACACACTATTTCTATCCACCTATCTATTTCTATCTATCTTTGTCTGTCTATCTATCTATCTATCTATCTCTTTCTATCTATTTATTTCTCTATTTATCTATCTATTTCTATCTGTTTCGATTCATCTATTTCTATCTATCTATCTATTTCTATCTATATCTATCTATCTATCTCTTTATTTCTTTCTATTTCTATCTATTTATTTCTATATTTCTATCTATCTATTTCACTCATTCACACTCACTCTCTCAATCTAACACACTCACTCTCACACTCACTAACACTCTTTCTCAGACACTCTCTCACACACTCACTCACTCACACGCTCACTCACACCACTCTTTCACTCACATACTCTCTCACACACACTCTCTCACTCACTCTCAATTTTTAAAATAAGTTTATTTATTGTTTCAAGTCAGTAGATCCTCCTGCTCGGTCTCCTGCCTTCAGCCTGACAGCCTGAGCCCACGCTGAGTGCTGACAGGCACAGGAGGCGCGTTCACAGTGCCTCCTGCCTCCTCGTATCACGCTTGATGCATCCACCCAAGCATAAAGACATCAAACGTGATGAATGTGAGTTAGGCAGCCTTGAACTCGGAAGTCCCTCTGGTGGCCTTCTGAGTGACTGCCACTGAAGGTGTTCCTAGCTTCCAAGGTAAACACTGTATTTTCTCAGAAAATACAGTGTTTACATGAGAAAGGCTGCAGGGAGCTATTGTTCTCACCTGAACAACTTCATTAAGCTGAAGTTGTTCAGGTGACTATAGTGTCCCTTGAACTGTGGCACGTGTTTTACTACTATTATAAGTTAGGCTCTTGCTTCAGCATCCCAGATAGCTTGCAAATGGATACTGCTGGGGTGTTACAGTTGTCCCACACTAGTTAGGGAGTTTGACAAGTAGTCATGTGGTAACTCTGGAACATTCAGACAAACTCGTAGCATCTGGTATATACAGAGCTGCGATGTGAGGTATGAGTTGTCCATCACAGAATTGTGTTATCCTACATATTCAGCCTGTGTAAGACTGCAGGAATCAGGATTCATCACATTAGCCAATGTTTTATCAATCTGTAATCCCCATTGCCCTTTAGTCAATGTTTTGTTGAAATAATTGGTATTCTGGTGTTTGACTTTACGTCCTTATTTATATTAATCCATTCTTTCACAAACTTTTCAGCTTGTGACTAACTGTTGCTCTCCATAATTTGTTTCATTCTTTAGCCACCTTATATCAATGTGTCATCAGTGGTAATACATATTGTATGTGACAGTTGTGTTTGTTTGTGCATTTACCCTAATCTTTCAGAACAACCCTAAAATATAAAGATAAAGGACACAGCATACTCTTTTATACTTTTTGCTTTTTATAAAGGATGAACTAATACATGAAAAATGAAACTAATTTTGGTGCAGTAACATAATTACCATATTTACTTGAATCTAATGCACAGCAAATAAAGTTTCCAAAATTTGAATGCACATTGGAATCAATGATGCATTACATTCGGTGCAAAATTCAACCTTTTCTGGCGAAATCACGCAGGCGAATTCAAACAGACTAATTCAAACTGGTGAATTCAAACAGGCATATTCACACAGGCAAATGTTGTTCCTGAAAGAGAGCTTAAAAAAAATATAGACTTAACATTTAACACTAAAATTGAAATACCATTTTCATTGTGGCACAATGTTATATAGTAGTATATTGTGTAAATGCGCATGACGTTCGCAAGCAAAAACATTTTTCAGCTTCCAGGTTTCAAAAATTGAGGTGTGCATTAGATTCGATGGTGCATTAGATTAGATCCATTTAAAGGGATCGATGAACAGAAATTGCGAATAAAAGTGCTGTTTCGTCAAAATATATATATATCAACCTATACATTTATCCCTTCTTTAACCCCTTAAGGACAGTTGACGGTTCAGGACCGTCATTGGAAACATCCCCTTTAGGACCGATGATGGTCCTGAACCATCATAACGGTAATATTTACTTGCTCCGGGTCTGGGGGGACTGCCTAACAGCCCAGACAGACAGTATATAATATGTCTATATAATAAATAGTAGAGAACCAAAGGTGTCACTTGAATAGAAAGTGACCACAAGATTAAATTTCCAAATCCATTCCAAAGATCCTAAATTATTAAAAAATATTTTTTTCCTAAACTGAATTAAAGCATAGAATATCCATGAAGGTGTTTACATGAGACTGAAGGTCTAGAGACTAGGGATACCTTTACCACAGACCTCTGGTAACCCTAGAGAGGTGGATGTAATTGGTTAAATCCCTATTACTTATCTCTCTGTATATACCCTTCTTTTTATATATTTTTTCCTGTGTGCTTTGTTCTCACCATTTAGCATATCTCTCACTATTCCTTTTATGTTTTCGTTTTTGCTTCTGGAAGATCACACTAGGCTCTGTCGTAACCAGTGCTGTATATACTTCCATGAGGGCTTAAACACATAAAGGGGGAAATTGCTATCTCTTCAGTTAGTTCTCGTACTGCCAATCCATACCCGTTTGGAACTAGTGTGGTATGCTTTATTATTAACTATCTATTATTGAGCATCTCACTCAGGGCTGTTCCCCCTCCTATTAGGCTACACTGTTTAATTTGTCCTAGTACTTTTTAGAGTTGCTAATAAAGTTCTTTTGTTATTTATTATTATTTTCTCCTTTAGGATCTTATTGGAATGGATTGGAAATTTAACCTTGTGGTCACTTTCTATTCAAGTGACACCTTTGGTTCTCTACTATTTATTGTATTACCTAGGGTTATCCCCTACTTTTCCAGACTAGGTGACCTTTGTTTGTGAGTTAGGTACGGGACAACGGTGTTACACTAAACCCCTATCCTTGACCGCTCCCCTTCTTTTCTTTCAGCAATATGTCTATATATCTTATATATAATGTCATACTAAGTGTATTTTTATATTAATATATATGTATAATCTATATATTAATATATATGATATATATTAATATAAAAATACAGTTATAATTAAATGACACACATATGTAATATATATAATAACTATATATTGCATATATATATTATTATAAAATATAAATAAGTAAATAAAAATAAATTTTAAAATAATAAAAAAAGTTAAAAAATTATATACAAAATTACATAAATAATTTCATAAATATATAAGTAGACTTAAATATATAAATATGCATATATATTTAAGTTCTATGTGCATATTTATGTAATATTTTTACATAATTCAGTAATTTTATTGATTGCAATTTGAGGGACCTGCCTGACAACCCAGGCCGAAAGTCCAGAGAATTTAATTTGCTAGCACTGTATTTAACCCTGTAACTTTCTATGACACCCTAAAACCTGTACATGGCGGGTACTGTTTTACTCGGTAGACTTTGCTGAACACAAATATTAGTGTTTCAAAACAGTAAAACATATCACAGCGATGATATTGTCAGTGAAAGTGAAGTTTTTTGTGCATTTTGTCACATACAAAAGGCACTTTCACTGATGATATAATTGTTGTGATACGTTTTACTGTTTTGAAACAGAAATGGTGTTCAGCAAATATAATATTGGTGTTCAGCGAAGTCTCCTGAGTATAACAGCACCCGCCATGTACAGGTTTTATAGTGTTTTTGAAAGTTACAGGGTCAAATTTATTTACATTGAAAATTGCCAGATTGGTAATGTTGCCTTTGAGAGCATATGGTAGCCCAGGAATGAGAATTACCCCATGATGGCATACCATTTGCAAAAGAAGACAACCCAAGGTATTGCAAATGGGGTATGTTCAGTCTTTTTTAGTAGCTACCTACTCACAAACACTGGAAAAAGTTAGCTTTCATAATTGTTTGTTGCATTTTTAACATACAAACAAATATAAATGCTTACTTTGGCCAGTGTTTGTGACCAAGTGTCTACTAAAATAGACTGGACATACCCCATATTGAATACCCTGGGTTGTCTACTTTACAAAAAATATGTACATGTGAGGTGTGATTCAGAGATTTATGACAGATAACAGTGTTACAATGTCACTATTAATAAATTATAAATATTTATATTTATATACAGCAATGTCCTACTTGAAAAAAGCATGTAAACACTGGGTGGGTTTTTTTAAACTCAGGACAATATTTAGATAAGTAAAAGATTTTTCAAGTAAAAGTCAAAAAACATGTTTATTTTTTTCAAATTTTAACCAATTTTAATATTTTTTTAAAGTAAATTATATGACATGATACAAATAATTGTATGTAAAGAAAGCCCTTCTTGTCCTGAAAAACACAATATATAATTTGTATGAGAACAGTAAATGAGAGAGTAGAATATTACAGCTAAACACAAACATCACAAAAGTGTTAAAACAGCTCTGGTCCTTAACGTACAACATGGCCAAAATAGTCCGGTCCTGAAGGGGTTAAAAAATAATTAGGCTTTATTCTGTTTTAAGAATACATGGGGCAATGAAAGACTCTATAATTATTCCCTTTGAATGCAGGCATTTTATAATTTATGTTTTTGTCTCTTTTAGAGGGGTCAGATTTATGAACATGAATGAAATGCAAAGTACCTAATGCCAAAAATAAACAAATGCATTCTTGTCGATTTTTTCTGGTGAATTAAGTTAGTAAGAATGCTTGACAGCTGATGCACACAGTGACCCCCTGTTAACGGCTTAGCTGTTTCTGTATTCCAGCCAACTCACTGTAGTGAGGCAAGTAGGGATGTAGCCATCTACAAAAGTAGATTTAATTCCTTTTCTGCAACACTTAAGTGATTTTTTTTTTTCATGCAGTTGTCCAAACAATTGTGTCAACTTTACCGAAGTGATAGGTTAAGTGATAGGTTTGAAGGGACTGTTGGGAGGTAGGGAGAACCACGTTTGGTTACACTAACCAAAACAAGTGTTCTAAAAAAAAACACACTGTTGTTTAGTTGGAGCTGGCCCTGTAAGCAGACTAAAAGTTGGAATGTGTAAAGGACCCCAAATTTCTGATAGCAGCCCTGGGTTGGAATAACCCTTTAAATTCTAAATTCTGGAAATTGCTTATATAATTCAGTCCCCACTGTAAACCCAGCTATCATGAGAAATATCTCTCTTAAAATTTGTTTTTAAGTCAAATACTTTTTATTGAAAGATTTTCAATATATAACTTTATAAACATTTTAAATAAAGCAAAAAGGGGTAAACAGAAAAAAAGAGGGGGTAATATGGGGTTAAACAGCCATCCAAATGTTCATGATCAAACAATGTAGTTATTACAAACAATAAACAATTCCCTACTTAGCATAGCAATAGTCCAAAACGTATACGAAGATATTGAAGATGTATAATATTCAATATAAGACATCATTATATAAACAATGAAACTGGTCAATTGTAGGTTTAAACTGTATTACCGTAATATATATTATGTGTTATATTGTCTTCCCAGACTTTCCAGTGATATTTTAATTGGTCATCTATATGGTTGTCTGGGGGCCATCTTGTGGCATTTACATCTAACACCAGGAAAAGCTGGATTTTAAATGAAGAGGGAATTTTGTTTTAAACCATCCCTTAAAAGCTCTTACAGACAGAAGCTATAGTCAGTGATTATTCAGTACACAACAAAATGTACTGAATTGCAAAGTGAATTACAAGATTTAGGATAAAATAGTGAAGATGTGGCTAGAGCCAAGTTGGAAAATTTTTCCCTTATCGGCTATTGTTGCCTGCGCTTTGTAATTTGTGTTTTAATTTACTGCAAATTGTGTTTAAATAAACCACATAGTATCCTCACAGACTGACCATTTTTCAAGTTGTATTTAGGTAGGAGCTGAAGTCTTCCATCAGATAGGTCTCCTCAGTACCAATATTTTGCTACGTGATATAGGTATACCTGTTAATATTGCCTCCTGAACGGAGATGGACAGACAAGGGAACACGCTGCGCAGAGGAGCCCATGAAATGGGGGAATCCGCCCATAAAATTGGTGGCCAGATTAACTGACAGCCTTTCTCTCAAGTCAGCTGAAGCACTCTGTGCAGGGCTGTCTTTACCCCACCTCAATGCAGTTGTAGAACTAAAGTAGAGTCTTCCCAAAAGCTGTATTGCCCCGCTATAGTCTGTAACGAATGCTGCCGCCAGACTGATTTTTCTCTCTAATTGGTTCTCTCACACCTCACCCCTCTGTCAGTCCTTACATTGGCTTCCTGTATCCTATAGGAGTCAATTCAAGGTACTAATTCACACCTATAAAGCTCTGAACAATTCGTATATCTCCTCACAGATCCATAGGTATGTCCCTTCTCATCTCTCGCTCTGCTGTGACCTTCTCCTGTCCGTTGTTCGCACCCGTATGGCCAACTCACGCTTGCAGGACTTCTCACGGACGGCTCCCTTCCTATAGAATAGCATGCCTACCGCCATCAGACTCTCCCCTTGTCTTCAATCGTTTAAGAAGTGCCTTAAAACCCATCTCTTTAGGAAAGCTTATGGCCTCCCAGAGTAACCTTTACCTCACATACCTGTCTCTTGCTCTCTTCTAAAGGGCAGCACTTTACTCTCTCCTCCAGCTCTGCTTCACTTCCACCTTTATTTGATTGCTATTTCCTGTCCTATTGTGTTTTACACCCCACCTCCTATAGAATGTAAGCTTGTTTTAGCAGGGTCCTCTTCAATCTATCGTTCCTGTAAGTTTTCTTGTAATTGTCCTATTTATAGTTAAATCCTCCCTCTCATTATATTGTAAAGCGCTACAGAATCTGTTGGCGCTAAATAAATTGCGATAATAAATAGAGAGGACCCTGGTGCAAGACTTTTAGTTTGGCACCCCTTTCACAAGGTTGGCCAAAAGGTAGATCCCTATCTGTCGTGCAACTACAACAATGTTTTGACAGCTGGGGCTCTATCATTTTGCAATGCTTGCAGGGTTGTATTTAGCACAGAGCAGTGTTTGTGACATACTGACACACAAACTCAGACACATACACTGATAGACATAATAACACACAGACAAACATACTGAAACAGACTGACATACAGACACCTACTGACACTCACATAGACACGCACACTCACAGACAGACACACTGATCTACATAGACACACATGCAGAAGTTACACTTGAATAGCCACTCTCCAGTTTTGACTTCCCTGGGGTCCAGTGTGCTGGATGGGAGTTAGGCTCTGGCACTCCCACCCTCTTCTCACTGTGTCCTCTCTTACTTGCGGCTCCAGTTATTTAAGAGGAAGTGACTCGCGGCTGTGGCAGGGCACAACCCTGGCACCAGTATCTCCAACGATGCTCCTGTACTGCTGAATGTTGCATGTCTGGCACCACATCTGATTTCCTACATTACAAAATTAATGTTACATTCCTATACTTCTGCCCAGTTCCTTGCCATTGCACTGCTCAAGCAATACAGTTTTACTTCACTCATCTCCATCTGCTGTTAATTAACTTCACAGCTAGAGATTTTGCATCACTTTACCAACAAGATCAACCAAATTTGGAATGCAGTCACTTTTTCCCTCCTCTCCAGTACTCACATTCAGTACCTTCTAAAACTTTTGACCTCCCTCACCCCCCAGTCTCTGAACTAGAAGTTTCTAAGGCTCTCCTATCCTCTCACCCCACCACATGCCCTCTCAAACCCATCCCCCAAGGCCTAAAGTCATCCTTAAATCATATTTTTAAACCTCCCGTTGTCTACTGGCCTCTTCCCTCAAACATGCAATTGTTAATCCCATCTTAAAAAAGCAACCTCTTGACTCTACCTCTCCTTCGAAGATCCCATATCACTCCTCCTCTTCACTTCTAAGCTTCTTGATTCTTGAAATTACCCGTCTAACTCACTTTCTCAACACTAACTCTCTTGACTCTCTTCAGTTTGGCTTCCACTCCCTTCATTCTACCATGCTGCATTTTTTAATAAAAAAATAAAAAAAAAACTTGTCAACAGAGTAATCAAGTCTAGTCCTAGCTGGCATTGCGTGTCTGTAACTTTAATAAACGAAAATAGAAAGTATAGTATACCTGAAGAAGCTTTGTGGTATTAATTAATTTCCGTAGTGAAGTTTGGTATGTATGTGATAGAGGAATGTATTACATGAGGGTTATGTAGTTTAGTTCAAGTTAGTAACAAGATGTTAGTGAGTAACGTGGTTTTCTTTTAGCCTAGGCAACAATAGATTGTGGGTAGCTTAAAACGCTGCTGGAGTTTGTACATAGTGTAAGCTTATAAGGTATGTGTCATCCAGTAAGTTGGTTAGATGTGCCTGTGCAGTGTTAATCGTGGAATTAACCCCTGAGCAGCCCCAGTTTAGCGTGGAATGTGTTCACATGAAAGCATACATTCAGAAAAAAAGTAATTGCGTATTAGTAGTAACATCAGCCTGGTTTTAAATGGGGACAACGGAGTATTATGGCAGCAGCTGCAGCTTATAGAGATGTAGCTCTGATTAGTGTCCCTGAGAGTTGATGGCATTGTTCTCGGGTTGACTTGTCCACGTCAGCCAATGCCTTGGCTCAATAGAGTGGGGGACACTCCGGGCAATGTAGCTTGAGTAGGGTGTGCCAGGGTATTGCCCGCACCTCCCTACGTCTGAGAGGGGGTCTGCATCTGGGGTCCATGGACCCTAGCAACGTGGTGCTCCAAGTCCCTCCCTTTTGGGAGATTGTGGGGGCTTCGTGCGGGCCGCCGCTGCTTTCTGTGTGCTAATCTCTGCTGGCGTGGTCGTTGTTTTACGGTCTTAGCTAGGGTGGCCCTCAGCCCAGATATGCCAGGATTAGGTTTCGCTGTTACTTGCAAAGGTGCTTTGCCATTAGGAGGCCCAGGCTGGCACAGCACTAGTTAGGGTGCTCACCGCCAGTCAAAGGAGTAGGAGAACTGCATCTCTTGATAACATTAACTCCTTTGGATTTTGTTACCATGTATATGTTGACGATACTCAGCTTTACTTCTCCTCTCCTGATCTCTCTCTTTTTCTCTACTGGAATGCGTCACAAACCAACTAGATGTCTTCCCATTTTCTAAAACCAAATATTTCTAAAACTGAACTCATCTTCCCCCCCCCCCACAAATAATCCTCCTCCATCAATCTATCTGCAAGTCAATACGACACCATTGAGTATAGGGAACTTCGTCCTCTCTCATATCTTGTTCAGGTTACACCTGGTGCTCCCTTCTGTTCCTGAGTTGGGAACAGAAGGGAGAATTATCCTCACACGCTCTCTGTATGCCCAAGGGGCTCTCCATAATGCAGGACTGACTCAAGACTTTGCCCTGCACACATGGGATGGAAGGGTAATTGGACATTCTGTGCTGCTTCCTATACAAACCTGGGGCCATGGATGCAGAGTTCAAAAATACAGTTGTGCCTGTTATGCTGGACTGAGCCAAATCTGCCACTATACCTTCCCATGCCTGGGAATAAGTTGACAAACCGATCAGGTTTAATGCTCAGATGATATGCTAAAACAGCTTCTCATTATCGGTTGAATTAACTTTTTGTTAGCTTTGTTTTATTTTCATTTATGCTCTCTAACTCAGTACATTATAGTGTATACTTGGTGGATTTGTAGCAGTGCCTAATGCAGTATAATTTTAAGATTTCCCATTCTGTATAACATCTGCAACATGGGCATAGTAGAAATGTTAATTACTTTGTATTTTTTTTTAAGCAAAAAATTGCATATAACTTGTGTATATAAAATATATCATCTTGAAATATATTAGCATTATTTGTACTCAATATACGCATAAATGATATACGTGATTGTAACTGTGCACATAAAAAAAATCCCGTCTAAGTTACTGGTCATCAAAAATTACTATTTTATAATTGTAAATAAGTTGGCACTATAAAAAAAAAAAGTGTATGTATACCCTAATTTAACCCTTTAAGGACAAAGCCAATTGTACAAGTTTTAATCAAAACTAAACCTAGTCCCACGCGGCCTCCTTAAAATGGCCGACGGCGGCGCAATTACCCTAATGGCAGAGCAGGAGAGGATGAACCCCTTATGGCGCGCTGAAGAAGAGCCAGCAAACCACATAACCCAAGCTGTAAACACATCTGGAATACGACCGCAGACTGGCACTTACACTGAAGCGGCAATCCTCTGAAACAGGCTCAGTACCTGCTGCATCTAAGCACGCCTTACCAGCGCTTTCCACAACTGAGGCTCGAGATCAACACTGGAGGAGTGCTCAGAGAGGCCATCTTCAAACGCCAGCTCACCTAAATGCAGCCCGCACCTGGACATTGTGGCTTGAAAAGCACCGAGCGCATACCCACCTAATGACCGGAAAGTCTGTCAACGGCAATCTGCAGACCCTGTGCGGGACTGAGAGACTCAGTGAACCTCGTGGGTACCCTACAGGGAAGCTCCCTAGGCATGGGAATCAGCTACCTTTTCACACCTTCCACATTGTCAGAGCCAGCGGTGACCCCAGCTTCTCACGACGAATTGCACCAAAGACACAGTTGGAAACTGTCCCCGACAGCCTCAATAAGAGATTACTTTGGCTGCATTTACTGTTACTCGGACATCCCTGCTGTTAATACCGCAGTTACTGTTATAGTAAATATTATTTTTATTCTTCTGCCTATTGTTGTCTACCCAGTATGCTAAACTATGCCTGGTGGTACTCTATCCAAATATCCAAGTACCTACCTTAGCTAAGCCTGAGAAATTTTTGTCTCACCAAAATGTCAGTATGCAATTCTATATTCGTACCTCATAAGCTGTAACATCCACCTGACAGATAGGATTAACTCTCAACTAAACTACTATACTGTCAGATCGCATACGTAGTTCATTATCACGCTAAGTAAACAGTAAACAGAATATGGTACCTGAATGTAATCTTATATAGGAGCCTTTATTATCAGGAAATGCGCATTGTCTAGCAAATACTATACCTGTTATCCACCTATGGTCTAAGCTTGTTAATATAATATAAAATGAGGTTGATAATCCTAGGAGATTTCTGTAATCTGTTATAGTGACCCTAATCTGTACAACTCTTGCAAGTCTCCCTCTCTTTTTTCTGTACCACCATAAGCACATGCCTCAATAAATTAAATTAAAAAAAAAAAAAAAACTAGAATTTGAGCTATATGTCTGTTCAATCACATAACCTTTCATATTAAGTGCAGCCACACTATTTTTATATATATTTTCTTCAGGAGATATATGGCTTTGATTTCACATCAAATATTTATATAGCAGGTAATGTTATGGAGCAAGGCCCTTAACCCCTCTTCATGTGTGTCCATTTGTCTGGTTACAATTACATGTCTGTTAGTCCATCCATTGTACAGCGTTACGGAATTTGCTGGCACTATATAAATACAGAATTTAATGTGAATTAAGACATTGATATTTTATTAGTGCTGCGTGGAAAGTTAACCATTAATTTTTTTTATATAGTGCCAGCAAATTCTGTAGCACTGTACAATGGGATGAATGTCATGACTGTTTTACTGCAATAAAACAGTGTTCAGTGATGTCTCACGAATATAACAGTACCCACCCTCTACAGATTATGGGGTATTGACGATTTAGTGTCAAATGTAGGACATGCTCCATTTTCTGTTATATATTAATATTTGCCAGATTGGTTTGCTGGGCCTATTTTGCCTGAGGCAGCCCAGGAATGAAAATGACCCATCATTGCATACCATTTGCAAACAGACAGTATTCAAAATGGGGTATGTCCAGTCTTTAATAGCTAGATTAACACTGGCCAAAGTTAGCATTCGTAGTTTTTACCTTTTTCCCCACAAATAAACTGTCCTTTCACAGATGATGTCCATATCCAAGTTCTGCTCTAAAACACTCATTTGTGTAGAATAGTGTCTCACAAATACAACAGTACATCCCATGTATGGGTTTTACGGTGTTTTGGAACGTTACAGGGCCAAATACAAGAGTTTCCCCATTTCGGTTTTTGCAAATTGGTTGTTGCCATTGACACCGTATAACAGGCCAGAAATTAAAATGAACCACCATGGAATACCATTTTGAAAATTCAGGGTATTCAAAATGGGTTATGTCTAATCACTGGGCAAAAATAGCATTTTTATTTTACTGGTGATTGTTGGGATACAGTTTTGAAACTCATTTGTTTTCAGCAAAGTCTCTGGAGTATAACAGTACCCCCCATATACAAAGTTTTATGGTGTATTGGAAATGTGCAGGGTTAAATATCACAATTGCAAAGTAAATTCTGGGGACTTCATGACAGGGACATCAGGCAGATCCATCAAATTTATGAAATCATTTCGTTATGTAGAAAAAAACCACATTATATATTTGAGTTCAACATGCATGATGAAAGGATTAGTAATTATAATTTCATTCCAAGTGTATTTTGATACTATATTGGCATCAAAATACAGTTTAATGAAGTTTATTTTCCTTAATTATGTTATATACTGTATATAATAGGGGTAAAGGCAGGTTTGCCTGGGCTGTCAGGCAGTCCCCCAGAAGCAGGTCACGGAGGTGGTAAGTAGAGGGAGGTCGCGGGGGGCTCAAAGCCATTACATGCCGCTGCAACTGCTTTAAAGCGGGATGGCATGGAACATTCCCATAACTTAAAGTAAAAGTAGTGTTAGGAATATAAAGTAGTGTGCCTTCTGGTCCCCACCTGTTGTGCACACACTACAAAATTTTTTTTTTTTTTTAAATTAAGAAAGCCTGTTATTCACATAGCCTATTCCAGTGCTTAAGTTCCTCTGGGTTGTGCTTCACCTACATCAGCCAATGTTAGGGCATTGAGGCGCATGTGCCACACTAGGAATTAAAACCCCTTCCACATGAAGTCAGTGACAATATATTGCACACCAGTCAAGCCAGATGACTCATTTCCCACAGAAACCTCACATTTCCAGTAATTTACACAGCATATGCCAAGGAACCCATGTTTAAAATGGAATGAGGTTTTTTTTTTTTTTAAGTGATTTTAATTAATATGTAACCACTCTGAATCCCTTACAGTAGGGACATCACTGCAAGTTTGATATTTGTGTTAAAGTCTTATGGCCTGACTAGTGTTCAGATCAGTGCTTAAAGGACCACTATAGGCACCCAGACCCCTTCAGCTCAATGAAGTGCCAGGTCCATGTAGGGTTAACCCTGCAGCTGTAAACAGCAGTTTTAGAGAAACGGCTATGTTTACATTAATCCAGCCTCTAGTGGCAGTCTCATTGACATCTGCTAGAGGTGCTTCTCAGATTTTCACAGTGAGAATATGCTGCCGTTCATAGGAAAGCTTTGAGAAATTCTTTTATGTGGACTGGTTGAAGGTGTGTGCGGCTCTTGCCGCGCTGCCATCGGAAGAGGGAGGAGAGATCCCAGTGCCGATGGAGCCTGGTGCTGGAGAAAGGCAAATGTTTAACCCCTTAACACATCATGAGCCTGGTGGGGAGGGAGGGACACAGAGATCCTAAAGTGCCATGAAAATAAAAGTTTGTTTTCCTGGCACTATAGTGGTCCTTTAATGAGAATTTAGTTTAACCATTATATAGCTATATCTATAGCTATATCAGTGATGCTGGTCAAATAGGTGCAGAGAACCGCTACTTGACCTGTGTCCAGAAGACAGGCACACACCAGGGAGCTCAGGGTAGGAGTTGCCCTTTAAAGGAAAAAAAAACAAAAAAAAAAAAAAACCACAAACTGCATTTTGTTTCAACGACAACTTTCCTTTGAGGAGCAGGCAATTACACATTTGGCATTACTGACTTTGGAAAACGATTTTTTTTAATATGAAATTTCAGTAGAGTCATGTGCTTACACTGTACCACAACATCTTTAACACAATTAAAGTCAAGCAAGAGACAGTTTAATGTGATTTCATTTAATTTGTCTTGTTAGACACCATTCTGTTGTCCACAGAATTTGTAGGGTGAATGGGATAGAATGGGACCCAAAAAACAAAATAAAAATAACAAAAACAACCCCAGGAGACAGGGCAGGGGGTGGTTAAGCACCACAGAAAATGCAGCAGTTCAAATAGCACAATTTCAGTACTGGACCTGGGGGACTGAAGCCACCAGCTAACAGAAATGGAATGCTTGTGGTGTTAAGACCAGAGGAAGATACGCTAAAGAAAGCTGGCTGTGCTCTTAGAGCTCGCCAGAATTAGTAATGGTGATCTTTTTGTTTGGTTTTCCACTCTGAGTGCCACACTTTTCCATTGCGTGCACAACTTCCATGCCTTCAGTAACTTGTCCAAACACAACGTGTTTACCATCCAGCCTGCAGGAGGAAAAATAAAATATAAGTTTAGGCCAAGTGCTAAAAGTCAAATGCCAGCATACAGTAAAAGTAAGCAATTTATATAGTCTGTTTTAGATTGTGCACTGAAGAAAGGCAGTGCATATGACTCCAGCTGTTTGAATATAGCCTGCAAATAACAGGACACTCATGTCACTGACTTGCCAGGTGTGCCATATGTTAATTTTCCAGTTTAAAATGCAATGCAGGCCTAGATAACCCAGTAAATGACACTCCCAATCCACAACTTCATCTAAAGTAGTTATGGGGTCCCTGGGTGCTATCAACTTATTGGGCTAGACAGTTTGCTCAACACCTCTTCATAAGGAAAAATGCTGATCACAGTATGGGACATCTTTGGTGGTAGAGGCCTCAGATAACACTGGCTGCCAAGGAGACAAGTGTCAAAAGTGAGAGTTAAACTGTTTAGCAAGAATGAGCCTGGTGACTTCTTCCCCCATAAGATTTTGATAGGGAGTTATGGGGGCCTGGTGTCAGCCAGGAATGTACCCTTATTTGGCAGTTCTCCATTTTCCCTTAATAGAAGGGACATTTAATTTATGACATTTTAAACGCAAGAACCATCAGCAAGTCTGCTGGTACCAGAATAGATTTTAGCTATCCAACATCTAGAACTACCAACATTTTCTCTGCATGACTAGCAAATAATATGTGGACTGACCAGCTGGTCTTTGCAGTGCAGATGAAGAACTGGGAACCGTTTGTGTTTGGGCCAGCATTAGCCATGGACATGATACCAGGTCCTGTGTGTTTCAGGGTGAAGTTCTCATCACAGAACTTGCTGCCATAGATTGATTTTCCTCCAGTTCCATTGTGATTGGTGAAGTCACCCCCCTATAGAAAGGATTAGGAAATTTGAGAGACTCCGTTTACAAGAGAAAGCAATTTAAACAAAATAGGCTGGGGAGAGTGCTATGGCTAGTTATGATCTAGGATAATTACACAGTATGTTTTTTTAATTTTATTTTTTTAACCAATCCGCAATACATCGATCCTGGAACTAGGTGCTTTCCAAGTCCAGGCTCTAGTGATTTAGACTGTTACCAGAAGATGACATATCTGCAAACATCTTTAGGTTTAGTAAGGAAAGACTGGTCAAGTGACTTTACAGGAAAATACACTCAATGCCAAAATTTGCATGCAACTCTGTATTAAAGTGTATGAATTTGGTAGCCTAGAGACAAGTTTTTATCACAAAATCTTGCTATTAAGCAAGAGTACTTTGACTTAAACCAACCCTGAAGTAGTTATAGCTCATCTAGTGATGTGGCTCTTCATTTTACACTGGGTGGTTTGAAGTACATTTTCACACACCATCAAATGTTAACCATGTAGATAGTGGCAACCGCTTTACTTGTGCACTAGGTATAAAGTTGAAAACCTATTTGGCAAGCTTCTGGGTTACTATTCAATGTCAACTCTTATGCTAGCAAGGGCAGCTCCATGGCAACAGACTGAGCTTGACAAGTTTACAGTCACAACCTGTATATAGAGTTGGGACACAACACACCATCCATAACAACTAAATCTAAATTAAGTTATGGTGCCAGGAGACCCCCAGATGCACTTACCTCAAGAGTTTAACATTTGAGTCCAGAGTTGCTTCCAGCATAGATCTCAACTCATGCAAGTGGCATCCTGCTTCTGACATTTGTTTCAGGAAGTGTCGAGTGTTGCTGCAGACTGACTGAGAAATGGTTTAACCCCTTGAGGCAAGTGTGGACCAAGGAGTTTCCTGGCACCATAACTTTACTAGTGTTCTAGTTTTGAACCTGCAAGATGTGTCAGTAATCATAAGGCACTGCAGAATAGTTTTGTGCTATACACAGTATCCCTGTTTCTGTGCTTGTTTTCCAAGTAATGTAATCTAAGAAAATTGATGGTAAAGCTCTACAGAAAGCTGTACTTTGAGTGCATATTTGAGCACAATAGAGCTACAGCACCACATAAGCTTTGTAGACCAACCCATACCTGGCACATGAATTCAGGGATCACTCTGTGGAAGCAGGAGTTCTTGTATCCAAATCCTTTCTCTCCAGTACACAGAACACGGAAGTTTTCTATATATAAAAAAAAAAAATTAAGATAGACATCACTACAAGAGGATAAAGAAACTTGTTAGACATTTGTAGAAGTCAGGTCTGAACACCTATTCAGAACTTTAGACAAATATGGCAGCAGATTAAGTTGTGATACTGCAGTTGGAGGCCTGGACCATTTATCTAGTGGCTGAATAAGTGCAAAACCCAGAAAAGCACTAGTCATGTTGTCACTGCTTAATATATTGGTCTCATTACTCTACCATTTCCACTTTGATAGCCAGCACTGGACCTTTTGCAATAAGTGTCTAAAGTAAGAAAACAAGAGGTTGTGTGGAGCGATGAGGCTGGGAGTATTAAAAGTAGATATATGGGGCGGGGCCTGACTGCCGCAAGAAAGATCAGCTCCTGTAATCTACTAAACCTATATTATAGCCTGAAACTAACCTTCCTAGCCACCTTTAATATATATTAAGCTAAAGTCCCTCGAAATGTCATGCCCATACATGCCTCTCCTCAGGCTCACTAACATGTTTTCAGCCATCTGTTTAACCAGGCAAGCAGTATTATATTTTTTTAAATCATTTTATTAATGCTAGACATACGTCTTTTACATTGCGTAGTTTATCATATATTATGCTATACCAAGAAGCTCCAGGGCAAACACTTGCTATAGATATTCAGACGTCACTTTTTAAATCTTAAAGACAGTCTGCTTAGCTGATTTTCATATTTGTTTGTATCCTTTTCTTGCTAATGTTTTACCCAAAGTCAAGCTTGTTCATATAAGAAGATTTGTGCAGTCTTACTCTATGCCATATTTCTGTTACCCTCGAATGGCCGGTATCTGCTATTGTGGCATTACCAGCATATATGGATCATTCTTCATGCACTCAAAAACAAAGAATGTACATCTGGTTTAGAGGGAATCCTCTCATCCCCAAAAATTTTAAAACAAAATAGCCAAGTATACATTGTACTAGCAAATTCATAATTTGCAAAGGAAAACAGCTAGAAAAATACTTAAAGGACCACTCTAGGCACCCAGACCACTTCAGCTTAAAGGACCACTATAGTGCCATGAAAACATACTCGTTTTCCTGGCACTATAGTGCCCTGAGGGTGCCCCCACCCTCAGGGTCCCCCTCCCGCCCAGCTCTGGAAGGGGGAAAGGGGTTTAAACTTACCTTTTTCCAGCGCTGGGCGGAGAGCTCTCCTCGTCGGCTGAATGCGCACGCGCGGCAAGAGCTGCATGCGCAATTCAGCCGGTCACATAGGAAAGCATTCATAATGCTTTCCTATGGACGCTGGCGTGCCCTCACTTTGAAATCACAGTGAGAAGCACGCAAGCGCCTCTAGTGGCTGTCAATGAGACAGCCACTAGAGGAAATAAGGGAAGGCTTAACCCATTGATAAACATAGCAGTTTCTCTGAAACTGCTATGTTTATGAAAAAAAATGGGTTAAACCTAGCTGGACCAGGCACCCAGACCACTTCATTAAGCTGAAGTGGTCTGGGTGCCTAGAGTGGTCCTTTAATGAGGTGGTCTGGGTGCCTGGTCCAGCTAGGGTTAACCCATTTTTAAATAAACATAGCAGTTTCAGAGAAACTGCTATGTTTATGAATGGGTCAAGCCTTCCCCTATTTCCTCTAGTGGCTGTCTCATTGATTTTCACAGTGAGAGCACGCCAGCGTCCATAGGAAATCATTATGAATGCTTTCCTATGTGACAGGCTGAATGCGTGCGCAGCTCTTGCCACGCGTGCGCATTCAACCGACGGGGAGGAGAGCTCTCCGCCCAGCGCTGGAAAAAGGTACGGTTTAACCCCTTTCCCCTTACAGAGCCGGGCAGGGGCACCCTCAGGGCACTATAGTGCCAGGAAAAAAGTATGTTTCCTGGCACTATAGTGGTCCTTTAAATCTGTTTCAAATCCTTAGCAGACACTCCATAGCAGTGAGGAAACCTCACAGAATGTGCCATGGCATCTAGACTGTGCTAAGGGCACTGGCCAGGGAGTACAGGAATGGAGTTGTGGTTGTACAGACAATGGCAATTAAGCCGGTGTGTCAGTGGAAATGTTGTCCTGTTTTGGAGAAGTCCCCAAACAGGACACCACAGAAAAGGAGCACAGGTGGACTGGAGGTGGTTGCTGCAGAAGTGCAACACCCACCTGTTAAATTCGAGCACAGCAGGGTAGAGGAGGGCCAGGTAAGGCATGACTTAATTCAAGTAGTTCTTATTGCTAGCAGTTTAGAGACTTTGTTAGAATAATTTGAAACAAATGCCAGTTACTCACCAACTGTTTTCGGTACAACATCATCTCTCAGCTAGAAAAAAAAAAAAAAAGAAAGTAATTCAGCATTATAGTAATATACCAATATAAGTGCCACTTGTTCAAGGAAAGAGTCAGCAGTGCTCATTTGCACCTGGAGGACTAGTGCCTGTGAAGAAAGCCCACAGTGGACATATGTTTAGATTGTTATGTGGCCTAAGCTTCAAACTGGAGCTCATGAATAAATCTCATTCAAGACCTCATGTCCCAAATCTAGACAGGCTTAAAACACATTAAAGACATGCACAGGTGCAGGATAAGTTTTTGCTTTAGAGCATATTGCCATGAAGCGTCATTCACTGGCATCTGTTAAGTTGGCTTCACTAGTTATGCAAGAAGACTACCCAATCAGGCTGGCCAGGGCACGATTAACATAATTCACATGAGGCAGGTTTGAGCCCTACAGAGTATTGCAAATGCAGTGGTAGTCCGCTTGACAGATTTGTGGGACTTCCATAGCAATGCTTAGTTTAAGTAGGATAGAGGCAGCAAGTGATCAAGGAAGGGACAAACAGCTGTGACAAGCCATAAAATGACATGAAGTTAGCCATGTACTTCAGACAAGACAGAACATTTACATTTATTTTTGGTCCAGTCCCCTCATGGGTTAGGGACTTAGAGGCTTTAGAGAAGTTGGGACGTGTTCTATTCGTGTTGACCAAACGATTTATGCAAGCAGCTTGCTAGTAACACTGATCTAAGGAATTTACTGCATCTTAAGCCACTATGGTCACCAGAACTACAGCTTATTGTAAAGTCATGCTTTTCATAGTAAACAATGTCTTTACATTACAGCCTAGGATACCTCCACTGGCCACTCAAGGTGCTTACTAGCCATTTCAGCGCCTCCATTATCTTCATGGAGACAGAACTTTCCTCAGAGATGCATGGAGTGCCATCTATGAGGAGATGCTGATTGGCCAGAGTCGTGTTTGGCTTGGCAGGCTCTACCTCCTTGCCAGTATCAGCCAATCCTATGGGAAAGCATTGTGATAGGCTCAGAGTATCATTTCTGATTATGTCAGCCAAGCAGGAATATCAGGGGCTGAGACAGCAGCTATATTTAGGGGGATAGCAGAGGGAGGTGCAGATGGTGGCTTTAACACTATAGGGTCAGGAATGTGTTTGAGTTCCTTTAAAGATAGATGAATGAGGAAATGCTCAACACTTGAGCCTGTGAGCAGTATATTGTGTACTTTGATTTGGAGTTTGTTCTAGCTAGTAAGAACAGATACTTAACGTCCCAGCTTTCCACTGAGAGAGACTTTTAAGTTATTTAATAGGAGATAGATGGCTGTCAGAAAGGACTATCAATGCAATTGAGGTCACATGATTTGAGATTTAGCAAGTACAGTTATATCAAGTTATGATAACCTTCATTAAAAACAAACATTCCACCTGACAACTCAAGGCTTCAACAGTGAGTGTCTGATGCATCTGACTGTCCCGGTAATGATCAGAAATTTAAACTGTATTGCAATGGTTTAAACACTGCTGTCCTCATCCTCCTTATCTGCAGTAAGATGATTTTTTTAGCAGATATGCTGATCTGCTCAGCCCCATCCCTTGCCACCCACTGAGAAATAAAGTACTATCACCTGCCATCTGGTGAATCATTCCTGCATACAGCAGAGAGGAGCTGCAATTCCAGGGTGCAATTCATGGCAAAATAGTAACAGCTGAATTGTTACAGTGCCAGAACTCCATGCTGCCCCATGACAAATTTAAAGTGATTTTACCTTTATAGAATAATCACATTGCGACATGGCATTTACTGGGGTTAAAAAAAAAACCAAAAGGTGAACAGGAGAGGCAAGAAATTACATTCAGCGCAGTGACATGTTCTGAGTGAGTCTTCCTAGAATGTATTGCAATCTGGCATCTAGGAAGTTTGATTGTATGTGCACTTGGCATTTCTGCTGAAGTTCTCTGCATATGTCAAGGCAAGCTTTTAGCCAGCAGTTTGGTTATGCTAAGATTTGAGACACTGTCAAAGGAGGTTTAAAAACCCTGTAATAGTACCACCACCCTCTCCCACTGTACTACAGGTTCCCTTCTACTGTTGGGAAGACCGACCACACCACTTTAGATATTGAAAAATGCATTAAACATTTATTCCTCAATTTCAAGGTCAAGACTGCTGCAGACCTCAACCAAGTTAATGCTTCCCCAGAGGATCACTTGATTGGAGATACACATGCACAGCCAAACTGCGCTCTTCTTGCCAAGTTTCACCTTGTTCTTGAGGCAGAAGCACATCTTGTGGCTGTCTGGAAGACCGAAACTAGCTGTACATAATCTTACAATGTAAACACTGCAGTTTAACACTTGCACACGACAAGGCCACTGCACCCAGACTGCTTCATTAAGTGGTTTGTGAGAGTTTAGTTGTAGGGTTAGCAGACCACCATGTTTTCCCTGTAGAATTCAGAATTAGCACATCCATAAGGATGAACACAGCTGCATTAGAGCGCAAGAATTAAGTGACAGGCAGGAAGTGTTCAGTGCTTCCTCTGCCAGTCAGTCACTCTGTAGCATAGTTGAGTGGACCAGAGCAGACCTGTACAGTGCTCACTGAGAGAGCACTTCCTGTCTTTGCAGCCTTTCCTGTACCTTGGTCTGCTCCACGAGAGGTAATTAGGCACACCAGGGAGGGGAGAGGTACACTAAATATTATTGAAAACATAAGATAATCTGACTGGCATGTATATTTTGTGCCTTTACCACTTAAAAACATTTTTGCAAAAACTAAACATGTTCAGTTAATAGTAGATATGGTTTATTTTTTCAAAGTGGTAACTATACAAAATATTGTATAGTTATCAGCTATTGTCCTGAAAGTTCACAGGTTGGTATCTGTTAAAAAAAAAAAAAAAAAACCACCTCAATATCAGTCGATCCCTACTCTACTTGCCCTTGAGTGTTATAGCAAGCCCATTTTAGAGAATCCATTTAGCAGGGAATTTCCTGGTCAATTGTGAAATGGTACTGCACGCCAAGTCTGTGAAGCCAGAAATACAGAAGTGGCTGATGGCGAGTGGAATGGTTTCACTAATCTTCCTGCAAGCACTATAGATCTGTTAAACAGGCAGTGACTGACCCAGTTAATACAGCTTCATTAACTGCATTGGTTGGATGTGAACAAAGTCAGTAAAGACCAATAACTGAATTTAAAGCACACTAAAAACAAACAAAAAAAAACAACAACATCTTAATGTAGTGTTTTGGTGCAGAGGCCTTTTCAAAATATGTAGAGACCTGACATTTCTGATAAGTGGCAAGGTTTGCATTTGGTGTAAACGCTCTAGTTATTAGCCATCCTGCAATTTTACAATTTACATTTTGAAGAGCATGACACCAAACCGTTCCATTGGACTCAATTATGCAATGTAACAAGAGTCAATGATTTCATATGAAGAGGTCAGGCTGTAGTGAGAAAACTGTCCTGGTGCAATTTAGAACTATTTTAAGTGATACCTTGAGACAGTCAAGACCTCATGAAATTAAACCCCAGGCTGTAATTTACTGGTTAATATATGCCTAGTTCTGCATTAATAGTGAGGGGGTTTATTTAACAAGCTCAAGGTGTTGAGTAGAGTGCCTGACCTATTGAGCAGTTCTCTGCAGTTGCTTGAATTTGACACCTGCTATTTAAAAAGCATAGTTTACTACAAATGAATGTTGCCTATTTTAGCTTGATAAACTTAATAGCTTATATAACATGATTACAGTATGCAAGACCAATGTGAAATACATAGAAGCAAAACATGCAGCAAGTTATCATGTTTGGCTACACTGTTACTAGGCCTGTAAATAGTTAAGACAAAAATGCAGATTTCAGGTCAGCACATAACATGACCAAGTGTAGGCTTCAGAAGAGATACAAGTAGATAGAGTTCCAAAATCAGTTTGCCACTAACAAGTGCCTTTATGTAGCAGGACAAGCTAGTTTCTAAGATCTGGTAGGTGGTGGTAAAAGGAACTTTGCAGGCCCTATGAATGTGTGAACGTAAATAGACTGCTCATATCATGCAGATAGCTACCAGCAGATAATAGCAGGATGTGCTATACACAGAGGACACCAAGTCACTACTGAAAGGATGAGAAATAAGATTTACTCAAAGGCAATCCTACCTATTGAACTAGTCATTTTAAAGTGATACAGTTAGTGCCAGGAATACAAAGCTGCTGGTTAACTATACGAGACACCATAGTTAAGACTGTATGCATGACATAATAAACATCAGTGCGCACAATAAAGAGCCAGGGCTGCACTTCAGCGTCAGATAATTGCTTGACGTGACATGCTGGCCGGCCAGTCTTACGTTATGTTACCAGGTAATGCAGTGCACGTGATAGCCTTCAGTGTAAATAGTGTAGACTGACGTAACAGTATATGAACTCCAAAAAAAACTAAAAATTCTGAAGTTAAACCTTGAACCCTGTGTTAAGCAATTAGTGTGAACAGAGGTTCTAGCGTTCGATTCCACGGGCATTCTATAATTGCTGCATCTCACTGCCCGTTGTGTGCGCTTCTACCGGCCACCAGTAGATGGCGGCATTGTAATGCCAGGTATAGGGCGTTCTGCGGTATGCAGGACCCGCACTACAATAAAGCATGGCCGCAGGCAGGCCTGGCAGCTTCCATAACGCGCTACAAGACTGCCCCCATAGCGGCGGGCAGCCTCCCCCCAGAGCGGCGGGCAGTGCACAGCCAGCCTACCGCCGACACACGGTATACAGAGAGCCGCTATGGGCGGGAATGCTGGCAGCAGCCCGAGGGCAGACATTTTGTGGCGGAAGGAGCCCATCACACATTGCTGGATTCATCTAAGATGGATTCCACTACCCCAGCCCGGCCGGCCAGAGCCTGCCTGCCAGCCCGCCCACTGTGCTCGCTGTACCGTTATTCTGACAGTGAGCGGCCTGGCAGGAATCCGCCCTCGGAGCCGGCCAGGCTGGGGGGATGGAGGGGGGAAGCGGCATGGTTATTGTAGTGACTGTGGCCCCCGAGGGCCGGTACGGACAGGAAGTGTCCCGGAGGCCATGTGAGGGCCGCTCCCAGCGCTGCATTGTGACCCCCGCCATTACCGTCATGACAATGCGGCCTGCCGACATGTCGTTGATGGCGATATCGAAGAAGCACTTGACCACCATGGTGCGGGCCTCGGGAGGGCTGAGACAGGAGGAAGGAGACAGAGCGCGAACACCCCGCTGGATAACTCGGGCCGAAAGATGAACC
>OW240914.1:127445987-127463613 GCA_933207985.1 Pelobates cultripes | reverse complement strand
TCACATATAAAAAAGGCAAACAGAGAATAAAAGATAAAAATGTACATAAAAGTCCCGATATATGGTAAAATACTTGTAAGTTCCAATGTATGGTAAAATTCTTGTAAGTTCCAATAGAATAATGCAGGCTTGATGATGAAATCAATGGGAAGTTTAGATCTTCTATAGCTGGGGGAATCTTGACTCAATGTCGAACATATAAGTAGAAGAAAAAGAGAACTCCAATAGTGTAATTCTGTGATGGAATTGATAAAATAAGAAGTAAGGGAGGTATTTCACTCACCTATCCAAGAGCGTGTACTCGCTCTAGTGTAGTTGGCATTCAGTGGCGTTGACCCCCCACTGTCGGGATATAGGTGTGAATGATTCCTCGATATGAAAAGAGAGGTAGAAACCAAATATAGTGCTCACTGTATAATAACAAGTAAGTCAGAGAAGTAAAAGGCGTACTTACATTTATCTGAGCAGGGTATACTGCTCAGTTTAATGGCGTAGGTGGTACAATCCCCACTTAGGATTCTTTGAACGATGGTCTGCTCCAAAGTAACGTGTAACCAGGTTAAAAAATAAATAGATAAAAATGAAATAAAAGGTATATGGCAAATAAATAGTAAAAAGGCCAATATTCCTTTATTAATACAGTAAAAATATATAGCAATAGCCAAAACGCGTTTCGCCACACAGGGCTTTATCAATTGGCAATAATGGGTGTTAACCTGGTACATAGAAGTTTATATAAACTTAGGAGATACATGGTTATTTGAATTTTGGCGCCAAAATGACTTCATCATTACAATGAGAATATAATAAAAATATTAAAAAACATAAATATAATAAGAACATGGATATATGATTAAAAGTACAACTCAAAACTTTATAAATTTTTCAAAAACGAGTGTTTATGGTAGTACTTGAAGATAGAATAGATTGTCATGTGATCGCGAGCTGCCGCGATCACATGGTGTATCCCAATGCTTGTTGGGAAATATAGTTTTCTACTGAGCGTACAGGGAGACCGGAAAGAGGAAGAAGGGTGAGGAGCACGTGATCGCGATCACTCGCGGTCACGTGGTTGGGAATAGGGAATGTGTGACCCTACGCGGTCACGTGGTGGAGAGGAGGCTTATGGGGAATGTAGTAGCAGGACGGAGGTCGGCTACAGAAGGCACGTCTCCGTCCTGTGCCGGCAAGTGTATGTATGAGGCACGTGATCGCCGACGCGATCACGTGTCTAGGCGCCGAACACCATGGGAAATGTAGTGCCTAACGGGGCACAACCCAGATTAGGGGAAAATAAAGAAAAAAACGTGGTATAAAAGCAGAGAATATGTATAAAGAGAGTCTAGATATCAGCAGGAAAAGTTGAAGTATGACTGCAGAAAAAGAAGAAGAGGAAATAAAAGACTAAAAGAGACTAATAAAATGTATAAACAATATAGGAGTAAAATGTATATAAAAGTGAATAAAAATAAATATAAAGGGGGGAAAAAGAGAAGAAGAGAAGAAAATAGAGATATAAAACAAAGAGATGTATGGATATGCAAAGCATACTATGTGGAAAAGAAATAAAATGGAAAGAATGGAAAATAAGAGATTTAAATGAATAGAAGATGTGTTAATACATAGAAGGAGGGTGAATAAAGGGCTAATTAAAAGGAAATACATAAATAGTCGGACATGTAAATCAAAAAGTAGAGATATTAAAATGACTGAAGTATTGAAAAGTATTTAATGGTGGAAGAAAATAATAAAAATAGTTATTATAAGAAGTTAAAAAGGTCGAATTCGGCGTTAAGTCCTTCTGGAGCAAGAGTTTTCAATTGGAAAACCCAGTACATTTCCCTTTTTCCTAAAATGTTTGTGATGTCTCCACCTCTCCAAGGAAGGGTAACCCAATGTTATTTTTAGAGGAGCCCCTAATTTTAGATCAATTTTAACTAGAAATTACACTAAAAAAAACGTTCATCACAATGAACATTTTTTATCTAAACCTAAAGGGTTCTTTAAGTGTAATAAATGTATCGTGTGTAGAACCACAAAAGGTACTAAAAACTCAAAAACTACTCACTTCTCTTCCACTAGAACTAAAATCTCCTACCCCATTAAAGATTTCATTGGATGTAACACTAAAGGCGTTATATACCTTTTAGAATGCCCATGTGGATTACAATACGTGGGCATGACCAAAAGATGCCTTAAAGTGAGACTGGCAGAACACTGCCGTAACATTAAGAGAGGCTATGATAAACACTCAGTCTCCAAACATTTTATCAGCCACAATAAAGACCCGACTCTTTTAAAAGCAACAGGGATAGAACAAGTTACCCTTCCTTAGAGAGGTGGAGACATCACAAACATTTTAGGAAAAAGGGAAATGTACTGGGTTTTCCAATTGAAAACTCTTGCTCCAGAAGGACTTAACGCCGAATTCGACCTTTTTAACTTCTTATAATAACTATTTTTATTATTTTCTTCCACCATTAAATACTTTTCAATACTTCAGTCATTTTAATATCTCTACTTTTCCTTTTTGATTTACATGTCCGACTATTTATGTATTTCCTTTTAATTAGCCCTTTATTCACCCTCCTTCTATGTATTAACACATCTTCTATTCATTTAAATCTCTTATTTTCCATTCTTTCCATTTTATTTCTTTTCCACATAGTATGCTTTGCATATCCATACATCTCTTTGTTTTATATCTCTATTTTCTTCTCTTCTTCTCTTTTTTCCCCCTTTATATTTATTTTTATTCACTTTTATATACATTTTACTCCTATATTGTTTATACATTTTATTAGTCTCTTTTAGTCTTTTATTTCCTCTTCTTCTTTTTCTGCAGTCATACTTCAACTTTTCCTGCTGATATCTAGACTCTCTTTATACATATTCTCTGCTTTTATACCACGTTTTTTTTGTTTTTTTCTTTATTTTCCCCTAATCTGGGTTGTGCCCCGTTAGGCACTACATTTCCCATGGTGTTCGGCGCCTAGACACGTGATCGCGTCGGCGATCACGTGCCTCATACATACACTTGCCGGCACAGGACAGAGACGTGTCTTCTGTAGCCGACCTCCGTCCTGCTACTACATTCCCCATAAGCCTCCTCTCCACCACGTGACCGCGTAGGGTCACGCGCCATTCCTCATTAACCCTATTCCCAACCACGTGACCGCGAGTGATCGCGATCACGTGCTCCTCACCCTTCTTCCTCTTTCCAGTCTCCCTGTACGCTCAGTAGAAAACTATATTTCCCAACAAGCATTGGGATACACCATGTGATCGCGGCAGCTCGCGATCACATGACAATCTATTCTATCTTCAAGTACTACCATAAACACTCGTTTTTGAAAAATTTATAAAGTTTTGAGTTGTACTTTTAATCATATATCCATGTTCTTATTATATTTATGTTTTTTAATATTTTTATTATATTCTCATTGTAATGATGACGTCATTTTGGCGCCAAAATTCAAATAACCATGTATCTCCTAAGTTTATATAAACTTCTATGTACCAGGTTAACACCCATTATTGCCAATTGATAAAGCCCTGTGTGGCGAAACGCGTTTTGGCTATTGCTATATATTTTTACTGTATTAATAAAGGAATATTGGCCTTTTTACTATTTATTTGCCATATACCTTTTATTTCATTTTTATCTATTTATTTTTTAACCTGGTTACACGTTACTTTGGAGCAGACCATCGTTCAAAGAATCCTAAGTGGGGATTGTACCACCTACGCCATTAAACTGAGCAGTATACCCTGCTCAGATAAATGTAAGTACGCCTTTTACTTCTCTGACTTACTTGTTATTATACAGTGAGCACTATATTTGGTTTCTACCTCTCTTTTCATATCGAGGAATCATTCACACCTATATCCCGACAGTGGGGGGTCAACGCCACTGAATGCCAACTACACTAGAGCGAGTACACGCTCTTGGATAGGTGAGTGAAATACCTCCCTTACTTCTTATTTTATCAATTCCATCACAGAATTACACTATTGGAGTTCTCTTTTTCTTCTACTTATATGTTCGACATTGAGTCAAGATTCCCCCAGCTATAGAAGATCTAAACTTCCCATTGATTTCATCATCAAGCCTGCATTATTCTATTGGAACTTACAAGAATTTTACCATACATTGGAACTTACAAGTATTTTACCATATATCGGGACTTTTATGTACATTTTTATCTTTTATTCTCTGTTTGCCTTTTTTATATGTGAGTAAATGTATATATATTTATATAATTTTTCTATTATTTATGTATTTATTTATATTTATATTTATCCTTTCACTTTTTGTATAGCGCGACCTATCATTGTGTTTTTTGCCATTTCTTTCTTGAGGACGTTGGAGGGAACCTCATACCCATAGGTTGCAGCTTCACTTACCGCCCTGTATAGCACCAAGCGCTGATCCTAACCCCTTTTTTTTTTTAACTAGGTGGATTTGGTTGTGGAGCCTGTGTAGCGCCACCTGTTGGTTGTAAGGATCTAGCAACCGCTATATGCAATACTTCAATAGCAAGGCGTGCAGATTTGCATATTCAGGTAGATTTGCATATTGCTATTTCTGCAGGCAGGAGAGATGTTTTATGTTAGTTATTGTCTTTCCCACCCCTTTATAAATATGCAATTATGTTATTATAAGTTCCTGTATTTTGTCTAATGGGATTTGACTGTTTGTATTTTTATTGAGTTGTCACAGCAACGTTGATGTAATATTCATATGGGCTAGTCCTTAGAAAAATTAAGTTTTGTATGTCAGTTCCTTTTGGATTTTTACAAGTCCTGTGTGGATTAGTAGGGATCCTAGTGACAGAGTTTTGGGATCTGTTTGTTGGTTGCAGGATCCCTCTAACTCTGGGATAAATCAAAAGAGCTAGTCCTGAGAGCCGCAGTTGCCTTTGTAAAGATAATAACTATAATCACTGTAAGCAGAGCTGCTGTGGTATAGGCAGAGGGGATGATACTGGCCTGGAAGAAGGGCTGCAGCGGAATAGGCATAGGGGGTGATACCTGCCTGGAAGGAGAGCTGCTGTTTGGTCGGGTGCAAAAACTCCAGAAGGATCCCATTCAAGCTGCGGTGACTGAAACAGAAGCGTTCCAGGGTTCCTGCAAGTGGCTAGGAAGTGGACTTGGTGTAGGTACCCAGCCGGGGCACAGGGAGCTCCGTCTCAGGGGAGGAGATATATATCTGGGAATCCAAAAGAGTTAATAAGTTTGCCAAGAGAGACAGTATAAAGAAAGAAAAGAAGGGGACCAAGAACAGATTCTTGGGGGACCCTAACTGAGACAGGGTGAGAGGAGGAGGTGTCATTGCAAAAGGAGACACTGAACGAACAATGGGAGATATAGGAGGAGAACCACGAGAGGACAGTGTCACTGTGACCGAGGGATTGAAGAGTTTGGAGAAGGAGGATATGATCAATAGTGTCAAAGGTGACAAAGAGGTCAAGAAGAATTAGTATGAAGTAGTAGCCTTTGGATTTAGCTGTGATTAGGTCATTTATAACTATAATAAGAGCTGTCTCAGTAGAGTGGAGGGGACGAAAGCCAGATTGCAGAGGATCGAGGAGGGAGTTGGAATTTAGGAAGTGAGTCATCAGAGTAAAGACAATTCTTTCTAGAAGCTTTGATGAAAAAGGGAGCAGGGATATAAGATGATAGTTGGAAGGGGAAGACGGGTCTATGGATGGTTTTTTTAGGATGGGTAAGACAGTAGCATGCTTAAGGGGAGCAGGGACAACACCAGATTAAAGAGATCAGTTTAGGACGTGTTAAGGATGGTACTGGACAACAGGAGAGAGATCTGATAATGTGAGAGGGAAATGGACTGGTGGTGGGCGAGAAGAGAGGAGAAGCACAGCCACCTTCTGTTCTGTAGCTGGAGAGAAGGCCTGTAGGGTAAAAAAGGTACGGTCCAGGTGTGGTTGCGAGAGGGAGGATTAAGAGATCTTGAAGTCAATGCATTCTTACAAATGCATTTCATCCTAATCTTTCGCACCCTTCTCATGACAATAAAGAGGGATATTGGTATTCACCACTTTCTTCTATATTTCACAGCCTTGTTTTACACCGCTGCAGGAGATAATGATCTGTTTTCAGAGGCTGTTACCATCTCCTATGCTGCTTACGGATCCAAACAGAAACCTCATGATCTGTTGCAGTAGGGCTTCCTTAATCTCCTAGGATTGCTACTTTCAGGATACCCTGAGGCTAGAACAATTAAGTTTCATGGTCCTTCTTCTACGTAACGGTTCCTTAATGTTTGTAAACCTCACCTTTCAGTATCCACTATCTGCCTTGAACATTGAGCTAGATGGACTATGGAATTCAAGGGCAGTGACCTGTTCTGGTGTTAAAAAGATCTTAAATTTATTTTTTTATATTACAGGTGATACTCGAAAAATTAGAATATCGTGCAAAAGTTCATTTATTTCAGTAAAGCAACGTAAAAGGGGAAACTACTATATGAGATAGATGCATTACATGCAAAGCAAGATAGTTCAAGCCGTGATTTATCATAAGTGCAATGATTATGGCTTACAGCTCATGAAAGCCCCAAATCCACAATCTCAGTAAATTAGAATATTACATGCAATCAATAAAACAAGGAGTGTACATAGAACAATATCGGACCTCTGAAAAGTATAAGCATGCATATGGACTCAGTACTTGGTTTGGGTCCCTTTTGCAGCAATTACTGCCTCAATGTGGCATGGCATGGAAGCTATCAGCCTGTGGCACTGCTGAGGTGTTATAGAAGACCAGGATGCTTCAATAGCAGCCTTCAGCTCTACTGCATTGTTCGGTCTCATGTCTCTCATCTTTCTCTTGGCAATGCCCCATAGATTCTCTATGGGGTTCAGGTCAGCAAGTTTACTGGCCAATCAAGCACAGTAATCCCATGGTCATTGAACCAGGCTTTGGTGCTTTTGACAGTGTGGGTAGGTGCCAAGTCCTGCTGGAAAATTAAGTCAGCATCCCCATAAAGCTCGTATGCGGAAGGATGCATGAAGTGCTCCAAAATCTCCTGGTAGACGGCTGCATTGACCCTGGACTTAATGAAGCACAGTGGACCAACACCAGCAGATGACATGGCTCCCCAAATTGACACAGACTGTGGAAACTTCACACTGGACAAGCATCTTGCAGTGTGTGCCTCTCCATTCTTCCTCCAGACTCTGGGTCCTTGGTTTCCAAATGAGATGCAAAAGTTACTCTCATCAGAAAAGAGGACTTTGGACCACTGAGCAACAGAGTCTGTTTTTCTTTAGCCCAGGTAAGATGTTTCTGACGTTGTTTGTTGTTCAGGAGCAGCTTGACAAGAGGAATACGACATCTGAAACCCATGTCCAGGATCCGTCTGTGTGTGGTGGCTCTTGATGCACTGACTCCAGCCTCAGTCCACTCCTTGTGAAAGTCCCCAACACTTTTGATTGGCCTTTTCCTGACAATCCTCTCCAGGCTGCGGTCATCCCTGCTGCTTGTGCACCTTTTTCTTCCACACAATTTTCTATTAATGTGCTATGATACAGCACTTTGGGAACATCCAACTTTCTTAAAAATTACCTTTTGAGGCTTTCCCTCCTTATGGAGGGTGTCAATGCTGGTTTTCTGCACAACTGTCAGGTCAGCAGTCTTCCCCATGATTGTGATTCCTACTGAACCAGACCATTTAAAGGCTCAGAAACCCTTTGCAGGTGTTATGGCTTACTTAGCTGATTAGAGTGTGACACTGTGAGCCTAGAATATTGCACCTTTTCATAATATTCTAATTTACTGAGATTGTGGATTTGGGGTTTTCATGAGCTGTAATCATCGCACGTATGATAAATCACGGCTTGAACTATCTTGCTTTGCATGTAATGCGTCTATCTCATATATTAGTTTCCCCTTTTACGTTGCATTACTGAAATAAATTAACTTTTGCACGATATTCTAATTTTTTGAGTGTCAGCTGTAGGTATCAGTTGGAATGTTTACTTAAACAGATTTCTCTTGTAATCAACAACCTGTTGACATGCTTATTAATTATATCCTTGATTCTCTGGTTTTCCCCCCAAAAAAGTAAAAAAAAAGCATCTAGGCATGTTTTAAAAAAAAAAAAAGACTTATTTTTTTTAACAAAATCTGATAAGGCAATTTTCTTGGGCAAATAATTCTACATCTTTATTGCTGTAAGCAAACACATCTTTGTTCCTGTTTCATTGAATAACCTCTTATCTGTTGTATATTCCTGCTAATGCATGGGATACTAGTGTCAGAACTTACCAAAACTCCGTTCCCTCGTGGTTACTTCCGCATTCGGAAGTAAACTCCTCCCACTTGAATGAGGCAAGACTCATCTGCCTTGTAGGGGAACCGCGCCAAATTCAAACTGCTGAGTGATTTTGTCTCAACCTCGAGAACGCCAAGCTGAGCTGTCATATTACTTCTCTCCTCACCTTGAATCTCTGCTCGGACCTAGACCACACTGCCATCTCCTTTCCAAGACCAGGACTGAAATCGGAATTCCGTTATCTATCTCAATTAATTTGAACCTTCGTTCATATTTCAGCTGGACGTCTCATAACACTGTGAGCAGACAAGATTGTCTTCCACTGAGACTGTTTACCTGGCAAACCATAAGTACCAACTATTTCCTACCTAATCCAGCTATTTGTTCTAACAAAAGATTCAACTACTTTATCTACCTTGTAAATACTTTGTTTTCTCTCTTGATATAATTGTTGCAAATCTTCAAGCAATTCAATTCATTTTTTCTTAATGCTGCATACTTAAAGGACCACAATGGCACCCAGACCACTTCAGCTCCGCTGTCTTGTGGAGAGATGTGCCTTTGTGTGTCCAAATGTGTCTAATAGCTTTAGCTGCACTTAGTTGATCGCGCTGAACGGGAGCTTTCCCGCAGCGCTCGTTGCCCCTGAAGGTTTGTCCGTGGGTGCGTGGATGTGGTGCGGCAGGTGGGCGACCGGCCCCAAAGAGGGGTCAGCAGTCTGGACCACAGTGTAGCTCGTCTGTGCTGTAAGAGGTGCTGGCAAGTGGGGACTTTGCACCAAACTGGTCTCCGCTTCGGAGGTGAGACAGGCTGCATGGTCACTTGCTGTGAGCGCCTGTGTTTTCATCAGGTGCATGTGGTTGCGGCAGCCTCGTACGGGATTCAACCCGGTACCAGAAAACTGAGCAGATCTCGGCAAAAGCAGCAAGTAACTTTGCTTCCCAGTGTGTAACAGGTGGCTCAATCTGAGTGTCGGCCATTTTGCTCATGCCACAAGGGACTGCCGCGGCCAAGCAGGCTGTCACAATCTTGGGAGGAAAGCTTGTTGGCGATATCACCCACCGGTCCAGAGGCCAGGTGAGTAGGCCTCAGTTTCTATGCTGGGCTACAGGCTAGAGAGTGTTCCTTTAGGCTTGCATAAGATGGCTTCCCAACAGAGCCTGTTTATCAGTAGCTTGGGTAGGTCTGATGGGTGCCACTTCGCTTAAAAGGTGTAAATGATTCAAGTTATGTGAGGAGCTCTCATGAAACACGGCCGTTGACCATTATGATTAGGCCCCGCCCTTTGCTTGTTTTTTTAACTACTGGTTATTGTAGCTCCACAATTTGAGCTGCTGAGGAAGCGTCAATTAGTAGGTGTGAAACGCATTGCCCCTTTTTAAATTTATTTTATTTTACTGTTCACTCCTTGTGTTTTTTCAAGTGTATGGACATTTAGCAGGTGTTTTTTTACACTTGTGTCTGCCATGTATGCGTCTCCTTGGAATAAATCATTAGCTATGGAAAATCCTAATTGCATTTTATTTAGATGCCTCAAGAGTGCAGTTTGAAATAACCTTTGTCCTTATTCACTCTCATTCATAAAACCATGTGTGACAAACTCCCCCTTTTAAGGGAGTTTGTCATGTGTTTTTGGAGGGGTCTGCTTGCCCGCCTCCTGTCATGTCACTATGGCCCCTGGGATGTATTGCCCTTTAAAAGCGTTATTTGGGCATATTGGATTTATTACACTGCTTATGCCCCTTTATCTACTATGGGAAAGGATTTGTACTTTTGAAATGGCACTTTGGATGCAGCCGAAGTAGTCGAAGTGGCCGCCATTCGACATAAGGACACGTGGCGGCGGCCATTTTAATTCAGTCGAACACGTTCAGCGATGTTTGGTCGTCGAGTTCATGGAACTCAAATTGGACACTCAACGGCACGAACACCGCTGAACTTTACCTTCTCTGAACTTCAACTCTTCGACTAGAGTCGAACACCGTTCGACAAGTCGAACGGCACTTTACCATTGACATTTGCACGAACGGTTGCCGTTCGTCTATTTGAACTGCATTTAACATGAGAAATAGACCAGCTGCACAGACAAATTCTCTGGAACTGTTTTGGGCATGAAATCATGCATGCGGTCGGTCAAAAGAGACTTCCACAAAACATTTGAACCCCTGCTCTGGGGATATGTTGTATTTTGGGGTACTTTTTAGGGTTTGTATAAATGTATGTTTTTTCTGCCTGTGGATAATTAAGTTATTCCATTAGCTAGCTTAATTATATCACAGGCAGAGAGGAGGGCTTGCTGACTGTATGTGGGAGTGTTTCGGTGTTAATTATTGTTTCTATTGGTTTTTGTAACTTTGTGTCCTGTGTTCCACAAAGTCCACGTGGGTGGTAACCTTGTGGGGAAAAAACCTGTATAAAAGCAGCAGCTTTATCATTAAACCTTCAGTTCTACTTCAACCTCAATTTAGAGTCCTGTCTCTTATTGGGGGAAACAGCTACAAGGGATTGCTATGCTCTTCATACTCCCTGGGATAATCACTAAGCTCTTTTAAGAGCTTGTTCCTGCTTCACTCTCTGGGGAAAGAGAGGTTCACCCACTGGAACCTGGAGCCTTGTCATAGGTCCAGGGTGGGTAGGAGACGGCGAGACCCCAACCAAGCTGCGGCGGTTCGTGGAGTCTGTGGTGGTTATGGCCTCTGGTGGAGTGCTTGGAGCCCTCAGGAAGCACTAGGAGCATCCTTCAACGGAGGTACCCATTCAGGGTGCCAGGGGATCCGTTACACCATGTGTAAAAGAGCTCTGGACCAGAGTATCTCTCCGTCACTATGTCTCCATCCTTCAGTTCAGCGATATCGGAATCAGCAAAGCTGTCATTATAGCCTTTATCCCTATACACTAGTCGAGACTTAGTGAGGGTAAAATGAGCATTGGTTTATTAACACAATGCACACATATTTATACTGTTGACAATATCCCTTCACCCTCCAGGGTGTGTGTTAGAATTGGGGTAGAAGCCAAAATCACTCAGACCCAGGAACACAACAAATGAGAGACTAGCCATTTACCGGTCTTTAGAGTGGCTGGGCTAACAGAGACAGAGTCAGAGTAATAGCCAAGGTTAACGATAGGAGAAAACAGGATAATGTAATACAAGCCAAGGTTTAAGGAGTACAGATATCAGGATAAATGATAAACATACAATAAACCCATTGCACACCAAGTATTGCACAAAAATAGAGTATTCACACAACATGTGATCTTAAAGCCATCAAAATAAAGTGCTTACATATAAATTGCAAAATCAAACACCACATTAACTTACAGATAATATGCATATGCTTTAACCCATACGTGAAATTTAATATCAGGTATACTGATCAAGGGCTGGAGACCAAAGAAAACCCCCAGCGTTTCGGCTAGGTGCCTTCCTCAAGAGCTTGAGCGCTTGCTATACATATTCTTTTTTGTGTTTTAAACGGTAAACAAATCAGATCCCAGAGAAATTGAATGTACAAGAACAAACTACTGGGCTAACTAGAACCACAACAGGGCAACAATGAGTGTGATAGGTGAGTATAAATAGGCAGGGTTTTTTTCCTGTTGGAAAACGTTATTCTAGCATTTCAGACATGGGCAGTACAAGACCGTATTAGCCCGATCCGTGACATCATCAGAGTGTGCCCACTTTGAAGCACAAGCTTTGAGAGAGTGTGCGGTGTCTGGGAGACAGCCAAAGGAACAAGGTAACACCCCAGCAACTCTGACAGGGTTCTTATCACAAAAACAAAGAACAATTCTCTCCCTGGTGCCACCAAATTTGGGCAGATAAGAGTTAATGAGATCAGTTCAGGTTAATAGCATTTCTCACCTGCTATGTCCTCCCCAGATAAGGATACCAACCCTTAAAACTCTCTTCCACAGCGCAGTACCTTCGTACCCCATACATCCATGGGCAGTTTTCCCACTCAGCTATCAACTGTCCAAAGAGCACCCGTAGAAGAGGTACCCAGCTCAATCGAGTCGCTGCCATTCTCTGATCCGGCAGAGGTTCCATACTGCATGTTAAGTCTGCTTACATATGCTTAGTATATATGCAGTTTTTCTGATGTTCATATACAGATTTTATTTTTAATATTACCATGTTCTCTTTCATTTTCTTACAGTATGAAGTTAATTCTGTGGATGTTTGGATTGTTGACACTTCAATCCATTGATATCCATTATTCGAGTTCAACTTCAAGCTCCTATTTGCCATGAGGTCTCCAGTGATTACACATTGATCACCCTCCTGGTCCACACTTCAAAGAAAGAGGAGCTGGGCACAGAGACTTTGCTATTTATGACCTATGGAGCACTCTAATTGTTAATTTTCTGCAATTTTGGCAATTTCTTTTCTTGACTTCTGTTTTATATGTATGTTTTTTCTTGCCACTGACAGAAATTAAAGATCGAGAAAAGGTTAATATTCTGCCTGCACTGACTAAGTGGCTACTAAAAATGCAAATTACATATTACAAATATTGTTTACATTTTGTTTTGATGAGAACGTGTACAACTGGCTCCGTCCTTAAGGGGTTAAGGGTACACTATAGGGTCAGGAAAACAAACATGTATTCCTGACACTACTGAGTTAAAACACTATTTAAGTCCCAAGACACCCCTCTAAATAGGGTAAAAACGTACCTTTATTCCAGTGTTGTGCGGGTTGCATTTCACCTTTACATAGTACTAACCATGCCTATTGATAGATGTTCTCGGGCGTGACATTCCTCCATTATTTCTAATGGTTGCCTAGTTTTTCTTTTTTTTGACAATCTTTATTTATTAATTTTTTCCTTTTTTCCATTTTTGTCGAGTAAAGGAGGGGTTTACAGAAGGGAAGAGAGGGAGGGAAGTCGAACAGTCGTTTGGGGTATACAAAAGCAGTAGTAAACCTTCACAATCACATAGCATTGCTTATTTTTGTGTTTACATATCACGAGTTAGTTGAGGACTGGAGGGTATGCATAGTGTCTATTGCTATTTACACCAGTCGGTATAGGTGTACGTCTTATGGCTCTCATAGTATCATACCCCTAATTTGGGTCTTCATGAAGCCCCAGGGCGTGATGTAAGCAAGGCGGGTGTGGAACCCTACCTGAGTCGGGTTTTCAACGGGCTGTGTATGTGGGTGGATCCGTCTGTAGCGGCACCTCCTCGCATAGCTCCGTTTTGGGTTTTTCGATGTGCCTAGTTTTTCTATTAACCCCTTCACTATGAAGAGGTTTGCAGAAAAAACACCCCCAGAATCCGATTATTTTGGTTGTCCTGGAAAGTAATGTTTAAATGTATTTTTTGTTTCAGTCTGCCTAGATAGTACATTATTTAATGGAAACAAAAATGAAAATGTTGTCCGGACAAAAAATTTATAATAATTACTTACTAAGTAATGAGGTTAGAGATAAGAAAAAAAGTTGTAACTAACTAGCATTTCTCAATATCTAACAGACTTTTCCCCTCATATAGGCTATAGCCCTCTCAGCTATACATTATCCAATATGCACTCAATATATATGTGTGTGTGTGCATATGAGTGTATATATATACATACACACACACACACACACACCAACAGAGTTGTGGTGGGGAAAAAAGTGTGAATGAAAACCCATTCCACATGAAGTAAATGGATAGTTAATCAATTGCTAAACACAAATGTATTAGCAATGTATTAACTATCCATTTACTTCAGGTGGAAGGGGTTTCATCCACACTTTTTTTCCCCACCACAATTCTGTTGGTATGTACTTTACAAGTAACGCCAAGCCTCCATTGCAACCAACCTCATGCTCATGAGTTGCATTAACAACGAAACAGCTGTCCATGAGTGGTTCACTGGCTTTGCTCCTCTCCCAGAGTTGTGTTTCAAAGCTGTTGTGTACAGCAGACACATACTCCAAGGAATCCATGTATAAAGTGGAATTATGAGGTAAAAATGTGGTTCTTTGTTGAGCTCATTTGCATCATCTACCCAGAATCCCTTGCAGTATTGAGAGCACTGTTAAAGTGAGATTTCTGTGGGAAAAGCAAGTCTTATGGCTTGACCGGTGTGTGTATTTGTGTTTAGAAATCTATTAACTATATATATATATTCCTATGTATATTGTATGGGGATGCACTGAAATTTCGGCCTAAAAATGGTCCTATCCCATTTCGACCAAAAAAGGATAGAATATGCGGAAAACTACACTCCCTTCCCCCCACGTGCGCAGAAATCCCAACTCTACCGGACATTCAGGGAGCTATCCCCGTTCGCCTTCATGGAGTGAAGCGCATTTACTTTCTGCCTCTCTAAAGATGGCAGCCGCGTGTGTGCATAGTAACGTCACTGCGCAGGGCGAGAGTCCGAGTCTTCCTTTTCAACATTGTCCTGTCTCCGGTCTTTCAGGCTCGCTCCTTGCCGGCTTCAAGTACAAGTCGCTCCCTCCCAAGAGCCTGCCGCAGCCTCCGCTTCCTCCTCGCCCTCCTGCAAACTGGACCCACTGCACAGCACCTGGCCATGTCTCTCATCACAGCCAGCCGTCTATGTGTGCCTGCATCATCGGAGCTGAGGTGAGCCGTGACCGGAATGGAGGACACTACAATCCCACATTTACAAACACACTTGTGAGTGTATATCTGTGTGTATTTGTATCCATGACTGTGCCTGCAATGCATATTTGTGTCCGTATATATCTGTGTCTGGAAGCACATGTATCTCTGTGTCTATGAGTGTATGTGTGGAGGGAGCTGCTTGCAGGGTGTTGTGTGTATGGGGCCTGCTTTAATGCATCTCTATGAGGAGATGCTGATTGGCCAGAGTGTCGTTTTGACATGCATGTGCAATAGCCAAGGAGGTGGAGCATGTTTGGACCAGCTGCAGCACTGGAAGAAAAGTGAATAAAACCTACCTTTTACTTTCCTGACTGGGGGGCCGAGTAACAAAACATCGCTGTAACATGTTTGTATTTCTATCACTACAGTGCTCTTTTAATAAGTAACCATATCCTTATAAAAAAACAAATGGATTTGAAAATGTTAGTGGCAATTCGTTCAGAATAGTTTTCGTTATTTTCGTGTGGTGCCGAATTTTAAATCTTCTGAATTCAGCAGTTAGATTTGTACAATATGGAATGTACATGACTAATGTACTTGAGTAATGCCACATGCTAATATTACTTTTTTCCTATTGGATATTGGCTGCTTACAGACTACTATATTTCACCACTAGACGGGGAGTTACTGGCTGCGCGGGAGGGCTTGCAGCCTTAGGCCTGGGGCGCAAAACCAGTCAAGTGGCCCATTGTACCACCAAATCAGTTCACCATCCATGCCCACCTTTTCCTGGTTTTAGAACGGATATTGATGTTATGCTAATCAGTAGCTCTTTGCCATACCCGCTCCTTCACGGCTCTGACTTTCAATGTTGTCAGAGCGCAGGCTGAGAATCTCTGAGCCTGTGCTCTGACTCACTAACTGAGCGCCGGAACCATGAGGGAGAGGATATAATCTGACTGCACCTACTGCTGGTGCGCACCAGTGGACCACCAGCGAATCGTTTAAATTGAATATGCTGGTGTCCCCAATTTGTGAGCTGTGTTGGCCGCCGGGCGCCTCTGTTGTCATGGCACCCTGCGTGACCGCACAGCTTGCACACCCCAACGGCTGGCCCTGCTGACACATACTGATGTTACTACTTAGAAATCCCTCAATATTAAAGGACCACTATAGTGCCAGGAAAACATACTCGTTTTCCTGGCACTATAGTGCCCTGAGGGTGCCCCCACCCTCAGGGTCCCACTCCCGCCTGGCTCTGGAAAGGGGAAAGGGGTTAAAACTTACCTTTTCCAGCGCTGGGCGGGGAGCTCTCTGCCTCCTCTCCTCCTCCGTTCCTCCTCCTGGGCTGAATGCGCACGCGCGGCAAGAGCTGTGCGCGCATTCAGCCCGTCGCATAGGAAAGCATTTACAATGCTTTCCTATGGACGCTTGCGTGCTCTCACTGTGAAAATCACAGTGAGAAGCACGCAAGCGCCTCTAGCGGCTGTCAATGAGACAGCCGCTAGAGGGAATGGGGGAAGGCTTAACCCATTCATAAACATAGCAGTTTCTCTGAAACTGCTATGTTTATTAAAAAATGGGTTAACCCTAGCTGGACCTGGCACGCAGACCACTTCATTAAGCTGAAGTGGTCTGGGTGCCTAGAGTGGTCCTTTAATACAGACATCAGAGTAAACACCAATAAACTGTGGAAACAGAGCTGATCTCCCCAAATTTAATAAGATCTGCTTACTGGATTTGTTGTAAGATTAAATCATGCCTCCTCCTCTCTCTCCCATGCGCTGCACTGTAGGCTGGGAGGAAGTGAAGAGTAATCACATTCTCCCAGCACAGCGGCACCTGTGGCTGCATGGGGAACAGCTGTTTAATGTAATGCTTGCAGGACGGCCAGCTGCAGCAGAACCTCTTTGTTCCCGTCGCTGCAAAGGGCTCCAGGCACTGCTTGCTGTGAGTGTGAGCCACTGTAAATTAGGGGCAGAGGGCACTTGCACTGCGGTAAAGACAGGTCTGGGCAGGAGGAGAGTGCAGTGCAATGTGTGTTTCTGTGTATGTGTGCAAAGGATGCATTGTTTTTGTGTGTAATGGATGCATTGTGTGTTTCTCTGTGTGTAAGGGAAGCATGTTGTGTTTCTGTGTGTGTAGGGATGCATTGTGTGTTTGTGTATGTATAGGGATGCATTGTGTGTGTGTGCGCGTAGTGTGAAAGAGCTCCCTGTCCTGCCCCCTGTCCTATAGAGCTCTCCCCTGCCCCTTAGTGGTCCCTTTCCCTAGCAGTCACTTCTCACACCCACCCACCCTCCCTGTGCTCTTCTCATCCCCCCACCCCCAAACCTCTGGTATTCTTTTCAGCCCCCTCCCTCCCTGTGTTCTTCTCACTCCCCCCCCATGTGTTCTCCTAACCTCCCCCCATGTGTTCTACTCACTCCCTCCACCCTCCCTGTGTTCTTCTCACTCCCCCACCCTCCCTGTGTTCTCCTCATCTCCCCTTCTCTCCCCTCCTCCCTGTGTCCTTCTTACTCTTCCCCCTCCTCTCTGTGTTCTTCTTACTCCCCCTGTTCTTCTTAACCCCGTTCTTCTTAATTCCCCCAATCCCCCTGTTCTTCTTAATCTCCCCACCCCCCCGTTCTTCTTAATCCCCCACCCCCCTGTTCTTCTCAATCCCCCACCTCTCCCCTTTCTTCTTAATCCCTCCCCCTTCTTCTTAATCCCCCCACGCCTCCCCCTTCTTCTTAATTCCCCCCTTCTTCTTAA